>LVVK01000015.1:66564-271802 GCA_002022785.1 Trichoderma guizhouense | reverse complement strand
GTCCGTACATCTTCGCAGTTCTTATACTGTATAGAGGTAGCTTCATAGCATGAAGTGGCAATGCTTAATACACGTTACGTACACAGTAAGCTGACGCCAATTCATTCCACTTCACCGCCCCAGCACGACGCAGCGTGCTGGATAACCATGTAACCGGAATTGCTTCATCAAGCTTCAACAATTGAGCCGCTTCCATCAAATGCCCTGCGCCTGCCATCCCAATTGATAGACTTGAGCGAAATGGGTTGCTGGGACTCATTCTGTTGCTTCTGGCAAGACATACCCCGCATCGTCAACGCTAGTTCTTGTTGCTAACTGAGATGATCAGCTCTGGTCCATTGGATAATGCACGGCGTGGCTGGCTTGGGTTTCTAACTGACGGTATCGCTGTTGACAAATGGCCTCCGGGAGATGGAGAGTGGTTCAATGACCCGGGATACCCAGTTCCATCACAACCGCTGGACCAGATTGTGACCATATCGGATCGGGATGGCGAGTCTTGGGTGCTGGGCGTCAGTGTGACGCCAAACTCGCCCGAAACCTTTGTTACTGCGCTCTGGTGAGTCTGTGTTTCACAACAGCTGTGCGCTACACTTCGCTTACCCAATTCCACTACAGCACAGTCGGGTCGTATGGAGATGTTACCATTAAAGGTGTCAAAGATAAACTGCATTTAGGCTCCGACTTGTTTCTTTTGATCCACCCCATGTGTCTGTCTTTTCTGTGTCGCCATACCAGCATCAACCCCCGTGAGCTCTGGGAGTCGGTCTACAAAGAGAACTCGTGCTATCGGATGTATGGGGGCGAGCTTAATGGCCTTCTGTATTGCGTCAACTACTATGACATGCAAGAGAGAAGCGGGCAGAGTTTCGAATATGCTATAACGCGCCAATGGCCACCGTTAGACCGACCTGACCTTCCACAAACAAGGTGGTACGATCCAGAGAGCATGGAGGATACAAAATGGTTATTGTCAAGGCCGACTCGTCTCCCTACACCACAGGCCTTGCAATCAAGCACAGTGAAACCCTCATCATTAAAATACCGAAAAGTTTTCGACACTACGGAGCTATTCGACATTATTCTCAATTACATTGTCGAAATACCCACAGACGTCATTAAAGAAGAATTGCAGCAAAACAAGAGAATCGAGGGACAAGGGGTTAACGGGAAAGCCCCCCTTCGAGAAGTATTCGAAGCTCCATCCGCCATCATTGCCGCGCAAAGTCTTCTCTCATTGGCGCAGGTGGACCGTTGGTTCTATGATGAAATCATTCACAAACGGCAAAGTCTCTTTCTACGTGCCATGCGCAACTTTGGCTGGATGCTACCATTTACACCAGCAGACTGGAGCGACAACAGCTGGGTCTCCAAAGTCCTTACCGACACGTCATCCTCCAGGCAGGCCGACATTGACTGGCGGCATTATATGCTGACCTGTGTGAAAAAGGACCTCCCGAATGTCCGGAATCGATGGAGATTCCACAGAATGGCGATCCAATTTGCGCGTGGGACGAACAGATACAGAAGCAAAGAGCATCCCGATTGGTTCTGGAATGCGGGCAACCTTGGGTTCATAACAAGTTTGGATAAACCAGAACCTAAAACGTGGGAGCTTTACACGGTGTTTGCTAATCCTGAATAAAATCTCTTCAGTCGGGGAGAGGAAAGAGGCTGTACTGAGGTGAAGCTTGGAACCTGTATTAATATCACTGGAGTACCTATGCAACGGAATGCCTTTGCCATAGTCGATGCAAATCTCCTCTAAATCATCAATCATGAATACTTATCATCTCTCACTTCCAAGATATCACATTCTGGGTTATACAGAGTCATTAAAATTGCCAGATCTGAGAAGGAAATGATACGAAAAGTCAATAGCAACGTTTACAATATTTGCTGCCTAGAAATCTTCAAGTCTATACACTTCATATGCCGGTTCCTCATACGGGTGAGCCCTAAAAGCAATCATATTAGACAAACTGATTTCAACATTGATGGAACAAATGTTTAGCACCGTCGGATACACATACTTCTTCAACGCTTCTACTGCCTTCTTGGTCACATCCTGGCCCACACAGGGCGTTTCAACTCGTACTTCAGGAACAGATTCGAGCTTATCCAGCTGTCCGATATGCGGGTTCGCCCCGGCCACTGGGCGAAATTGACCGGTGCCCAAGGCTGTCCAACAACACTCTGTATAAGAGCTGTTTGGATAGCGACCAGCTCCAGCCGCAAAGATGGCGGCTTTGCAGACTTCGATATGGGTCTCCGGAACGTAAAATATGAGCTTGAAGATTGTTGCCATGGCGCACTTATTGAAGAGGTGGATGGAAGCCGTGCTTATTATTTAATGAAGACTTTTTAGAGACACTCAGTTAATTCTCAAGATGCTCATACGGCTCCAAAAGATGATGATAGTAAATTGGACGTCGAGAAATTCCTCAGCAGAACCCCGCCGATTCAATCACGCTACCCGGAAGATCTGACTTCACCCTAATTTGTGTGGATGCACCACATCGGCTCGCTAGACTGGTTCACTTACATAAGGGCATGGCGACTTGTGCGTTTCGAGGAAGGAGAAGCTAACAACAGGAAACTGGTCTCGTCGCGACATGATATTGTTGTTCTGTAGAATCTTGATTCTTCTATTGTAGGCAGGCAATGGATAATATACTAGGTACCGTACATAAGGTTATATATGGAGCACCTCTCGGCTGCGTAAGGATAGCTTTATTATTACCATTGAACATTAACAGGTGAGAAGTATCAATATTCTTAAGTTTTCTGATAGTTTCGAATAGCAATTAGAAAAAGTGGCGCCGTACGTTGTGATGCATCCTAATTACACTAGTCTCTCGCTGCTCGATTTGTGTAGCTCGAAGTTGTGCATAGAGTCGAGTCTTACTCAACTAAATGGAGGTGTGTAATATTATCGAAAGGGTAGTCAACACATTATAACAAAAACCTTTCACGGTCTTTCACGATTCTATTCTGGTTTGAAGCTAATATTCTGATGTTGCTCATAGTGTATATTGCTAATCGTCATCATCTTGGCCTTCCAGGCTCCTATCCCTTGGTGTTCATTACATCAAGTATTCCCATCCAGGCATGGAGGATTCGCATGGTAAGTTCCATAAAAGTTGATGTCCAAAAACATGGCTATTTGCCAATATTTACTCGTAGAATCCGCATCCGTGGCCACGCTCCTCGAGAACGAACTTCCCATCGGCCTCACGCTTCAGCAAGCAGGCATCGGTACTGGCTTCAGAACGCTTTCCGTAGTATCCGCAGCCGCCACCTCTCTCCTCAATGGTGTATTTGCCATCAGCCTCCCGTCTCAGGAGGCAGGCATCGGTAGAAGCCTCAGATCGCTTTCCGTAATATCCACAGCCGCCGCCTCGTGCCTCAATGCTGTAAGTGCCGTCGACGGCACGCTTCAGAAGACAGGCATCGGTGCTGGCCTCAGATCGTTTCCCGTAATAGCCACAGCCGCCTCCTCGCTCGACGAGAAAGTTTTCATCGGCACGCTTTAAGAGGCAAGCATCTGTGCTGGCCTCGCTAGGGGCAGGGGCGGCCGCGGCAAGGGCAAGGAGGGAAGCAAAGGCAAAGTTGAACTTCATTTTAGAGATGTGTTCGGTGTGGAAAGGGAGACCGATTGAGGAGATAAAGCTGTTTGTTTGTATTGTCGTATCTGCTTAGTACAGAAAAGAACAATAGCAGCGTTGCACGGTTATATATATATACAAATGAACCAAGACAACATCCGCTTTTCGCAACCGGTTCCTCATCGGTCATGGCTTGAAGGCTATCAACACATCGAGATTCCCCAAGACCGGCCGTCGCTAGCACCATCCCCGCGGATACGAATGTCGGAGGTACCTTTTGCAGGTCTTCCCGGCATTCGTCTAAACTTTGGTGTGGATGGAGATATGAATGAGTCGTTCGTGGTCACTAGTCGACGTACGGACATGGGTTTTGATAATGACCAAAGAATGGTGACAAATAGATTACATGTGCTCCGTAACGTATCTTCCCCGCATATACGGTTGTTTGAAGTGGGTAGAATCGGCAAATAAGTCATATTTTTGACATTTGGAATACCAAGTGCACTTTTGTATTGCCGTGATCAGATGTGTATTAGTCTATCTCATCCAGTGTAGATGAAATATCACAGCTGAGAAGCTTAACTGCTACGGTATATAATTCCCTCATAATTGCTACTATATCTATTTGTCTTTAATAACTGTTAATATATTTATATTTCTCTAGTAACTGCTACTATCGTCATACAGTAAAATTCTAGTGCTGGTTGAACAGGCGTTCTCTCACAATAGTACTACTTGATAGGTTCCCATGATGCTGACTGTAGGTAATTACACTAGTTGGTGCTATTTACCAACCCTTTCCTCTTCAGTAGAATGGTGGCAAAGCTTGGAGAAGGATTCATCTTGGCACTGGTTTCTTGATACCACATAGGTTGTTCTCGCTGGATCAAGTACACGCAATGCTTATGAAGATAGCTTATTATAGGCACTACTAAAATCTCCTCACTGGTAGTGCAGCTCTTTGCTCGTAACTTCACTTTTCGATGCCAGTTTTGGATAGCATAACTCGTTTCTGCCAAGAACGACTTCATGTGGCGGCTTAGATCTTCGCCGTTACAGGTCTGACTACCAACACCGTAGCCAAGGTGTTGTCACATCGGTCGTATGCAGCAATTGCCGGAATCTGTAACGGTTTCCTTCCAAGCCCGAAGTTTCAGAAACTGCATGTATAGATACGATGCTACACGCAGGCATCTATCCATAGACATCGATTATAATACCACCCAACTTTGTTGATGCCTGCGTCTGCCAAGGACGAACCGGTCCACCCTTTCCTAACCCGAAACCAGAGAATGAACCATCCCCTCCTGTGGGTAAACAAATAAACTACCTGCCGGTTTCTGACAAGCTCCTAGGTGGAATGCACTGATTTGTACGAAGCACATAATCGCCATGTAGGTTGCCTGGCTAGTGGCCTGCTAAGTGGCTAAAATAAGCTTGAACAGCCAGCCGCCTAGCCTGCATGACGAAGATAAGCCTCAATCTTTGTCAAGACAACTTGGGCAACACACGACTCGCCCTAATGAATCCTATCTGTGTTTGACTAACCTACTTTTGACGACCAAATCCAAAAGAGAGCGTATTAGAACCAGAACAAGGGACTTTTTGTCCACACTAGGGTAGGGGAACTTGTGGACTACCAACGCGGTATCCTCGTAAACGAGCACCAATGGCAATGATATCCCCGCCTCCAAGTCTTGCGTGTCCGCCGTAAGCCAAGGGTGTCAAAAATCTTGGTATAAGCCCACTTTTACAACGAAGGTTCACACTTTTGAATCCATTGAAACATTATCAGAGAAATAGAAATGAATTAAAATCTTGAAATTTATAGACATTTGTATTAATATACATGGTTCTATGAGAAACGAAGAGGAAATGCTCTTCCGATACAAATTGGGATGCTCGCATATACATAAGCATTAATAACCTCCATACTGACTCTTTAGCTCTTCGGCACCCCACCGAACTTGAAATTTGCACACGCGACGTTGGCCACCGAATGGGACACCCAAAACAGAAGTTCTTGCCTCTTATCCCATATAGGGAAACTGCTCGTCTCAAATCCGCGGTATTTTGGACGAAAATCTGATAGGATGGGGCGGAGTTTCGATCTATACCAGCTGAAGCATGTTGGGGTGATTGAAGAACCTCGAAGCCTCGCGTTATTTTATGAATCGGCCAACTTTGTCAACCGATTCAACGTCTATTCTGGTCAATGCTTGTACATTCTAAATAAGATAGGAGCCATCTTTCACATACTCGTATCAGTCGCCAATAAGGATCAATGTTTCGAATCATGACTCAACGGGCGAAAAGATAAGCCATAATGATAATTAACGATGTACTTCGTGAAGGCGTCTTTCGTGCTCAACGAGAACGACCCACTGCGTATTCCCTCGGTTTCGTGTATGTAACTTTGATACGGCTCTTTTATCGGCCTACTGCTGCGTCTGTGGATCTTTCACTTTGAAAGGGCATCTAAATGCGATAGTAGTTTTCTATATGCCATCTCTATATGCCGTCTCTATTATCCGAGAACAAGCCCCTTTCGTGCAAGTCTGCTCTCCCGCAAGCATCACCTTTCATTTCATTACACCACTGTCCTCCTCTTCTGTAAGTAGCAAAATAAATCGATATGCCGCTGTGGCTAGACAAAACTCAATATGCGCCGGTATCCAACGGAGACACTGATTCTTCACCAAGAGAATCTCCATCATTTCTCGACGCATCTTCCTTGAGACACAATGCAGGAAACATCCGCTTCCTCTGGATTCACGGAGTCCTCGGAGTATTCTGGATAATTGCATTCTCCTCACTGCTCTTCCTAAGAAGTAGACCACATGCAGACACCCTAAGCTACCCAGATCTCACAAGTATGTATACCAAACTCTTCGGTGTTAAAAGAACCACCATCTCACATCATTCTGTCAAAGGCCCTCTATTCCCAGCCCTTTCATACAGCGAAACGCGCTTCACATCAGGCTTCGCCCCCGACCTATCAGCATACCAAGGCAAACCCAACTCAACCAACAATGCCCACTGGGATATCCTAACACACCCCGGCATGGTCGCCCTCACGGAACAAGAACACGCCAAACTCCCCTCAAAAAGCTCCCTCTTCATCGATGACAATACTCGAGAATCGGACCCTCCGCTATATGTCGGCGCAGTGGAAGTATTTCATCAGCTGCATTGCTTGGATATGCTTCGCATGCAAGCGTACGGTGTTTTGAAGGAGTGGTATGATGTGCACAGTCCGGCCAATGAGCACACGATTCCGGCGCATCTTGAGCATTGTATTGACTATATTCGTCAGTCGATGATGTGTAGGCCGAGCTTGGACATTTTGCCTTTCAGAACAGACTCGGAGGGTCTTTTGAGACCTGTGTTTAATGGGACTAGAACATGCGCAGATTTTGATAAAGTTCGTGATTGGGCTATCAAAAGAAAGGCGGGCAATTTGTCACCTCAGTGAGTGGTAATTCTTGTCAGACGAAATATTGAACATATGGATGATTGCAAGCTCTCATGTCACGTTTAATGAGGAAGAAATGATTTTGTCAAAAAGTTCAAAAGACCTCTGCGGCCCCCATGCTTTATTGTATAAACGCCAGTTTTAATGCCCATGCCAGTATACATATGAGTACATCAAAGAGTCAAAATAAAAATGATATCAAAAGGATCAAAGGGGCAGAAATGGTAAAAAAGAAAAGGTGAAAACATATGCCCGTTTAGTTGGCATAGGGACCATAACGCCATCGCTTCCCATTCTCTTCGACCCACCACCGGGCCATAAATGCAGCTTCCTCAGCCCATTTCGCGGCATCGACGCCGTGCGATTTCTCAACGCTGTACAAGAAATTAACAAAGTCGAACCCGAGCAGGGTCTGCGCTCCCGTCGGGTCATTCATTAGATTCGTAAACTGCCACTCGACGTTGTCGATGATGGGCACGATGAGGTGCCAATCCGGCTGACGGGTGTCGCGGATGCTCAGCATCGCGCGGCCTGGATTGACGACGGTAAATTGCCAGTTACCCTGGCCGGTTTCGTTGGAAGATGTGTGAACAGGCCGGATGAGCGATTGGCCTTCGTAGTTTTGGACCAAGTCGGAAGCGGCCTGTGTGTGCGACTTGGAAAGTGATCCTGTTTCGCGGAGGAGGTCAAGGATGGTAGGGAGGATTTGTGACGAGATGACGGCATCGTTGACATCGATTGCCGGTAGCTTGGGGTGTGAAAAGACCAGGGGAACGCGTAGAGTGCCAATGTTGGGGTTGTAGTAAGGCGCCAAAATGTTATTTTCGGGCATAGACACTCCATGGTCGCCGACAAAAACAACAAGAGTCTCGTCCGCAACACCCTCCTCATCCAGAATATTCATAATCTTGCCCAACCATCGGTCATCGTAGCCAATGGCATTGAGATAGTGTGAAATATCGTCCAAGCCGTTTCCTAAGGGTGTATAATGTTCCTCGGCTGGGATTGCGAATGGATGGTGGCTCGTGCTGGTTAGATGTGTGACAAAGGCTCGCTCGTTATTCTTCTTGGCTTGGACAAAGGCGTCTCGGATGTAGTCCTCAACGACGACATCAGCCATACCGAAATAGTTGATATCTGGCTGATCCACGGGACCAAACTTGGCAAATCGGCTCTTGAGATATTCCTTGGAGACGAGGTTTTCGGGAGCAATACCCATCTTGGATAGAAGAGGCACATATCTATCGTAATTTTTGGTGACAGATTGCATGAAGGTGGATTGCCATTTGAAAGACGTAAAGTCGGTAGTCCTCTCGCTGCTAAGATCCTCCTCATCGATTTTATTGAACGCATCAAAGACCTGGGGTAGGCACGGCTGATAAAAGTGGTGGAGGTACTCCAAGTTGAAATCCGCCATAAGGGGCGTGAGACCACACATTGTGCCAACAATGCTCTTGATGGTATAGGTAGCGGTGGTGAAGACGTTGCTAAAGTTGATGCCGCCACGCTTTTTCTTAGTTTCGTGCTCAAACCCATCATCGTAGTCGCCGGTAATGAAGTTGGCGTTGGACGTGAGACCAGCCAGCATGGCTTGAGCCTCGTCAGGTAAAGTCTTGTTGCTAAATGAGTTGGCCAGGCGCTCCCAAATAAGTCCATCCTTCTTGATGGGGAAAACATCCTGTCGCGTGCTCTCGAGAAGGATGAGCATGACATGGCGAATCGGCACATCAGCAAGCTTATCCTTGAGCGCTGGAAGAAGGTCGTCATTGAAGTTGGAAATCTTAAGAGGGTCTGCAGCGGCGTTGTAATGCTTGTTGTTTTTGTACCAGTCTCCAAATCCGGGGACATGTCTCTGAGGCAGCCAAGGCAAATCAACAGGGTCGGTCAAAGCAGTGATGTTGTCCCAGGAGTGGCCGATGCTGGATCCATAGATGGGTTTCAGATGATCAAGACTGGGAGAAGAGAATGTGAAGTCGACGAAAGGGAGGAGAGCAGGTGTCCATGACAAGAAGGTCATGGCACTCTCATTCGGGCGAATCAAAACCATGACGATGTGTGTAAGGAGTGCCAAGCCGATGAAGAGGTATAGCAGCCGCTTCAGAACAACTGCCGATGTCTTGCTCTTCATGCCGCAGAATTCGTCGTCGTCCAGATCGTCGGATGCGCTGGCAAGCTCAACGTCAAGCTGAGGTATCTGAGAGTAGGTGGTGGGCGATGATCGACGCAAGGCGAAATTAATAGGCCACTTGAGAATATCGGTAGCCACACCGGCGGTTACGTAGCAGATGTCTTGCAAAATGCAGGCGACAAAGAGAACGGTGAAGAGGACTAGGATTAATGATGCAAGGCCGGAGAGAAACATTGCAAAGGAGGAGGCATCGCCAGCCAAGCCAATGTTGCGCCAGTGGATCTCAGAGCCACAGACGGCGAAGAAGGTTACTGTTATAACCCCTACTGTGATGAGATATGTGATAATTACAGACGCCAGAGTCATTGTTGTAGTGCGCAACCACCCAGAGCCTTCCGTCAACCACGGGTCAAGCAGCAGCCGGACGAGGATGAGCAGCATGACATCCTGCGCAAAGAATGAATATCCCCACCGCACCAGGTGAACCAGCGGCAGTGAAGACAGATGTGTGTAGATGTGAACGCCCTTGGCACTGAAGATAGCGACGGTTGCGACAGCAAAGGCGAACCGTCGGTTGGCGAAGCGGGAGGCGAGATTGGCTATGAACCGTCGACGGGTCAAGCGCGAAGCAACGGCGTGTGCGAAACGGCGCGTCATGCCGAGGTGATGTATGGGAGATGGGGAGGGGGAGGCATCGAGCCGTCTGCCAGCGGGCGACTCCATGGCGCTGTCGTGAAGATTGGTCGTTTATTCGGTCGTCGCTCGAGTGAAGAGGATGAAGGAGGTGAAAGCGAGGACAAAGATGGTGCTCGTGGTAGATGATGATGAGCGACGTGAAATGATTAGAGAGTCGCACAGCAGCTGGTCTTGGCGGACCGGCGCTGGTGTTTGAGGAAGCGACTCGAACAGGGCTGCTCGCAAGCTCCCATGAGGATGCTGAAAAGAGAAGACGAAGAGAGGAAGAGAGGAAGCAAAAGAGAAGATGCTCAGGTGATGGTCGATAGATAGGCGAGATTGCAAGCGAAAGGCGGACAGGCGGCAAAAAAGAACGATGCTCTAGGAAAGCGCAGAAGAAGCCCAAAGGAGTGTAGGGCAGCTAATGCGGGTTGGATAAAAGGAGAGTCGAGGCGAGGCGAGTGAATGATGGAGGAGAGACAAGAGTCGGTTGGATCGTGAGGCTCCAACAGTACGAGTAGCTGAATACAGGTACAGCGAGATGGAGCTAGCACTAGGGGAAACGGGGCGCTGGCTTGGCCGGCGGCTGTCGCCTGTGGAGGGGGCAAGGCCGCTAAGGATGGGCCGCCGTTTAGTATTGAGGTCGTTTAGTGGGATGCGCCCACTGGACCGGGAAAATACAGTGGAGGGCACGAGGTGTGGCGGGTGCTGGCTGGCGCGGGTGCTGTAGCCGCTGCAACGCGGCGAACTCGTACTTCAAGTGAGGAGATGGATAAGACACCCGAGGATGATGCTGATGATTGCATCTGTTGCCTTGATATCAGGCCTCAATGTCTCACTTTGATGCGGGGGGCCAGACCTCTCGATAACTATCTTTTCAGTAACCTGGAACCCGCGGAACGCCTTTCCGAGAACTGCAGCGCCTGTGCCGTGCTGTAATACCTAAAACTGCGAAACTCCTCCCCCCACCGCTCAGCCTTCCACTAACCGTCCGTGGCTGGCTTCGAGAATCCCGACAGTTTTGATGGACATGGAGGCTGTCAGGGGGCGAGGCATCAAGGAGGCGGCGCAATTTGGTGTGCCGAGTGGGCTCAGATCGACGGGTTCCGGACGGGCTGATTGGATACAGACACGACCAGGTCGCGTGCTTTTTCTGGTGCTTTTGCTGGATGGGTGGCCGAGGCTTTTGCTTTTGAGGATTGTGCCTTGTTTGCATGCACCTGGTTTATTTTTATATTGATGTTGTCAATAAAATACTAATTCCATCTCTATTTGTCTTTGTGGCTTCAGGCTATCTTGGCATCTTGTTTTACACACGACAAAAGGATCATCGCCTGACGTCAATTGAAAAGTACCGACATGGCATGGACTGATGTGCAGTGGGCGAAATAAGCAGATGCGCAGCTCTTGGCTTTATTCTCACTCGACCATCAAGATTATCTCGAGCTCACCAGAGGTCAGATCATTACAAACTTCAACGTCTGCGATGCCGGTGAGAGCATGTCTGACACCAGTGGGATAAGCTTCCTTTTTTGGCTGCCGTGAGAGAACTGCCCCATGTCCAGTTCCATAGTACCTGTATTCTTACTCAGGTATGACAGCTGGTGGATAGTCTGTCTAGTAATCAGTCCTAATATCGCAATCTTTCCGGAGAGCTTGCGTATGCGTATGCCCGTGATTATAATTGAAGCATCCCCAACACATGCGAGTACCTCAAGTCAGCCAAAGATGCCTTTCCTAGTAAGCGACAAGCAGACAAATGCTTACCGGTGTTGGAACTACGCAAGCTACGTTTCTGATGCACAAGCAAGGCAAATCAGTTGTACGGAGTGCAGCGACTAGCGTCTCATGCTAGTACCCAGTCCTGACACTCTTGTGAGGATCTGAACCTTGATACGGGGACGGAGTCAACTAACATCACCAGCACCAAGACGTCAATACAAGTAGGAGTCAATGTAGGCCTATCTATAATATGTAGTCTTTTCCAATGAATTCCACTCTATTTCATTCATCTCTATGTACTATTCGTTTTAATCATCCTCGCGCTCAATCCAACCGAGACTGCACGTGGAGATGCGACAAACTGGTTCCTGGTTCTCCATCCCCCGTCGCCCATCTCCGGCTCTTGCTGCGGGTCGGTGGAGTCCGGGTTGGGGTGCGAGATGACTTAACAATTTGCTTGTACTGTACTAGGTATTTCCTCTGCTCGTAATATTGTCTCGCCAAAAGAACATTGAAAGAGCGGTGGCGGCTTTCGAACCGAAGAGTTCAGTAAAAGGGGCTGGTCACATACTCCTACACATCAATATGGATAGTCTCAAGCCATTGTATGAATACGGCTAGATGTGAGTCTGGCCATCTCGTCTAAAGAGTAGCACGGGACAGACGAGTTGACAAGTACTTTTGCGGGAGAAGAAAAAGGGGGGGACCACAGCTGCAAACCGCTTCACATCCAATGTCCACATAACGGGAAGCAATGCCTGTTACTTTGGCCTCAGCTACCAGGCATCATTTTAGCGCCCGTCTTGGCTGAATCCCTTGACCAGCCGCTGTCTGAGGTTATTGCAGATTGAGTTGGAAGCCAAGCCCGATATTTTTGGAACACAGCGCGTGGCCTTCTTCCCAGTTGCTTTTTATCCGCGTATCGAGAAAAAAGCCTTGCGGTTGCAGCATGCAATCTGCTTGTGACAAACTACCGGGTACCGAGTGTGCTAATAAGTGCACAGGTGAGGTGTTTTTACGACTC
The DNA here is from genome assembly GCA_002022785.1 of Trichoderma guizhouense. Taxonomy (NCBI): domain Eukaryota; kingdom Fungi; phylum Ascomycota; class Sordariomycetes; order Hypocreales; family Hypocreaceae; genus Trichoderma; species Trichoderma guizhouense. Next base: position 259,170 of record LVVK01000015.1, on the reverse strand, counting down.
CATCGCCACACGCACCTTTGGCTGATCAGTGCATTTTGACGGTGGTGTTGCACGTACCAACGCCATTGAGGCTGCAAATACCCATATGTGTCAAAGTTCCCCGACTGACTCGACAATTCGAGGCCTCAAATTTGCCAGGACTGCACAGTAAAATACGATCCTCGTAAGCCCAGAGGCCAGATGTTCGTTCTCAGAATTTAGTTCCCCTCGTCCCCACGTATTCCGTCATTGTTGTCATTGCTGTGGTTCTGTTTCCCACTCTAACGGATGATCCCCGACGATCACAGCGCGCCCTTTTAAAGTGGCGAGAGTGGCACCAAGGTTCAAGTCGCGTCCAGGTCCAGCCTGCAGTGAACTGCTAGTGTTGCAAATATTGACCAGTAGGGCCGACAAAAGATTTCAATCAATCCAACAGCCAGCATGCAGGTGCAGTCAGTCAGCCGCATCAACTGCACCCGAGCAAGAGGAGGATTTTGGTGGAAATAGAGCATTGATTGTTTGTGCCACTCGTATGGTTCTAGGCTCATCTTGCTAAGCCTCGTGCCCAGACACTAACATGCCGCTCTGCGCCTCTGCTGAGTCTCGACCTCCCAGAGCCGTTGAAGTACCACATACTCGTAGTCATGTGGGACGGGACAATTGAGGCTCTGTACGTGAATAATAAATCCCAGCAGGCAGCTGAAGTTTCGTGGCGTCGTAGAATGCCTACACCAGACAAGAAGCTGAAAAGAGCTGGATTGAGATGCGCCGAAGCGAGCCACGCATGGATGATTCACCCAGATACCTGTATTCCCTACACGGACCTATGGCTCTTCGCAGGATGCTACCTCACGGGCATCATGCCATGGAGCCGCTACTATTGAACCCAGCTTTCACCCTGCAGCAACTGTGCGGCAACCGTGCACGCTTTGTCTGCAATGCAGTCTGTACATCCCGAAGCAAAGCGAACCACTGGAAAACATGAAGTTTCCCCCACGCCGCTGTTTGAGCAGATGCGACAACGCGAAGATCCTAAACAGAACATTAGAAAGACGGCGGTAGGGTAGTCAACATATCGTGATGATGCACCTTGGAGAGTGGTTCTTATGAGCGAGAATGATGGGCTAATTTGCTGTGGCTATGTCTTGATCACGTATTCCTGCACATGTGATCCCATCCGCGGCTAATGCCATAAGTACCAGACAGCCTGTATTTCATCTGGAGTGTCACATCCATTACTGAGTGCTACAGCAGCGCCCGAAATGAGTGTCCGTTCCATTTGTGATTGTAATTGAAGGTTCCATGTTCTGTCCGCACAGGACCATTTTTGTGGCGCACTGTGGCTGATACAGTGCGCAGCTTCCAAGCAGGTCGTACACGTACCCTCAGCGAAGGCCATACTACGAGCCAAATCTTGAAACGCTTATTGGCGTCAATTTTCCCGGACATCAAATGATAGAGATGCCAGACGCGATGTTTAGGATCCAGGCCACCAAGCTGGGTACCAAACAGGGTTGTGCAGACAGCCAGAGAATGCTGGAGCCTTAGAAAGAGTTGGCTGTGTCCAGCGCTCCCGCCGCGGCACATTAGATCAGCTGTGCTGTCCAACATGCATGCACGTATATTCCTGTCATCCGAGATTTCACTTCGCAATGTCCGCTAAGTCAACAAGACCTATGCCGACGCCGTACTGACTCTAACGCATTCGTTCTGGTCGTTTCACGGCCGACGTAAAACTGCCCGGATTGTTTTCATTTGAACTGACTCCGAACAAATCCCATCGCCACTTGAGTAGCAACAGACGTCAATCGCCGAGGGACAGTTTTTGCGGAATTGTTAGGCTTTCATTAGACGTGGAGGTTTTTAACCTCTACTGGGACGTAAAAACGCTTTTTAGTATCAGTGAGACATAGTAGTCTTGGTCGTGCGAGGGAAAGGGTCTCATTTCTTGGAATAATAATATTGAATACCCAAACTACTCTACGGAGCAGCTATTGGAAGAAACTCAATTCTCGGAAGTATTGGGTCATCTTTGAACATGAAGTATCGTCCGTGTCGCAGGAGGTGGCAAGCCATTTTCTGCAAATACCCTTCACTCACCCCAGGACTAATACAAAAGTCATATTAATCCCACGACACCGCTAAAAGGTAATGTGACGTCTGTTTTAAGCTCAACCAATAATTTCCCGTACCAACTTCTCAAGGTCGTCAATGCTCATTCCTGAAATCCCGAGCAGATTATTGCTAAGTTTCTCACTGAAATCACCTCCATATCCTGCGCCCCAGCACGCCCGGGCAATAAATCCGAGCGCTGAGTTTCCGACCTCCTTCGGGTCACTGCTTTTCAGCATTTCATGAGATTTTTCTTCAATCTCAGCAGTCGAGACAACATTCGTCGACCACTCTTTCCCATCGATGCGCTTTGCAATGTCAATGAGCTGATTCTGGGTAATAGCGATATCGTGGAAGTAGACATGTTTATTTCTTGTGGCTTCGAGATTTTGGATCACACCAACCACGGCCTTCCCAATGGTTGAAAGTCGAGTCGCGGAGAACAAAACATCGCCACCATCATATAGCGTAGCACTGTGGTCTTTTAGATTGACCATAAAGCCGATTTGGAGTTGCCAATCCAAGAAAGAGTTGTTATAACACATGGTATAGCTGAAGCCTGGGTTCTGAGAAGCTTTTTCCTCCAAGTACTCTTGGGTCTTGATTTTGTCCCCATAAAGCGGCAGCTTTCGGACGAGAGGGTTTGCTGAATCATTTCCAAACTCCGAAGGGATGAAACGAGAGACTTTCGCCTTCAGAGAAGCGTCAATCAGCTTTTTCTGCGTGCTAAACAGGTCTGCAAAGCCGAGAGTCGACACAACCACGTCGACAGTTTGGAGTGCGGAGACGAGGTCGTCGTGCGAGTTGTAATCTACCTCCTGAACCTTTAATAGGCTTTCCAATCCAGCTGGTACGGAGACCTTGTGAGCACTCCCTACTCTTGTTAAGACCGTAGTCTGGAGCGAGGCCGCACGAAGTGCTTGCAGGATCACTGGGCCGAGGTTGCCCGTAGCGCCGACGAGAGCGATATGTAGTGAAGGCATATTGTCGGCAGGTGCACCAAGGTTTGAAAGAAAGTGGCAGAGTGATATTGTAACTGTTCAGAAAACTTGCAAAAAAAGTGATGATCCTGAGGTCAATGATGTTCAGAGACAGAAATTGCGGCCCTTAAATACTAGTTGACGCAGTCTCCACGCAACTGTGCAATTCGGTATCTCGCAGTCCAGGAGCGAAATAACGAATCAGAGCAATAGTTTCCTGTGGTATTAGGCACTACATTCTGTCGGCAGATGGAATCCCGGACATTGGATAATAAAAGGCTTTCTGTTTACAAATCACGACAAAGCAAAAGTCTTGAAAATCTCCAAGCCAGTCGGGCGACTCGGGCGACTGGATGAAAGCTAGTGTGTTAATAGCTCATTCCTCACAGAAATCAAAGCCAAGAAGTCAGCTTGGCGGTTCGAAACCTCGAATCGCCCCGAAACTTGATGTCGAAAGGTGGTTGCTGATAGAAATTTGTATATATTATGCGTCATGTGGGCTTGGCTATCGATGAAAGTAAATTCCTCTTCAGGAAGGTGGAGTCATCGGCCGCGGAGTCCTGTTCGGAGAAAGAAGCATGTGCCCCACCTTGTACATTTGTAATATCGTTGGTCTCGTCTCTTAGTAACAGGTACTGCATCATTTTGAGGGTGTTAGTGACTGGTGAACACCAGAAGACAATGCCCAAATACAAGGTCCAGTTGGAATTTTGTTTATTATAAAGTCCTCAAATCTCCCATAATCATGTTCGAAAATCATGCTTGTAGATCACTTCTCTTTCCATCTACTAGATACCAATCACCAGAGTACCAACAATGGCGTCCCGCTTCCCTTCAGCTAGCGAAGATGTTTCACCACTGGCACAACCGCTGCGCTTCGAGTTCAGCCAGAGGGTCGCATCTAATCGATTCTTGAAAGCCTCAATGACCGAGAAGCTCAGTTCCTGGGATCCTCAGAAGAAAGAGGCTCGGGGAATTCCCTCAACAGAGATACACAACGTGTACCAGCGATGGGGAGAAGGTGGCCTCGGGCATATCTTGACTGGCAATATTATGTTGGCATATGACCAGCTTGAAGCACCTGGCAACCTCATCATTCCTACGGATGCTCCATTCGAGGGGCCGCGTTTTGAGGCCTTTGTCAAGCTCGCTTCTGTTGCACGGGCACATGGTAGCCTTATTACTGGGCAGGTCACACACCCAGGACGACAAGTCGAACGAAGAATCCAGCCTGACCCCGTCTCTGCCAGTGATGTTCAACTCCAGGGTAATGTTTTTGGACTTGAGTTTGCCAAACCTCATCCTGCTTCTCAGGAAGAGATCAACGAGATTGTGCGCAGTTTCAGCTTTGCAGCACAGTACCTACACCGAGCCGGCTTTGATGGTATTGAGCTGCAAGGTGCTCACGGGTACTTACTTTCGCAGTTTCTCTCGCGAACGACCAACCTCCGGACAGATGCATATGGTGGTAGCCTGAGGAACCGCGCCCGTCTCATCATGGAGATTGCCCATGCTATCAGGGCAAATACACCCTCAGACTTCATTTTGGGAATCAAAATCAACAGTGTGGAGTTTCAGTCAGGTGGATTTACAGTGGAAGAAGCAAGAGAGCTCTGCCACATGCTCGAAGAGGCAACCTTTGACTTTGTTGAACTCAGTGGCGGCACATACCAGGCAATGGCTTTCAAGCACGAACGCGAGTCAACAAGAAAACGAGAAGCGTTCTTCCTTGAGTTTGCGGCCATGATTGTGCCTGCACTGCGCAAGACAAAAACGTACGTTACCGGAGGGTTCAGGACCATCCGTGGGATGCTAGATGCTTTGAAAACAGTGGATGGTGTCGGCCTTGGTCGGGTGGTTGCACAGGAATTTAGTCTGAGTAAAGACATGCTGAATGGTGCCATCACTGGTGCCATTGACCCAAAGGTAGATCAAGATGACTTTGCTTTGACCAATATCATTGCAGGCAGCCAGATCCGGCAAGTGGGCAAAGGGCAAGATCCGATTGATATGAGCCGAGAAGAAAATGTGCAAACATTTCTCGCGGCGATGAGCACCTGGGCTCAACAGATGGCAGGGGATGCCCAGACAATGAATTTGTACGGCTATGTTGACTTGGACTTGTAGATAGAAACTTAACAAGCTGAAAGGTGCAAAACTCTCTGTGTTCTGCTGTGTTAATCATCTATGAAAGAGGGGAAAACTAGCTGCAAATAGCAGCAAACAGAAAGCAGGCTTGACCTAGGAGAGTAGTCAAACAGATCCACATGACAACTCAACGCCTCCCCCCAAGCCCAACTAGTCATCCAAACAAGGCCATCACAACTTCAAATCCCTCGAAATTTATAATCTACATATTCCAAAATCCTCCCTCGTTTCTAAGATCCATACGTCTCCTTCGTTTCTAGGTCTCTTGTTTCCAGATTTCAGTTTTGTTTTTACGCATCTTCTCTTGTTTCTTATGTTTCTGGATCTCTTGTTTCTAAGCTGTCTCCTTCGTTTCTGGGTATCTTGAGTTTCTTTACGCCTTCCTGGCGTTAACTGAGGTATTAACTTAGCTATTTGGATTAGCTCTTGTAGCTAGTTATTGTTATTGTTAACGAAACTGTTAACTAGATCGTTAGCGAAGCCGTTGGCCAGGCCATTAGTAAGGCCGTCGGCAAGGCCTCTTTTCTTTTTCTTCCTTATCTTGCGTAATAAAACGCAAGGGCTCATAACCTAACAAGCTAAAAGGTGCAAAAGTCTCTGTGTTCTGCTATACTAATAATCTATAAAAGAGGGAAAAACTAGCCGCAAACAGCAGTAAACAGAAAGTAGGCTTAACCTAGGAGAGTGATCACACAGATCCACGTGGCAACTCAACAAAAATTACTCCTTATGATTCTGTTTAGAAGCACTCTAATGCATGTTAAACCTGGTTTAGATCCTGATAATTCGCCCAGTGTCTCTTCCAGGCAGCGAGAGACTTCTCATCCCATAGATATCGCTTGACTATCCTCTCAACATCAATCCAACCACTAATCCACCTCTCCTGGAGTACTAAATCCTTCATTAATTGACGAGCACGCTGCTTAATAGTTGCACCAGCCGTCATCGATATCTCGGTACCAACAAGCGTTGCCCAGACCCTCAATTCACGATAGCACAACGTCCCTCCCTTGCTAAAAGATGGCATCTGGCTCGCCAGCATCGCCAGCCTGTCGATACGAGCTACTTCAGGGAACATCTGCATTTGTGCCGTGCGCCGTGTGAGGAATGCAACTGTGCCCAAACAGGCCAGTTGTTCCACCGCACTCTGCGACCGGTTAGCCAACAGACGAGCTCCCTTGATTCCCTTAGTTTGGCGTTCCGCAGACTGATTAATGTCGTCGTACTGTTGAGACTGCTCTCCAAGAAGGAAGATAAAATCAGCGCTGAGATTCCCCGAGATAGCCAAGTCGCGGAAGCCCTCTGGTAAGGTATCAATCGCGGACTTTAACGACCGATCGAGCTGGATAACTGGCTGAGGGTATCGAAGTGCCATCGTCGCTGTAACAGAAGTGCTATCAGCCTGGTTATTGCTGGACAGTTGAAGACTTTCTTGAGTAATGTCATGCTTGAGACTAGATGCCATTTCTGTGCCCTCAACCAGCCCAACCGCCTGCATAACATAGAGGTCTTTCAAGCAACCACTCGCAACCTGACCCCTTAGCTCCATCATCCGAAGCAACCCAAGGCAATGAGCTTTAAATTCAGATTCATAACCGAATCTCGCTGCTCCTTCCATCAAGTAGAAAGTTGCCAGGATTGTCTCGTTCGCTGTCCAAGTTGCGACCTTGTCTTCTGCCACTGTTAATATCTTGGCTTGCAGTGCCTTCAGCGCTCGCGCCTTGTGCCACAACATGGTGGTGCTAGGTGTGGTTTTGTCTTCCAGCGTAGTGATACGTACGCCATGTGTGAAGGCGGCCACTGAGTCAAATAGCGCCATATCACCACAGACCATTTGCACCCAGCAGCGAACGAATGGGTTGGCACCAGGACCCCAATGCGTCAAACGGGCGGCAAGATAGTGGATATCTGCCAATTTTGTTTTTAGTAACTGGTGTAGTAGAATATACATGTAGCCTTGGGACAACATCTGAGACGGGGTAGAACGTACGGAAATCGAGAACATCAAAGACCTTTTCTCGATGCTCAGTCGGATAGGCTGGAACGAAACATTCTATTACCGGCCGCAGTAATATAATGCTATTTCCAATATTAGAGCCTGGGGACCCGGGAGCTTCTGGCCCAGCATTATGTTCTATAGAGTGTCGGTCGCCTTCATTACTCGAACGAAGAAACTGTGACCCCCGGATGACAAGCCCACCCTGTGCCTCTACCGAGGGGACTAGTGACTGCGGAAGTAGCCTATTTTCGCTTCCGTTGGGGGTTTGCTGTGCTCGTCTTGCAGGGGCCGAACGGTTTCGAAAGTGTTTTCCAATGTACGCAGACACTGCTTGGCGCTGGGTGCGGTTTGGCCGGGGATCAGATGGGTCATAGTTTATAAAAACGTGCCGTTGCCTTTCGTCCATTGTGGTACTGGAGGTTTCACCTAATATAAATTGCAAATAAATCGTAACGCCCACTCTGACTTACACTTGTACAGCAGCGCCCGAAATACATGATAACTCTGTGCTAGAGGGTTGAAATCTAGGAGAGCCCAGGTACAGAACTGTGTCCTAAGAGCTCCGTCAGTTTTTAGATAAAGTGCCACAGTATCTTATCAGCTGACTCGCAGTATGGCAGAAGCAGCGACCGCCATAAGAGAGTAGTACATGATGATGGGAGGATATTAGCACTGTACCAGCCACAGCTTTGCAAAGTGGTCTGCGGCACTTATTCTTTCCAACGTTATGTCCTACAGATATTAAGCTCGCCTGTCGCAATTTTGCGCCATCATTTCCTACATCTACAGCTGGCACATGCAAGGACCTGTTGTAACCTGGAAATTAAGTGCAACATGTGGCGGTAGTTGCCGAGGCCGTGTAAGATATCGTGCCAGATGCCGCCGCCATATACTCGCGAGGTACGGCTCTTGATACAGCCTGTATTTGTACGTAGGTGTTTATCAAATATGATGACTTGCTTCAATGTGTTCGAGATGACCGGTGCACACTTCCAGCTTTGAAGTACATGCGTCCTTATCAAGTGCATCGCCCCGTTCTCGATATTGGGCACTCGTATTATCAGATTAATTCATTTTACGGTCATGTAGTTCCGAAACTCCCGCTCCCGGGCAAAGTATACAACAACCTCAATTATCCAGACGGGGCTGAGCAGCTCAGCCTTAGCAGTTCTACTCCGCATCGCGCTATTTACATGCTCCTAGGCATCCATCACCGAAGAAAAATCCATAGGATTAAATTCTGTACATCTTTATTCATTCATCATGTAGTAACCGTTTTTATCTTATGCACTCTAAACATGTCATTTGAAAGCTCAAGAGGGATGAATTACAAGTATAGTCCCTTGTCCGCCGCATCTCGCGGTACTTTTTCTATCCGACTGTTGCACCTTTTGCCAACATGTGATTCGCAGCCCGATGGCTCCTTGAGCTGTCGCCTGGTGGAAACAAAGATCGTCGATCGCAGCCTCGACACATCCGTACATAATAAAAGTGACCAGGCGCATGTAAAATACCAGGCCTTATCATATACTTGGGGGTTGCCGGAATTTACACACTCGCTAAAAGTCATACACAACAGTGACGATAATGATACCCTCACCTCTCCAAATTCTTCCAGCAGCGAAGTTCGCATTACTGAAAACTTGTATGCTGCGCTACACTGCTTGAGAAAGCAAACCGAGACGCTCGTCCTATGGGTAGACGCCGTCTGCATCGATCAGAACAACATAGTAGAACGCAACAGCCAAGTTGCCAATTTCCCAAAAACTTATGCTGGAGCCACAAGTGTCCTTGTTTGGCTAGGGCCCGACGACGTTCTGAATCATGGAACGCTGTGTCTTAATTTCTTCGCCGACCTTGCTACTCTCATCCTCGAAGACCCGAAAAGGGAGAGTGACAATGACCAGCGGTCTTGGAGGAAGAGGTTCAGAATTAATCAGGCAGTATCCGCTTTTCTCGGTGACGATGAATTGCAGCCCCGGGCTATTACCTCGTTGCTTCAGAGATCCTGGTTTAAACGGCGGTGGATTATCCAAGAGGTAGTATTAGCCAACGACGTCTGGGTACATTACGGTGCAACCAGTATACATTGGAATGCCTTTGAGTTGGCCTTGGTCGAACTATTTGAGAATGACAAGGGCGGGTTTAGCGACGATCACCGTACAATTCTGCGGACAATGTCGCGAATTAGGAACGCAGATGCGATGTTGAAACGGCAGACACCACTCGACACTCTCGTGGAGTTTGACAGCTTTGAATGCTCCAATCCAAGGGACCGATTATACGCGTTATACGGCGTGATGCAACACTGGTTCCCAAACTCGGCGGGCATGCAAGTCCTCGTTGAAAATATTAACTACGGGTTACCTATCCGCGACATCTTCACCGACTTTGCTATTCTCATGATGAAGCTGAAGGGCGACTTTCCTCTTGATAGGAATTACAACTCCACCACTCACGTACTGCAACTTGCTGCAGCTATGCGCTCAACATTGCAGAGAGAGGTAGCAAGTCAAGATACAGGAATCCCATCCTGGGTACCGGATTGGACTGGAACAATGCACCACAAACCGCTCCACCACTCCCCAGAAAGTAGTGATGCTTCACGAGGGATACCTAAACAACAGTTTCAGATAATGAACCTCAAAAACAACAGCCGTGCTCTCGTTGCTGTCGGCCTAGTGCATGACGTTATTAAAGCTGTCATCCCGCTGGACATTATACCTCTCACTGGAGCTGTCCACAAGGCGAAACATGCCCTGAATAACTTTCTCTGTTCGATTGCCACGAGTTTCGACCAAATAGGCTTCTTTTCTTCTAGCTACGCGGACATATATGGCCCCACCGGGCAGCACATCATCAGCGCCATCGCTGTGAGTTTGGTGGCCAATTGGGAACATACTCCGGCCAACTCTTATTTCGCGCAAGACTCTCGCTTTCCAGCACAGTTCTTGGAGCAACTACGTTCCTCGAGGCATCATCTACCCGAGATTTTGCACAAGTGGCCCGCCTATGTTGAACTCGTCGCTATTACTATGCGAGGACGCAGCTTGATGCTCACGGAGTCAGGATACGTTGGCATATGTGATACAAATGTTCGGGCAGGCGATGTGGTGTGTATTCTAAGCGATACACGCATTCCATTTATTCTCAGGCAAAAGAATATCAATTCAAGGGCAGCAATGAAGAGCGGTTCATCGTTGACTAATGGAGACATACCTACAGAGGATGTTTTTGAGCTACTAGGAGATGCGTATGTCCACGCACTAATGAATGGTGAGGCAGCAGAAGGCTTGAGAGAAAGGCTCGAGACTTCACTTCGGAGACTATTTATATTATGAACTATCGAAATTAACAAATACAATTTACTTGGCGCCGTCAGAGATCGCTCGTCCAAATATTCCCTAACGCTTTATAACATGTAGGCTAATAGTGCCATTCTTTACCACCTATATCCTCTCGGACTCTGTAATGACTCTCTGCGACTTCTAGAGCATCCAAGTTTATCTCACTAATGAGACAGCCTTCCTTCTCAGCTCCTAGCTTACCAAGTGATCCTAGCACCGGCAATGCAACTTGGCTATGACCCCAAGCGTTGCAAAACGCAACGGCACATGTGTTCTCGTAAGCTCTGGCAACAGTAACGCTATCCAAGAACACAGCTTCAGAGTCCGCGTTTAGAGCCAGAAGCCTTGGGTTGACCTTTTTGATGTGCCAGTATGCAGGAATAACGACAATATTTGCACCATCCGCAGCTAATTGTCTCAAGGCTTCAGGAAAGGCGAGATCCCAACATATAAGCAGGCCGACTCGCACGATATGGCCACCGGGGAGCGGAACATCAAATGCCTTGTGCGGCGTTCGCCTATCGGCAGTCAAAACGCCGCGCTCGACATGCCACAAGTTTTTCTTTTGGTACGTTCCCAGAATATTTCCAGAAGTCGCAGCGATGAAGTATGTCTTGTTGTGTAGCTCCACTATGGGATCACCTGGATGTACGTCTTGCTCTGGATGAGAAGGAGCAACGGCATCCGACGGTTGAATAGTAACAGGTTCAACAATGGTCCCTGGAACGATGTGAATATTTAACTCCCTAGCTAGATTTTGATACTGAGAAAGATATTGCGTGGAAGCTGCACAGGCTGTAGCAAACGAAGGATCTTCTGGTACCCATGATGTGAGGTGATATTCTGGCAATACAACGAGTTGGCTTCCTTGTGAGGCAGCGGATCGGATTTCTGAAACCGCTTTGTTAAAGTTTTCTTGCACACAGAGGGGCTGTTTGGATATATCACAACGTCAGTTCGGATGTTTTAAGAGAATGCAGTGAGGGCGACGAACCTTGGCCTGAAATTGAATAAGTGCAATCTTCAATACCGGGGCCATTTCGAGAAGCTTTTGCAAGATGATTGTAACTATCTTGAAGAAAGATGAAACGCTTGAAAGTAATCTCGAAACCAAATAGCTCTTATTAAACATGGACGAGACGGGATTAAGCCTGGCCAAAACTTCAATGCCTTCGCCACTATCACGCCTGAGCTGCGCCTCCCACCTCTGTGGGTCTGTATGCAGTATCCGATATCACTATTGAGAGAACGAGTTGAAGATGTGGCAGCAGCCTAATGGTGGGCACAAATTAGGCACGCGGTATGGCTACACGTGTATATCCATTTTGTTTACTGATTCCATTTATGATGAGGCTGGAATCAGCTGGCAGCCTTGTTTGAACACCTGGCGACGGAAAGAGAAATGAAATCTGAACCTGGGCATTGATGTTTGTCTCTTGGCTATTATACTGTGGCCTATCACAGATATAGAAACTAGAATGAATTTGCATCAACGCAATTCGGCCTCCATCTGCATGTAGATTTGTGAAGGAGGGGGAATATTCGAACCAAGGACAGCCTTCAGAAAAGCCTTGCGAGCTTTTGCTAGGCAACCACCCGTTAAATGCCACAAGACTTACGCCTCCAACTCATATAGCGTACCTCTGCTATGCTTGCTCAGCGCGTTATTTATGTTGGCGAAGCATCGTATAAAAAGCACCTGATCCTGGTCCAAAATATGGCTGCAATTTGTCAATCTCCTCGGAAAAGGCTTCCGTTTGGGACCCATCTTCGTGCAACTGGATTCAGTCAGCAACTATCCAAATTCGGTAATCATGCGCCCGGACTTTGCTACCTCAATGCTATCCCATCCCAGATAATAAACTCCGAGTCTTCGGTTAGACTTAGGAATTGTTTCCGGAGCAGGACTGCTGCAAGGTACGCCCGCGGTTTCGTTGGAGTTCAGAGCGTACGCCCAATAGCCACCTGTAAATCCTGGAATCTGGTAAGTGTCGGAATACGTTTTATGCATTGATTTCTGTAGAGCCTCGTTTTCTAATGGGGCGTCATCTCTCAGTCGGATACAAGCCTAGTAAGAGTTTCATAAGCAAGGTTCTCCAGAGCACAGCATGAAAAACAAAAATACAAATCAGAATGAAGCTGAGAAAAAAAGCATGAGAGCATGTGAAATGACAAGACAGGACAAGATAATAGCCACATACAAACTCGCAAATTGGAGCGTCGAGCGCCTTGGTCAAATGTTCCAATTGAGCTTCAGTGAATTCGAACTCCAAAGATGTTGCATCTGTAATACCAGTGCTAATTAATCCTTCGGCCACAGCGCTTCGGTCTTGTCGCTCGTTAGGCCAATCTGGACCCCCCACCGGTCAGAACTAAGTCTTTATACACGGGTATTTAATAAGATAAGAGCAATACTTACGAATAACCCAACAAACCTCATGGCGCTTTCTAGGTAGACTCAAGACTCTGGTTGGAGTAGTGTAACCATAGTATTGGGATGCTGCACCCGCTGTGGCAATTTGTTGGCGGAGTTTCAGGAATGTTGCCGATGATATGGTGGACCCAGCCGGGAAAGTAAAGCGTAGTACTTGGGACAGCATTATGTGAAGATCTGGTGATGTGTTGGAAACTTGAGTTGGCTTCAATCCAGTGGCTGAGATCGCTACTTATAAGAGAGAGATGGCAGGATTCATAGAGCTTCTCTTGGCGAAGCCTTATTAGTGTGGTGAGGTTGGCGAGTTAGTGTCAGCAGCTCCAACATGCGCATTATCCACACCCAAATGAAGTAGAGATTTCACGAAGCCATGTACACGTACATCATACAACCGTCTTAAAAGTCACGTAATAAGACTTGGCCTTTGTTTCCATGAGTGAACATGATACAAGGCCATCGTTATTAATTTCAATCGACACCCACAACAACTAAGCCAAAACGATGTATCAGTATTAATTGCTAACCAGGCTTAGCGGGTCAGGAAGTAAATCTGCCGGTGTCCTGTAAGCAGGATGCCATCAAGTCTGCACCCTGCGGAATTCCGCCTGTTGTATACAAAAAATGCGTGAAGTCTTGAGAGTAATAAGCTGCAAAGCTTTAACCTCGTGAATGTCTCTAAACAGGAGCAAGGCATCATGTATTAGAGGCTTATTAAAGGGTACGGAAATAAGCTTATTCTTTTGTCGAGATCTTTTCTAGTGAGCGCGCGCTTTCCTAATATGGATGAGATTTCTTGCGCGCTTGTTCTACCACAATGGATGAGAGTTTTCTAGGTTCAGCACAGAAATCCATGGCAGCCATGTTTCCGAACCCTCTTGAGAACTTCGAACTTGCGTGATCAATTGTTAAACCGGGGTTTGCCGATACTCTCAATTGCTCTAGATTCTAATGGATATACAAGTTCTACCCGACCCTTCTTTATTCCTTCGAACCCTCGACATTGTCCTTTGCGAAGAAATCTGCAATGGAAGCTCGAGCTATATCAAGATCAAGTACGCTCTGGACCTCGTCATCAATAATATTAAAGAAGTCGGGAGCATTCCACTTTGGTTCCCAACCAATGGCGTATTTCTTGTCTGCAATACCCTGTGGACTACTATCCTGTTAGATGGAACAATTTCTTCAGCTGGAGAATTCCACTGACCTTGAACTGAACGCGACCTGCACGTATGGCGACGGAAACCCGAGAGCCTTTTCAGCAAGTTCTACGCTTGGCCAAAAAGCCGGTATCGGCTCTTTCACTAAACCGCGGGCATGAAGAGACTTGGCCAGGCCTTCTGATATTTCCCACCAGCTTAGATAATGAGTCGCGGCGAAGTAATATCCCTTTTCACCACTCTGGGGAGGCTTTCCTTGGATAATGAGGTCGATGAGCAGAAGATAGTAGTCTACTACATCAGATATATGCGCTGCTGGCCACCGCTACGTGATTGTCAGTGTGAAGTATTTCTATGGTTGCTGGTTCATTTCTTACACCTTCGTAGTCGAATTTGTATACCATCTTCTGCGCAATGAACGCACGAATGAGGCCAGGCACCTGAACGGACAGCTTCTTGTACGGGCCGTTACCTCGACCATCTGCCAATTCCGGTATGGACTGTCAATGAAATCCATTGCAACTGACTTGTTAGGCTCATTGAACTCACAAACAAGTGGCGGGAATACAATGAAGGATATTACGCCTAATTTCTGAGCAAATTCGGTTATTGCGACACTCACCTAACATGCTGGTTAGAATCATATGAATGTAGCGCTGATGTATATATGTCTCCTTACCCTCGTCACGGGGAATGCATCATGTTCTGGCACTTTTTTCTCAAGTTCGAAAACAGGATCAGTGTCCTTTACTGGGCCATGAGGCCAGCCTGTTTCTTTGCTAAAAGCACCCATTCCAGCCGTCTGAGCTCAATGAGAATTTGTCATCTTCATAATGGCTTTAACACTCAAGGTAAGGGTATTCTCTCACATGAATAAAATATGTGTCTTTCCCGGTGGTTTGGCGTCTCTTCTGTAAAGCCGAGATCAAAGGGTATGCCAGATTAGGATCCAGTGAACTTGCACAATGAATAATAATATCGACTAGGGGGTAAAATGTTAAACAAAGGTCACCGGTTGGATGTGTAAAAGTATTTTACCATTTTTCTCAAGCACAATCCCGGTTATCTTGTCCTCATCTAGCAAAGAACATTGTACGGCATTTACACCCAGCGAAGTGAAGTGTCCCACTTGTTCCTCAGAACGAACGATAACATGGATGTTTTCTGGTCTAAACTTGACACTCTC
Organism: Trichoderma guizhouense; assembly: GCA_002022785.1. Lineage (NCBI taxonomy): Eukaryota > Fungi > Ascomycota > Sordariomycetes > Hypocreales > Hypocreaceae > Trichoderma > Trichoderma guizhouense. The sequence continues at coordinate 243,828 of LVVK01000015.1, read as the reverse complement.
ACTAGAAAGAAGTCCAACAACAAGAGACCCTCCACTAAGGTTTTGTTAGTCAACTACATAAGGCAGGATTGTTGTGGGTTTAAAAAACATGCATATATCCGGCTGCGCCAGTGATCAAGATATTCCACGCCATGGCAACTTGCGAGTATGAGAAATGGTTTTCCGGAGGTGTTGTTTAACTGAGTAGTTAACTTATCTGAATCTCAATCCGATGCAAGAAATTCGTGATATTTATAAGCGAGTACTCATATTGTTGATCATATAAACATCCTGCTGCTATCCATTGATTTATAACACAAACTGTCCGTAGTATGACGAACCCATAAGGCCTTGGCTTCGTAGAGAATCGTGATTGGCCGGCAAGGCTAATACAACGTGGGGCCCGGAAACCCGCGCATCTCCGGACCAGACTTAATCTTTCTTCCTCTCCTTTCCCGAGTCTCAAGTCGCGACAACCACATCAGTTCCTTACCGCAAAATTATCGCGTAAAAAAAGAATCCATATTATCTCAGGCATGGAAACCCGCGGATGTGCGGCGGCGCGGTCACGGAAACAGCCCGCAATTCCTCGGCGATCCGTAAGTGATCAAGGTTCACAAAGCGCTCCAATCAAAGGTGCTGACTTGTATAACAATTAAGTGCGACCAGTGCCGGGGCCGAAAGGTAAACATGTCTAAATTGAATCTGGCGGAAGAATGGTCGCTGATACTGGTTCATTAAATGCCAGGTTGCATGTGACAGAGGATCCCCATGCTCCAGCTGTGAGAACGCGAAAATTCGCTGCACACACACGACCGTTGTGTCAAGGGCAAAGGAAGCAGGCCAGAGGATTATCATATCAGCCAAGTAGTGAGTTATCAGCAATCACTTCGAGAGATATTTGGAATCGTTCTAACACGGTCTCAATTGCTTTCCCTCTGTCAAGTGAGAGAAAGTTCGATGAAATATCTGAAGGCATTGACGAGATCAAAAAGCTGCTGCAAGAAGGTAGATCTGATCTGCGAGAGCATCAGTCTCATCACAGAGCAGATTCGGATAGCCCCCTGATCCAAGATACAACAGAAACTGGACGAAAATCCCCTTGCCCATTTACAGGAGGGTCATCATTCACGGCTCATTCACTTGAAGCTAAACGATTCGTGGATAGCATAGCAGCGCAGACTACACTCGATTCGGATCTTGAGAGAGATGACCTTCTAGCATGCCTGCGAGATCTGTTACGCCACAAAAACGATGAAATTGTGGTTCACCAAATCTCATTCTCAGATCAGCCGCATCCAACGTCTACTTGTAGCAAGGCGAAGAACTTGCCACCACTGGACGCTGCTGTGTTCATTCTCAAATGGGCAAAAGGTACGATGATTCACATTTGCTCCCAGCTTACTTTCCTCCAAGAACTCATTAGTTGGCAGAAAATCATTCGAACTACATTGTAACATGGTTGTCGCATATTTTACCTCTTGAAAGACTCGTTGAAATCTGCCAAAAGGTTTACTTTTCCGTCAATGGGTATACTGAAGTCGAATTTATTCTCACCAACGGTACTTTTTATTGGCTTTATGCGGAATACGCAATCTTATCCAAGCAGCCCAAATTTCATGAGTACAGCAGACAATGCTGCGAAAATTTTCAAGACGCGTTCTCTCGTCTTCCGTTTCTATTGCCTGCCTCGATGGAAGTCATTGCAGCGCTAGCTATGGGTGTAAGTGCCTGCATATGGGATCAATTTCACATCTACATATCAACTAAAGACTCAAGATGGGCTACAGGAGCTAATTCGTTGAACAGTCTCTGCATGCAATTGAACTCTGTAAAGACGTTCTCGCCTGGACATTCTCGTCTTCAGCTTCACATTTATGCCAGACGCTAGGTTTTCATCAGGATTCATTTCTTGAAACTGACGGAGAAGACGTAAAAAGGGCTAAGCAGCGGCTCTTCTTTACCATATATCGAATAGACAAAAGCCTGTCGCTGCGGCTCGGGCGATCATCCAATGTCCAAGAGTACAATGTGTCGTTAGCATGCGAACCTATGGACATGAGGTGGAATAGATCTGCCAATATTCAAGGTAGGGTTTACGACGAGCTATACAGCTCATTTGGTCTGTCACGATCATATTCAGACCGTCTGCATAGCGTTAAATCTCTATCTGGCGAACTCCAGGTGTTGATTGATGTAAGAAATCCTGAAATCAACTGTGTTAGTTGTGAACCCTCTGCTAACAACTTCAAGGGGTTCGATAGTTCCACCAGTTCTCATTGTGCTGATGTATTGCTCAAAGCGCACCTTGCCGCTGAGCAAGTTGAACTTCTCTCGGTGCTCACACTTATTCACAGAGCCGTTCTTACGCCTGACTCTTGTATTTCCCCGGACTGCTTCGAGGCTGCGAGCAAAGCAATGGACGCCCATCAACATGCTATAGCAGCACTACAGGCCTGCACAAATGAACCTACCTCTGTGGCCAGATACATCAATCGGTAAGTCATTCTCTTCTAAACTTATAATGACGTGCCGCTAATAGTTGAAGTATCATTTTGAACATGCCATTCGTGCCCTTCATTGTCCTCTTTCGTCAATGCATCGAGGCTTCTAATCCTGTTGATCTCGCCCGCCTTGGTGACTTTGTCACATCGCTGCAGCCTCTGGAGTTCTCTTCAAAGTCAGCCAGGCGTCGCCAAGTACTATTTCAACTACTCCATAAGCTCGCACAGCTATATGTTGAATCCAGTTCCAGCCCAAGAGTATGGAACCAAAATTTTACTGATGACGAATTTAACCATTACTTGAACATCTTGGGATTCACAACGACCGTATCCTCGTTTGAACAAGAGTTTATGCCGACAATTACGGATGAGCTTACCAGTGAAATGACGTCTTAGTCAATCATTAGAATATTCCCTTAATGTCTAATATTATCGTCGTCTTCAATGGGATACGTACTTGTTGGATATCGACTCAGGATTCTAAGAGGTGGTCATTCCCATGATATATGGCACATCGGTGGCAGTCAGCGGTAATCACGTTACAGAAAAGCTCGAGAACAATTTTGCGAAACCTATGTATTGCCTAGATTTTTGTGGCCATGAATGTACATGCTGTAATCATAAACATAATGAGACTTAGATACAAGTTCCAATCCAAATATATATACCGGAATGAAGAAAATATATACAAAATTGAAGCGAAGGGGCTTACTCAGAAGCCACAAAGGAATGCATGCCTTATAGTGAATGAATGACAAGCGCCATCCGCTCTATATCCGGACTTATGGTCTGGATAGCCCTTTACTGGCAAGAAGACCACCACTCAGACTCAACGACACACTTGAAGGGGGCCTGGCACTGGGTAGGACCAGTGTATCCATCACCACCGCACTGACCCCACTGGGGAACAGAGCCGCCGTTTCCACCGGAGGGAGCAGAGGAGGTAGGTCCGCTGGCGGCAGTGGAAGTTCGGGTGACAGTTGCCAGGGTGGTAGAAGGAGGGGGAGGAGGAGGAGTAGAAGCGGAGCCACCGAGGTCAGCAACGATCTTGGCCAGGTATCCGTTGTTGGAGAAGAGCTGAGCCATATCCCACAGCATGACACCACCGAAGCTAGAAGTGCCCTTGGCAAGGCTGATAGCTCCAGACAGCTGAGAGTCGGTAGGGAAGGATCCAGCGTTGGCACCACCGACGTTGGCGGGAGTTCCGATGAGAACCTTGGCGTTCTTGTTGGCGCTGACAGTCTTGGCCCAGTTGTCCCAAGTAGCCCAGTTGAAGTCGGCAGGGTAGTGAGAAACACCACATCCGTTGTTGTAGAACTGGACATTGACCCAGTCACTGTAATACACAAAAGAATGAGTTAAGTTATCGCGCTAGAGGATAGGATTAGACTTACAAAGCGACCTGGCCATCAAGGAAAGATTCGTCCGAGACATCGGGGTAGGGGCACTGGGGGGCAGCAGAGAGCCAGAACTTCTTGGAAGTGGCGGCATCCATCAAGCTCTTCAGCTCAGCGGCGAAGGGCTCCATGTTATTCTCGATAGGGTCCTCAAGATCAAAGTCGAAACCGTCAACAACGGCGTTACCGAAAGGTCGGGGAGTGCTGTTGCCGCTCTGGACAGGGCCGTACATGGCCCACATCTCCTGGGCAGCCGACACGGCAGCAGACGAGGAGCTGAAGCCACTCTCGGTGTAAGTGGAGCCAAACAGACTCATCATGATGGTCTTTCCATAGGTCTGCTGGCACTCGACGATGTCGGCCGCAACCTGGGGGCAGTTAAGCAGGTTGGGAGCCTGAGGGAAAGCGGTACAGTTGTCGCCAACATTGGCGAGGTTGAGGTTGAGGTTGGTGATGCCAACCATGAAGGAAATGTTGATGACGTCGACATCAGGGGCGTTCTGGCAGTAGTATGAGAGCCTGTTCTGGCCAACACTGCCGGAATTCTGACCCCAGTAGACAACGATGTTGTCGTTGCTGTTTTGATTCCAGCCAGCCTGCGCAGCAGGGAGAAGAGACAAAAGCCCGAGGGCAGCAGTGAAAGAAAGAGAAGGCATGTTGACTCGTTTGTCGAAGTGTTTAATGAATGTAAAAGTAAGGAATGACTAGGAAGGACCGGAGACAGCTCTGAATTGGCTTGTCGTGATGATGGATTGGGAACCACGAGAGCAGATCGAAGTCTTTATATCAATTAGACAGGCAGCCGTCGACATGTTTCAAGTCGAGGCCATAGGCTTTGCAACAAGACCAATGAGGCAGCTAGACTCAGGCTTACACTGGTAGCATCGTGCCAGAAGATTATGGTAGGTGCTATGCTAATTGACATAACCCACCCAGGCGGCTCCAGCTCGTAGTCTGACATGGTTACATGAATGGGCAGTTGGTTGGACGACTGAAACAATCCGCACTATCTTTGTGCTGTTCAATCACGGCGGCGACTGCGATAGGGACTAGCTCGACAAACCCACCGGCAGTCCTGATGATGTGGACTGTAAATGGCATATCTCACTGCGATTAGTAGGATATTGATGCAACGTTATGCTCTAATACTGCCAGGGTCGAGATGATTTAACGTCCAATGCGGAAGGTTGAGAGTAGCAAAAGCGGTTAGAGAACGTCACCCATCACACGCATGTCAATATGCAGGAACCAGTTCCAATAAATGCATCTGCATCTTTAATTGACCTCATGGTGCCTTTAGACGAACTGCCTGCTGAAAGTTGTTTACTTTGATGAGAAAAAAGAGATCTTTTTACTTAATTTTGGGGTTTTTGTGTTCTTCTTCCTTAGTAAGAGGGCCAAACGATCCCTGTTTGCTCGAGACCCTTAAGACCCTTTAAGACCCTCTTTCCAAATAAACCTTCAATCTACGCAGTATTGAAAGCAATGCTTCTTGTTAACACTCGGCTGTAATACTCGCTGGCTTCTCTCAGAGTGTTTAGAGTCTAGCCAATTTTGTCAGCTCCTTCAGCTAGAGCTTCCGCTTTCGTGATAGGGCTCGTCTAATATCGGAGCAGGGCAGGCTCTCTCTTCCTGCACGTGGCGGTGCCTTTACTCCGTAATTTCGGATAAGACGGCACCTTCATGCTATTGGTTGCGACCAGGCGAAGCTGGTAGGCGCCGACCGCGGCACAGATGGAGACACGGAGATGCTACAATGAATCGAATCAAACGGCTTATGTGGGGGAATCATCGATAACTGAGCTACAGTCAGTCGCGCGGCGTGATACCAGCCGTGTCACAATCTACCGACATATTAAATAGAGTAGATATCAGAGCTTCCATTTGAAGGATATCATCTGGAGAGTTTTAGACATTATGGGAAACTCATATAACGAAACGGGCGCTATGGAATCCACCCGCATCACTGTTGAAGAAGTGGGAGAACGACGTTACAACTGAAGACGAACGCCGGGTGGGCAGCGACTCTGATATCGCATGGTAGATGCTACCCACATGGCTGTATAGTTGGTTATGTTATACGCATTTGCGGGTTTTGAAGATGAAAGATTGTGTACTGGAATCAGTTGCATTGACTTGATGAGAATGAGCTATCAGTGCTTTCTACACAAAGCATCAGGTTACATGATTCGAACATTCCTTCAACACCAGCGATTGCTATATCATCTTACGATTAGATCATCAATAATAATATCTCTTACTATGAAATATTGTATATCGACAATTTGGGCCTTAGAGTTAAACTACAAAAAGACAAAAAAGTCAACTGAAATGAAAAGAGCGATACAGGGTAGTTACATTGAAGAATCACAGTCAAGCGCTCAATAACTCATAATGACAGTGTGTGATCAAATCGAACATAAAATGAGAGGGTGGGAACAATCTTGTTTAGAGACGATACTGCAATGCCAGTTCACCGGGTGCATGATACGTTGGAACCTTCATCTCCAATGCCTCTCCAGAATAGCCGAGATCTTCAGCTACCAGCATCGCGGCTTTTTCTCCAATCAGGAGAGCCGTCGAGTATCTGTATCACAGTTAGCTCCGAGACGGGAAAATGGCAACTAGCCAGAGAGGGTTACTCACGTGTTGCAGCCCACATTGTCGGGGCAGATACTCAGATCGGCAACCTTGAGTCCTTTAACGCCGTGGACATTCAGACGCTCGTCCAAGACTCCGTGCTTTACGATACTGTTACCCTCTTTGGGAGCCATGGAGCATGTTCCCAAGCTGTGCCAAGTACTCTCCACGTGGCGCTTAACCCATTCTTCAATCGCCTTGATATCATTGCTGTTATACTTGAGCTCTTGGCGCGTATTGACTTTGTTAGAAGACAGGATATTGACGCCGGCTTTAGTGTCAGCTTCAGGGAGATAAGAAGACCAGCTGCCATGGGTGATTCCAGCTGATAGATTGCCCGGAAGAGCGTAGGCCTTGGTCGTGGCTAGGTCCATATCATGAGCTCTTGCTGGAGAGTCATACTCAAAGAAGGGGTGCTACACATGCGAGATAAGTCATCAAAGCCACACATTATTACAAGGAAGATGCAACGAACCATGGTCTCCACCTCTCCCGCATATGCATCCATTCTCCGTGCCGTCTCCCTGGATTTAATGTAACCCCACACCATTGGTACCATATCCCGCTCATCGTTCATGAAGCCACAGTCGAAGTCTGGGCTGTCGTATGGGTCAGCGCTCTTGATATGAGTGCTGCCTCTCGAAAAAGGATATTCCAAGAAATGGAACATGGTGAAGAATTTCCCGGGAGGCCTTGTAAACTTGTCAGAACGAAGCCAAACACTTGGGTATTGCGAAGCTCACATCAACATGTGGTCACCAAACCAGCCGGATATGACACTGTAGTGCATCACTGGCTTATCAGGCTTGTCTTTAAAATAACTCTTCCAGCCGTCTTTAAAGTGGGGAGTTGGCCAGCTCTCGAATTCTTTTAGCTCTTGCTCAGTTGGGCGAATCTTAACTCCTGCATCGATGCCATTGGTTGCAAGAGGGCCAGTTCCCTTGAGATGCCATTCATCGAACACGCCTACATCAGAGTAACATTAGTACGCGTATCAGATACTTGGGCAAGGTTTCCGTGTAGTTCATTCACTTACGCTTTTGCACTTCAGGGTCGCCCCGAACGAAGTCGTCAAACGTCTCGACATCTGGCTTGGCCCTGAATACTGAAAAGGTCAAGTAATGGTCCTGGAAGTTGAGTCCAACTCCAGGAAGATTGACCAAACAGTTGACACCGGCCTGTTTCAACTTTGCTGGGTCACCGATGCCTGATCTCTGAAGAATTAGTGGGGACGAGAGTGTCCCGCCCGATACGACGATCTGCTTGCGCGCTCGGAATACGCGGGTTGGAGGCTGGCCCGAGCCCAGATGTTTGGTGGGAACTGTCTGCACGCCGACGGCCCGCCCATTCTCAATTATGACCTTGTCCACCTTTGTACTGCAAGCTAGATATAGGTTGGAGTGTGCCGCTCGAGTAGCATGGATGTAAGCGTGCGCACTGTCGCTTCGTCGTCCGGTGTCTCGATTAATCCACTTCAACCAGTGCTCAGCCCCATGACCTGTAACTAAATCCTGGAGGTCGTCAACTACAGGGATTCCCTGTGACTCTGCAGCCCGAAGAAAGTCGTCTTTAATCGGATATGTATAGTTGCCAAAGGACACTTTGATGGGGCCTTCGAAGCCGTGTATTTCCCGATTCTGGCTAGCTCTTTGATACGTCTCATGCTTCCTCATGAGCGGCAGTAACTCTTGAGTTGTCCAACCTTTGGCCTGGAAATCATCGTAGTCGGATGCTGAAGCACGTGTGTACATCATGAAGTTGATCGAAGAACCACCACCGAGAACGTGGGCGCAAGGCACAACAGCCTTTCGGCCAGCCAACCACTTAGACGGACGGGACTCATAAAAAGAAGCAGTCTTGGAGTCCAATTTCATGTTCCGTGGGTAAATACCAGGTCGGAAGACCCAAGGATTGTTCAGATTGCTCTCGCCAGCCTCAATCAACAAAACTTTGAGATTGTGATCCAAGTTTGCCAATCTAATCTTGTTAGTCCCTATGGATTGAGTCATGTTAAATGGGTGGAGGACTCACCTGCCCGCAACTACACACCCACAACTTCCACCTCCTGCCACGATGATATCGAACTCATCGGGCAGAGAGCTCCCATACCCCGAATACTGTGTTGACATCTTCACAGGCCCTTTGTTAGAAGACTTGGTTGATGAGACTTGAGAGAATGTAACACTGTTCTGAAGATAAGCAGAACACAGTGGAATGGGCTGTGTCCTTAAATATACGTCTGAAGGACACACCAGTGATTTTGATGGCCAATTATTCGTAAATCCGAAAAATCTCCCTTAGACTCTGCTTCATGGCACGAGGCAAGCGATATGTCGTATCCAACCCCTCACAACCAGGGCAGGATCACCAATTGTAATTCTAGACTTGGGATCCATAAGCGTAATCAAGTTGTAGTGACCAGCATTCCATTTATCCGTGAATTCTCGCCACCAATTCCAATAGGTGCGCATAAGAAAGTTGGGAATGTAACTTTCTGGCTTGCATGGCCAAGACTGCGGGGTGATGTACGGTGAGTGGTGTTGAGACGTTCATGTTTTCACCATGGAGAAGAGTTATCTCCTTAATATTTTTGGAGACATTCGAAACACTGAAGCTCCGTTACTTTTCAATTGTGAAAACTTCAGTCCTATCACAGTTCTAGACATTCGTTTCGTCGAAAAGTCCACAGTCGTTCCCGTAGCTCAACTTTGTGAATCTGGTAACGATACAGGCTGACTTGGCTGAGTTCCATGCTCGGCAGGTGTGCCACCTACTGAACCGAGGATTCTGCTGACCTCCTGTCATTGGACGATTCTGAATGGCTAGAACAGTTGCAGGCGGAATATCCAATTGTTCGAAAGCTTCTCCCCGCTTATTTGGTTTTTGCTCCAGCATTCGAACTAATCAGAGCCACAGTTCATGCACCCCGGATTCTTGCAACGCACAGACTGTGGGGAGAAACACAGCCCCCTCATGATATCAGATCTCCAATGTTGTGTTCTGCCTGTAGCAAGTGCGGGGATAATAGCCATTCATCATCAAGATGTAAGCACATTATCACATCTGTGTGACGTGTTTCTTCAATCTGAGAAATGATGGTAACTGCCGGTGAGGGGCTTCGAAGTCGTATCTACAGAACTTGGGGTTTCATTTTTAGATAGGCCTTTGACATGGTGGCCGAGTTTTACCGCATTGCTATTAGCTGAATTCAATGCAGGTAGAATGGCCTGTCAACTTGGATGCCTTCAGACGCAACCCCCGCATCAACTATGCCAAATGGAACGCCCGGCATCGATCCTTTCGGGTATTCTTTCAACCTCAGTAACCATTTCGAACTTGAATTCTAGTCATGTGTCTCGCCAACTCGTCATCTAATGCATCTAATGGACTAAAATAGGACAATATTGAAGCTGGTCCAACATCATCGGTTGAAGTCTCAGCCGTGATCGATGCTCCCAGTCAAAATCGTCTTTACGTTCGGAGCACGGAGTCGCGGCAGCTAAATATTAGCCAAAGGTTAAGAGGAGGGTCTTATTTCCGGTGCTATCCCCTCAATTGCATGGTCGGTCCGTCGGTCTCTTTGACCCCCCGCAATATGCTGATGATCGGGCAGTTCCGATTTGGTAACAGGCAATGAATGACATAAGTCATTGCGCAGGCGATACACATGCGTAGAAAAAGAAGAATAACATATAGAGGGTTTACGTTGACCAATGTCGGCAGCTGTATCGATACCTGATAGAATGAAATAACGTGTTGACCCTTCAAAACCACGTAGCAGTCAAAATGGCCCGTTGGTTACAACATGCCGACCGCGGATGGATCAAGTATCCGTGTATGCTCTCCAGATGCCTCTGTTCGCCTGATTGTAATGCCTGTTATTTATACCTGAACGTTTATCGAGAATCCCATACCAGCCACATCGTTTCCATTTACTTTGGCTGTTCTGCTAGCTGATACTGCTTCCTGTCAAATTTGAGAGCCCCTCTCAAGTAGTAACGATATTAACAGCTTTACTCACATTAGCCGAGAAAGAATATCGCTATAATCATAAATGATGGCTCGTTCTCTAGCATATTGGACATTTGCATTATTAACACGACAAAGCCAATCAGAGGGACAAAGACGTAAAGTATTAAGTATGTGCTATGATTATCTAATTGATCATATTCCTGCCGCATAGCGGAATTCGTGATGGGTATTCTCAATGAGTAATCCTCTTTTCACCGTAGAATATCCCTATTTTCACCGCAATACTACACATCATAAGCTATGTTAACCCCATTACTTGCAATTACCACACTCACACACTAAAATATGGTGTAGCACACTGAGAAAGGAGACAATGAAACAAATTTTCACATTACAACACTACTATATATACTATCAATCGGCGCCAATTACTTTAAAAATGCATTTCCAGTAAGTTCATCCGGCTCGTAAGCGCCGCGTTGGGTAGCCGGGATGACTTCAAAAACTTCCTCGGCCTCGGCCTCAGTCTCGGGGCCGGTCCTTGAGGCGGCGCGCATCTCATCCAAGCTGGCGCCGTGAGATAGCTCTGACGATAGCGGCGGATCGAGGGAATCCTTACTAAAGACGGAATCTGATAATATTGGATATCGTGATGCTGAAGGGTAAGGATGAAATGAATAACGATATTATAGTATTGTGTGATATTGTGAAGTATCTACGTGGCGCGCCAGAACGTTGTACTATAACTGGGTGTGGATTGATGGGAATGGTAGTGTGTGCGTATTAATGTTAATACAGCCACGGGCTACTACGGTGAAAAAAGGAATATTCTACGGTGAACGTAGGATTGCTCTTCTTAGTTCCAAGGACACATGGATCACTAATTATGCTGCTGTAATTACAATAGTCTTTATGTGATTGGGCCACACGAGAGATGTTCCTGGTCCAATCAACAAACCAGTATTTAGACTCAGCCTAGCTTCCCCATAGATTCTAGAAGAGTCTCCTCGTCTTGGGTATTTTATGGCGCATGGCGCTTCAAGGAGGGCACTGCAGTACTATACTCTCTAGCAGAGGACCTTTAGCGGTGATGCTATTAAGCTTAATTGTAGCTTATAAAATAAATCTAATGAAAGATTTTGACATGGTATGATATGATGGAAATTGCAAACCCCTCCATCAGATATTCGTTACGACGTCTTTTTGATAGGAACCGGCACACGCGGTTCATGATCATCTGTCGTGAGTCAAAATCTTCAAAAGATTGAAGTGCCATCAAGGTTCATCGATTTCCATGATCAAACTTAATCGAGAGGGACAACCTAGTTTATTCTTTGCATCTCAATCATTCTGCAATGAACGAGAGACCATATACTGCATGGTTAAATGCAGGCAGCATGGATTGCCTCTGTTGAGAAGCTCCTTTAATTTGATAAGAGGAAGGAGACTATATACACTTTTCATTCAAGAGTATCAAGGAGCATCCTTGTCCCAAAAGCAAACTCGACTAATGGATCTAGTTGCCCCCAAGGGTAGCGAGTTACAAGGGTATGTGCAACCGAGCTGGGCCCAGTATGAAATGGAACTTTTCTCAGCGGCATTCGCTGGGACTCAGTTTTGGCTATGAAGCTTGATCACATATGGAACAGGGCGTATGTGATCTATCTTATTTGAAGAAAGCAGCGCCGGCTACTTCCGCTTACCTATCTGCGGATTACATGAAGAATACTACACCATAGAGATCAATCCTAAAGGCTCTCAGTGATACACAATCGCCCCTGAGCTGAGCGCTATTATTAGTTGTGATGCCTAATCTCGACGGCTAACGGAAAGGAGAAAAGAGTAGCCCAGCGGCAGATTTAGCTACTGGGCAATGCAGCCCTTTGATCGATGGTACCCACACGGCCGATGCCTGCTAGTGGACCAATTTGGCCTCCTTTCAAAATCAGCAGGATTGATTCCAAAGAGAAAGAAACGAAATAGGTTAAATGTAACATTTTTCTTGTTTAGGCAGTACTGTCTGACTGAGACTGAACATTAAGCATGATGACCAATCTTACTGTCATGTGGCGTCGCAGCTGTTGCTTTTATTGTGTTGCGCATACAGTTGACAACTAACGCTAATCGCATCTTGTCCGAGAATAGCCAAGAAGTGTAGCGAACACAATCATATAGTATAAACATATAGTATAAAGATTCAGTCTGGCTAGCGAAAGCGCGTGGCATACAATAGGTTTCATGTCTATCGTTGGCCCCGCAGAGGTTGTGGTTAAACATAAACCAGTCGTTGAGTTCGTTGAGTCGATATACTCGTACGGAGAAGTGTTCCCCCAACATCAACCAACATCAACCAACTCTCCATGGAGGTGTGCATGCACGTCGGGTCAGAGCGTTGCCCACTTTTGGAAATAGCGTTAGTAACCGCAGATTGGACCGCTCAATCAGGAGAATTTGCGGACCTCGGAGAGTTGTTTGTTTCGCTGAAGCTCCACAAATTAAACGGCTCTCGCTCGCAAGGGTAGCAGAATTCAGGCTTTGCATCTCGATGATTGATGGGGGTCATCAGTTATACCGCAACAGGTATCACGGATCAGGTTATGTTGTAAATCACGGTGCGAAGTTTGAGCCGATGCCCGGAACGCCATGCCGAACAGGAACTAACCACCCACGCGGCGTTTGACACTTCAGGAGAGGCGTCTTAGTGTCGCTCTGTTAAGAATAAGCAGCCCTTCGGAGGCCATAAAGTCTGGCTGGTTCGGGGGCGATGCCGAACGGAACTCTTCAAAACCGGCAGTTGTACATATCTTCTTCCATCTACAAGCGCTCGTTAGCCATAGCAAACTCCCCACATGCAGTGACCGCGCACAACATGGAGCCAAGAAGCTCTAAAGGCAAAGAGAGGCAGCCAAGCATACGGTTTCTCAATTTGACAAACCCCAGCGACGCCACCAAATCGGACGCACTCACTGTTATACGCTCACACGTGGCCAAAAACACTCATGGTCGCAAGCAAGAGAGTCGACGTGCCCGCTTAGAGATTCGGCAATATCGGCCGGAGACTGGATCGAGCAAGGCCAACGATCGCTGGTCCCAAGTAGATCTTGACACCCAGTCGGTACCAAAAACCGGAGAATTTCAGCTATCAGTGGCACGCGAACCCAAGCGCGAGGAGGAGGTTCGACCAGTTGAGTTAGAAATATGGATGCCCAATCCGCAAACCTATGTAACATCCAATCGGAGAAATCCCTTTCAAAGCACTGCCATAGCGGTTTCTGATTACGAGAATGGCTTGATCGATCATTGTAAGTGTTTCTGTGGCTTGTTGACATCCATATGTATGCATCTAAACTAGAGCACTAAATCTTGCAGACATTACCTACGTTGTAGACAACGGGTATACAGACTGTATCCACACCGAGACCGAACAACTCCTTCTCCAAAATGTCCGATCCCAGTTTGTGCCATGGTCGCTTACGGAGCGAGGCCTACAAGCTGGCCTGTTGATGGCGGCCTGTCGAAGTTTACTAGTGTTACATCCCGACGATGATTCGTATAGGGTGTCACTGCTAAGATATAAGAGTGAATGCATTCAAATCCTTCGCGCTGCGCTCTCGGCCACGGATGGAAGAGAAATCAGCGACTATACCATCGCTTTGGCTTTGGTATTAACAACGGAAGAGGCAAGTATTTTTACCCCTATTGCATCTATATGAGTAATGCACCTAACAGTTATCTGCTTGGCAGTTTCTATCAGGAAACTTCATGGAGTACAGATTGCATGGCGAAGGGATTCTTAGGATGGTTCATTTGAGAGGTGGTTTTAAAGATCTGGGCCCCGGTGGTCTGCTAGGATATCTCTTGGCGAGATCTGTCTATAACCCCGTCTTTCAATTTGTAGACGGGCCAGATACTACTGGTCTAGTACAGTAGAAGATGTGTGGAGCATGTTAATGAAAATATTAATTATCATCTGTGCGTGATCATTGCATAGTTAGCGGATTAATGGAGTTTCAACCTCGAAAGCAAAAGCCTACGTGTAATCACCTGTATTGATAGGTAAGTATTGCTATATCGCAATTAATTCTTGGGACATATACGAGCAATCAGTTGGTGTATCAATGTAGACCCAAAGTACCTGGAAGTCTCTTGTTGCTCCCCTGTAGCCTTACAATGCTGACATATTCATTCCCACATCCGATGAAGCTCAAGTTATTCTTACAATCAAAGGCGTCTCATGCGTAATTTTTAGGCAATTTATTTTCAACGAAAACAATAGTAACAAATATGTTCTTATGTGTGAATATTGGCGACCTAAGAGAGCGTAATACTTTTTTATGACCTGTCGAGGCGCGTTAAGTGGAATACACGCACCAGGCACCGACGATCTTAACAATGCCACAGCACAAACTTCAACCCCGCTCACCATCAGCCTCTTAAATACCGCGCAAAACTACGTCCAGGAAAATGTCGGCCGATCCCGAAGGTATGTGATAATTATAAACTGTATGCATCATAACAAATAGTCGTATTACGATATTAAAGCACTGGCGAATACATCTGTAACACTTTATTACAGGATATGCGAGCAGCGATGCGTACGAGATCGTGCGCAAGATTTGTAAATCACATCCATCGCCTCATTCAACACCTGTGCTAATCAGAAGTTTCTTTTGACTTTCCTTCAAAAAAGCATCCGGTAAACATGCAGATCTCTTTGAAGGTGTTCGGGTGAGAGATCTCAAGAGATGCATCGTCAAGCCAGCAAAGGAAGTAGGAAGACACAGAATAGAGCAAGAGATCAAAATGCTTCGTTCTTTACAAGGAGGAACAAATATCCCGAACCTCTATGATGTTGTACAAGACAATCAGGTATGCCCACTTGAACTCTTATAATAGTACACAGGATCAAAATAGCTGGGCAGAATCTGTGTTTACAAGTTGGCAGACGGAACCGCTGTCAGTGGTCTTCGAATACATCGAAAACGCCGATTTTAGATCTTTATATCCCCGTTTCAGCGCCGAAGATGTCCGATACTATATGAAAGAACTTCTCAAAGCTCTTGAGTTTTCCCATAGCAAGGGAGTCATGCATAGAGACATTCGGCCGCATAATATCATGATTGACCATAGTCAACGAAAGGTGGGGATTTCTTTGTGGCCACCAGTCGCTTTCCCTTCTTTGCTGGATTACCGGCTGATGACTTACATGGTACTAGCTGCGTCTATTCAACTGGGATTATGCCGACATTTACGTTCCGAACTCTAGGTATAGCGTCCGTGTTAGTTATGGATTCATCAAGGCCCCCGAATTACTCTTGCACTACGAGGAATATGACTGCAGCTTAGATATGTGGAACTTTGGAGTAGTTTTTGCTTCTTTAATCTTCCGGAAAGAGCCGTTCTTCCACGGAAATAGCATCTTTCACATCCTACAGACGATTGCACGGGTGTTGGGCACCAAAGGTCTGCTCAACTATGTGGAGAAGTATGACATAGAAACTGACCCAGATGGCGTTGATGCCATTCCGCATTACGAGAAGAGAGACTGGCACAGTTTCTTCACCGAGGCAAATGAACGATATCAAAGCGACGAAGCCGTGGATCTCTTGGATAAGCTCCTACGGTGGGATCATAAAGTAAGTTGATGCTGATGGCCTTGGGAAATATGTTGCTAACAATCTGTTCATAGCAACGACTTACCGCGGCGGAGGCTCTAAGACACGCCTATTTCAATTGATCATTATCTTCAGCGGGTATCAAGCGTCATAATACTTTATATTGAGCTGATATAACATTTGAACCTAGGCGTAGATGTTCGTTCATGCACAATGACCTTGAAACAGCTACCATTCACACTTGTCCTAGTAAAACAAGCATAATATCCAGACGGACATCATGAACTACTTCCTTCTGGATATAAGTTTGATGTAAGATCGTTTAAACGCCAAGATGATTGCTCAAAATTTCCATTGAATGATGCGTCCTGAGGTTCTGTGGTGGACATGTAATCGTCCCATAGAATGTTGAATCCAAAATCATCGGTATTCTGTAATGAAAGAGCGATAGCGCTTGGTTCATGCATTAGCATACCGTCGAGCAAGTCGATAGACGGATGGTCGCCCTCCTCAGCCGGTGAATATCCCATGTGACTGATCATTGGTGAAGGGAGTCCTGTTGTATTGTTACTACTGTCATTAGAAGGTGTAGGCCTCAATATTCGTTCCAAGAGAATATTGTTCGAAGAAGAATCTTTTTGTAGCTGTCGGTGATATCCTTCGATCGCTCTTGAGAAATCAGATAGGATTTCAGCGTAACGTTGGGCCTGAGGACTCAACTTTGCAATCCGTTTCAAGACGTTCTGCGATGATGAAAAGTAAAAGTGCGCTTCCGAACTCGTTATTTCGGGAGGCCTTAGGAGGGACAGCCCAAGAATGAGGCCTGCAGCGAAAACCCACGCCCTGTTCAAGTAAGTATTCGATCTGTGTTACACTTCTCTAGAGTCCCTGATATTAGGCATCCAAACTTACTGCATTATACACATATTGCCTAGCAAGAAATCTGATGTACCAGCGTCATGACACATTTGTACGAGGTAAGTAGCGGAGTCAGTACAAACTCTTGCTAGCTCTTGAGCCTTTGCAACTGATGGAGAAGAGGCAAAGGATTGTCCCTCATTTCGGTTGGCTTGTTTTTGTTGCAGCCAAGTTATAGCCTCACTGATGAGAAATTGCCGTGTAGCCAACATGACGCCGAAATAATAGTTGCACGCCACATGAATGTTGCCAATAGCTGCTTGTTGGTGGTTATCTTCCACACAGCCGTCGTTCTCCCGAGTCAATAGTTGACGTAAACTTGACGGCAGACCTTGTGCCCAACCGCGTAGTTTCTGCAGGAATTCTTCAGTTGTAGGAATGTCAAGAGTTCCGTCCCGAGTTATCTTCTGTGCTATGAGTTCGACGATAGAGCAAGACTCAAACATGGCATCTAATGTCATTGAAGTATGAGGGAGTAACTCGGCTTTCCCTCTCGCCTCTTGGGCCTCTGGCTGGATATCCTGCGTTCCGCTGGGTCTACCGAGTATAGAATTGGTAATGAGATCGAGAACTCGTAGGCTCTTCCATATTTGCACTCTTCAGCAGCAAATTAGTTCCCGGTGGTGAATAGGTACTAAGGCGAGAGAGCAACTTACCTCGCCGTCCGAATGTCGGCCGGTAAAGTCGCATTCAACTCCGGTAAGTGTAAACCGAGGATAGTGGCTGCTCGCGATGCAACTCCCAAGTACAACAGGCCCGTATTTCTACGGCAAGCACAGAACATGTAAAACGCCATAAGGATAAAGTTTCTCACCATGGAAAGACTCGGGTTTAGCAGCATATCCTGGAAGCCGAGGCGTTGTGCCTCTGCGAAATAGTTCGAAGATGTCTTGACATCTTTGTCACCGTTGCCTCTGCAGTGAGCTCCAATGGCAATTACCAAGTAGGCCGCCGTTATATCGTCCTTTAACGATGTGTCTTCGAATTCAGGTGTAGCAATGGTTTCGGAATTTAGCTGGCTCAATATGCCATCCGTGAGTAGATTGAGAAATCCATTGGACTTGGTAAATAGTTAGCAAAGTCTAATTAATGTCGGAAGACTGATACCGCCAACACGAACCGCAACTTTGTAATAGTGGATTAACTCGGTTCGTTCCGATAGGTCCAAGTTATCCACAAAGTCGGTAGGCCTGTGGGACGCGGACCTCAGAGTGGCCTCCAACATCGAATTGCTCCGTCGACTTTCAGTGAAAGTTGAAGGTCCTGCATATCGTCGGAGGACATTCCGGAGAAACTGGAGCATCGATATTGCAGCGGTCTTGCCCACGTAAACTGTCTCAAGAGGGTTAACCAACATAACCTTTGCTGTTGATTCCTTCTCTCACCCTTTTCTCCCTTGGCAGTCAATAGCATTCTGGCATTCTGAGCGAGCAGCGGCTGTGGGGCATCTTCGCTTCTAGGCTCATGATGGATCGGAAGCCCCTCACGATCGCGAGAAGAGCCGATACGATTTGGTGGGGAGGGCTTCGCTCTGTCGCCATACACACAACTAGCACCAATTCCTTTTCGGGAACAGGAAGAGCACGGGAGTCGGGAATCGCATCGCTTCCTTGATAATCTGCATGCCTCGCAGGCTCGCACGGATCGCTTCCTATCCTCAAGCCTGACTCGATGTCGGGGCATGGCTATGTCGGTTCGGGTACAGGTATCCGCAGTATCAACCAATCGACAATTTGCGGCCGCGGTGCAAGAAAGTTAAATATGAACTGCGAGAATGGTATAATAATCGATCCGACTAATTGTTCTCAAAAATTGCGGATGTCGTACGTTCTTGTTCTTTGCTACGCGCAATGCACACGCGTTCACAGCTGGTTGTCGCTCTTAATATGTGCGGATGACGGACGGTCAAGAGTCGGACACTGTGGAAATTCATAGCGGATAGAGGTCCCGACGCTACTTTATAATGCCGGCTGCGCTGATGAATCAGCCATCGTGAACCCCAAACTACCTTGAAACTCCCCCAGGTTGCCAAGGATCGGGGGAATCCCGAGCTGACGAAAGTCGGGGTAGATCCGAGCTAGACAAATTAAAATATGCTAAATGTTTAAAGATTAATCAACTAGATCTTGCTAGAAAAGCGTTGATGGCCCACTATCTCCATCTCGTTCTGTCCCTGTCAACTCAATTGAACCCGTCTCATTACAACAAGTGATCTAATAGCTTTGTCTCAATATGTCGGTTGAAGAAGCTTCTACGACAGCAAAGCCCCATTATCAAGAAGTGGAACACGAGAAGTTACATGATGCTGCTGAACGTGGGCAAGCAGCAACAGATGAGTAATTCTCCCATTCCTCTTCTAAGATGACAAGGTATTAAGGATTTGTGCGTGCTAGGTACGGACAGTCTCTTGTAGAGCTAGATCCGAAAGCTGAAGCCAGGCTACGTTGGAAACTCGACCTCTATCTACTTCCATCAGTTGCCCTGCTTTATCTCTTTTGTTTTATTGACAGAGCAAACATTGGTATGCTGCTTCTCCTCCAATGCCACAACTGTGGATGATCTAATTTGCTGACCTTGGTGAAGGAAATGCACGCCTTGCAGGATTCGAGAAAGATTTAGGGCTGACTGGCTACGACTACAATACTGTTTTGTCTATCTTCTACATCTCTTACATTATTCTCGAGATTCCCAGCAATATTCTGTGCAAGTGGATGGGGCCAGGATGGTTTATCCCGGCCTCGTCTCTCGGTTTTGGCCTCTGCTCCATATTTACTGCCCTTGTTCACAACAAGGCTCAAGCTTGCGCAGTACGTTTCTTTCTTGGAGCGTTTGAGACTGGTTTACTGCCAGGTATAGCTTATTACCTGAGTCGTTGGTATCGCCGGTCTGAATTGGCATTTCGGCTAGCCATGTATCTGGTCATGGCCCCCTTGGCTGGAGCCTTCGGTGGGCTTCTTGCATCCGCCATTCTCAAGCTACCCCATTTTGGCAGCTTTACATCTTGGCGCATGATTTTTGCCATTGAGGGTGTTATCACGGTTGGATTATCGGTAATCTCTTTCTTCACGATTACTGATCGCCCATCAACAGCACGTTGGTTGACCCAGGACGAAAAAGATCTTTGCATTGCTCGAATCAAGTCCGAGCGTGTAGGAACAACAACTCTTCTTGACAAAATGGACAAAAAGAAGATGCTTCGTGGAATCAAAAATCCAATGACAATTTCTACCGCCATCATCTTTCTTTTTGTTAACATTACAGTACAGGGACTTGCTTTCTTCACGCCAACGGTAGTACAGACAATCTACCCTCACAACAGTGTCATCTCCCAACAACTCTATACCGTACCGCCCTATATTGTTGGTGCATTCTTTACTGTCGTGTTCCCTCTTCTCAGTTGGCACATCGACCGTCGTCAAATCATCATTGCTGCTAGTGCACCGCTGGGGATGACGGGGTACATTATGTTTCTGGCGAGCACCAATCCGAGGGTCAGATATGGCGCAACGTTCTTGATCACAAGTTCAGTGTTTGCTCTAGGCCCAATGGTCAATTCACAAGTGAGCGCCAACGTCGTTACTGATTCGGCAAGAAGCAGCGCAATTGGCTTTACAGGTATTTCACATTCTTATTTCACTCAATCACTATAACGATGCTCGTCGTACTGACAATGCTCTTTTTAGTCATGCTTGGCAATATTGGGGGTCTCATCTCAACATGGAGCTTCTTGCCGTTTGACGCACCCAACTTTCATATCGGCAATGGTCTCAATCTTGCTACCACGACAATGGTGCTCATTGTGAGCAGCGCTATGTTGGTGTGGATGATTAGAGATAACCGCAAACGAGATGGTCGCAATGTCGAAGAACAGCTGAATGGCCTGTCTCCAGAGGAAATTGAAGACCTTGATTGGAAGCATCCAGGATTTCGCTGGAGGCCATAGGCGACTATCGTGATTATCGCGATATGTTGGAATCACTGTAGTAATCATCTACAATTAACATATTCTCCTGGCACCTAATCGTGGAAATTGATGTGATTTTTCGATGATTCGTTGTATTATGTATACAGGTATTCCTTCGGTCGGACAAGTTGTGATCTTGCAAGGAACAAGACACTCAAGAAGGGTAACCAAACTAGCCTCCATTTTCCATCGCCGACAGCGCTAACATAGTGTATCATGTGGCTTTAACACTTCATACGAACATTCGAAACTCAGGGGGTATAGCGTCGCGAAGAGATGCAATTCCAGTGATGGATGGGTATTCTGACAAAAGTTCCATAAACTCAAGACGCAGAGTTTCGGGTACGCATAGGGAGACGGATCCAATAACAAGGCTCCAGAGTAAGAAATGGTTGTCGCTACCCCATGAGACCAACATATCGCGAGCCTTCAATGCCAGCAGTAGTTTATATGCGTACGATGTGGCTCCGGTATTGTCCATCCCAAATTTTGCCCGGACTTCACTAATGTAAAGGATACCGGCCAGCCGGAAGCATTCTCTTCGTTTTGAGAATTGTGTAGACACACCGTCCGTGTCCCTAGGTAATGATAAAAGGTCGTAAAGAATCGGGGCAAAATGAAAGCCCGGGAACAGAACTGTTCGCCAGAACGCGTCGCCTCGTGCGTTTGCTTCGGCAGTTAAAATAGAGTTAACCTGCTGTATCGCATCAAAAATGTGGACAACTGCTGGATCCTGGCTTAGTGTGCTGTCGCTATCGGATGGTCTCGCCGCGGGCATTGCGGCAATTCGGAGTCTGCTCTCAGTTGATAAGATGTCATATGGCTGAGGATAACGTGGTTTTATATCTTGGAGATAGCTGCCGCGTATATCAATCCTAAGAGAACAATGAGTTACATTTGCGACAGCATGGAGCATGAAGAACTGGGACCATACCAATACATCATCATCCAAATAATAGGCAGATGCTGAAGCGCCGTTAGGCCACCAACACCGCTGATGGCGTGAGAGAGTCCATCAAGATGCACGTTAATGAGATGCGGGTTGCTTGTCAGATTCTATAATCGGTCAGTCCAACAAAATCCCGTTATGTACGAAGGTTCAATCAACACCTACTGCGAACGCCGCAAACGTGAGAATTGCTATGATGGTTTCGAGATTGGCTCTCTGGGTCGGATCATCCAATCGTAGTCGCAATGCTCTTGTGGCCATGAGAGAGTATCTCGCATAATCTATACTACTCTCGTGGTCCCCAGTCCCCACTTGCTTCCTGTGCCAAGCAGAAGACGACAACATCTGTGTAAGTGATGCAGATCCCTGTAGAATATCGAGAAACCCAATCTCAATCATCGATTTGAAGATGACGCAGCCTCCGCCGTACACTAAACCACAATGGTGAGCAAACTAAATAAGCAGAAGGGGGGAAATACATTAAACGAACAATGATTCCATAACTGACGGGCGCGTGGCCGCTGATCCGAGGGCACCAGCAAGAAAATCCCAGCTCCTTCTCTTCCACCCATGAGTTCGTGTCCTGCTGGGTTAATCTGTATCGTTTCATTGACCCGTTGCAAATCTAGCGGCGCTGGTTCACCGAGCTGTGGTCTCAGAGCTGCATCGCGCGATAAAGCCTGAAGCCATGACCCAACATCAAGGTCAACAGTCAAAGCATTCCGCGGTGGAGGTGGGTTGCGCCGACGATAATCAGCTTGCGCTCGGCTTCTGACACGCCTCCGAGTTTCAGTATCGCCACGAATGTTTGTTCCAGAGACAGTTATGAACTCAAACCGTGGGCGGTTGCTATCACGGTTACCATCACGGTTGCGTTCCGGTTGTCCTAGGGACTCGCTGTTAGCGCTACATGGATTGTCTCAGCATAGCGTAAGGCGCATTGGCTTACTTCTTCTATCATCCATCAGGAGAAATATGGCAGGAGTCAGTTGACAAGGAAAGGTAAGTTTGTACCACGAAATGTAGCAGGGAATGTAAGGAGAATAGATGGTTGCGAATGTTGTGTCTTTATTACCAAAATATATAGAGAGCTCCTTGTCTGTCCCATCGAATCGAGTGAGACTAGAAGTAAGCTAAAAGCGATGGCGCAACGCGCTCCACCACCTCAGCCATTAATTAGGCTCTTTGGGTAAGCAACTCACAAGTTCTGCCCGTCTCGCCACAACCAAGAATTTAAGTTTATTGAGCCATTCTTATAAGATACTCTCGTCAATTTACTACGCTTTTGTTAGCATAAAGTGACACTGTGCACCTTTACCGGCATGACCGGGAACATGCAGCTCTTTACTGACCTGCTGGGTATGGAGTGCTTAGAGCTGAAAAGCCATTCCGCAACTTGCGCTGGTGCAGTTCAAATAAAGATTTGTCACGGAGCCACACACAACTATGTAACAAAATAATATGGTGTAGTAATGTGAACTTAGCGCCTAATTTTCCGTAAGCTATCCTAGGAACTGTGCTACCTCCTTCGCAATCAGCGGCCCATCGCTCTCAACTGCAAAATGACCAGCGTCAATCAATTTAACTGTTGCGTTAGGCAAATCTTTTTTATATGCTTCAGCTCCAGGCGGGATGAAGAACACGTCGTTCTTGCCCCAAATTGCCAACAAAGGTACCTGAGAGGATCGGAAATATTCGTGAAATTTCTCATACAATGGGACGTTATTCTGATAGTCCATAAAGAGATCGAGTTGGGCGTCCTTCCTGCCTGGGCGCTGCAGCAAAGTGTAGTCCAGCGTGTAAGACTCGGGCGCAATTGTCTGAAGGTCCGGGGTGCCATTCTCATACTGGAACTTGGTAATGTCAAAGTTCAACATGGCATCGGCCAGTTTGGATCGATCATCCGAGGTGTTCTTGCTAGCCCAAAAATCCTTGATAGGTCCCCAAACGTCGCCGAAACCCTCCACGTAGGCATTTCCGTTCTGCGTAATAATTCCCTCAACTGCATCTGGGCGACGCAGGGCTAGTCGCAAACCCACTGGTGCGCCATAGTCGAAGACATAGACAGAAAATTTGGTAATGGAGAGTAAGTCTAGAAACTCGGCAAGGACATCCGTGAGCGAGTCAAACGTGAATTTGAAGCCTTCAGGTGTTTCGGTAAATCCGAATCCAGGAAAGTCTGGAGCAATGACTCGATACTTGGTAGCGAGTAAGGGAATTATGTTCCGATACTGATGCGACGAGGACGGGAAGCCATGAAGTAGGAGGATCGTCTTAGAAGGTTGTGTGGGACTCTGCTCCCGATAAAAGACGTTTACGCCACTCTTGGGCAGCGCTACACGAATGTTCTGGGTTGCGGCCATCTCTTTTTCTCTTTAAGTATTCGATAGATATGTTTGATGTGTTCCTGGTGATGGTAATACTACTTTGTAGTATCTTGAAGCTTGTTGGTGTTTACTGATAGTGTTGAAGTGTTGGACTATTGGTATACTGAATTCCTTCAACGACACTCAACGTGGGAATTTATACCATTTAGCATCTAAGAAAGTCGAGTTTCTCTCCTATCGTTTTCTCATACTCAACTAGGAATATGTTGATTCCACGTTAGTTGTCAAGTCACGTCAGAGCTCGATATGGAATCCCTCAGCGAAACCTATCTCATAGCTCGAGTTTCCAGCCTTCATTCGTAGCGACGTCACCCACTAAACCCCATGGGGGAAATGCTGGTTTCGCGCCACACAATGTCGTGCGCTAATTGCCCGATAAAAGCAGTCGCTGAGTCCTAGCCTCGCCAGACGGGAGGAGCGAAAAGTTTAATCAATTAAAAGAATAAAATAAAACTGAGGACATCCAAAAGGAGACAATGCTCATTTCCATTTTGCCTTGACTAATCAACTAATGTCGCACCAATGCTGCCATCTAATGTATGAGCTATAGGTTCCTTTTCATTCAGATATCGCAGCAGGAAGAGACACACTAGATTTCCCACCAGAGCTAAGTTGAAACCTCGCAATATTTCGCGAATAAGTAACAATACCCCTCTCTGAGAAGACATGACACGCCACAAGCAGAAACAGTTACTTTATATACAATGCTGGCAGTGCGTGCTTTCGTTTGCATTTACACAGAGATACCTGTTCCGTATGTTTTGAAGCAAAATACGGCTTGACTCTTTCTAGGCATAAACGCAACATTTTTATGACGTTATTAGGACTAGACTTTGGCAAGCTTTCTCCGGAGCGGAGATGCAGCAAGCACAATACCATTCGGCAATTGGCGGAAATCACGGACTACAGCATTTCTCAGCTTTGCAAGCTCTTACTCTCCAGAATACGGCATGCGCTAGACCAGAAACAGAGATTGCTGCTCCCTGACCTTGCATATGAACCATTCCATTAGCCTGGATTAAAGAGCTCATACGGAGGAGCCCGTATTATTAACATATGTAAAGGGTAGATATCGCCAGACAAACTCATATATGCCTACAGTTACATCATCAGAGATGCAGTTGTAAATTTTCTAATGCGCCCTTGACAAATCGGGGCAACGCCGACGTTTACTATCTACCTAAAGCAATGCGTAGTCATTGAGCGTTGGAGATTGGTAGCCAGAACGGCGACTAGATTTGTCACATCAAGACTATGTCGGTGGCGTCAGTATCATACGCGTTAACTTGTATAAATAGAGAATGTGCCACCTCAACCTTGGCGTTTATGTCTCATCCTCTGAACTCATTGCATTGCACTGTTAATCTAGATTCACACATTGAAACTTGAGTCTCGACAATACCTCACAACCAAACAACATCTATCTAACCTCTACAACACGATGGCCAATACTACTATGGACGCCATTGTTATATCAAAGTTTGGAGGACCCGAGGTTCTCCAGATTCAACAAGTGCCTAAACCAGAACCCGTTAACGGAGAGGTTCTTGTGGAAGTCCACGCTTTTGGCGTCAATCATGCCGAAATGCACATGCGCAAGGGCGAATGGGATGAGTGGAATCCTATTTCCGGTTTAGAATGTGTTGGAGTTGTCGCAGCTTGCCCAAGCGGCGAGATCGCAGTCGGAACCAAAGTCGTCGGTGTCATGGGAGGCATGGGCAGAAACCGTCCTGGAGGTTACGGTTCATTTGTAAATGTTCCAATTGCGAATGTCGTCCCAGTCAAAACGGAGCTTCCTTGGGAGCAACTCGCCGTTGTTCCGGAAGTTTACTCCACAGCATACTCTTGCTTATTCACAGTTCTCGATTTGAAGCCTGGCGAGACACTGCTTATTCGCGGCTCAACATCAACTATCGGCCAAGCCGCTCTTAATTTGGCTGTTGACGCCGGTGCTAAGGTTACAGCGACAACTAGACGGAAAGAGAGGTTCGACTTTGTAAAGGCGAAGGGCGCAGTTGATGCCAAACTCGAGCACGAGGGTCTCCAGTCAGAATTCCCCAGTGGCTTCAAATTCGACAAGGTCCTCAACTTGATCGGCAACCGAGTTTTGCTGGAATCTATTTCTTTGGCTCGACCTGGTGGCCGCATGCTTCAAGCAGGTTGGCTCGGCGGCTTGGATCCTGTCGTTGATTTCAATCCCATGATCCAGATGGACTCGGGAGTACACTTCAGTCTATTCCACAGCAAAGTGTTGGGGTCGCCAGAATTTCCCATGTCCGGCATTCCCCTCCAGGATATTGTCAGCAAGATTGAGAAGGGAGCATGGGATGCTAAGCCCGCGTTTATTTTCGAGTATAAGGACATCCAAAAGGCGCACGAGATGCTGGATTCTCATGATGCTGGTGGAAAGATTGTGGTCAAGCATTAGCAGGCAATTTTACCTAACCTAAAGACTGTCAAATAGAATAGAAAAAAAATTATTATTGAAAACTACATACGTTAATGCTTTGAGCTCTTGTGTCGCACAATACTACTTAACTCCATCTACGTTACTATGAAGCAGGTTCAAGTCTGCTCATATAATGCAATGAGGGTTCAGAATCTTCAAAACCATAGATTCAGTTCCTTCTAATTGGACCCTCAACACGCCGAAGTCTCAGAAATAATTACAGCTTCGCTGCCGTCAATTCAAGGTTAATGTCCTTTGTGCTAATAACGAAAAATCATCTAGTGAAAATGGCAACTCTTTATAACAAAAAATTCTCTTTCTTCATTTTTCTTTCCTAAAGAGTCTTTTCTTCGCCCTCATCTGGTCAATTGGTAACTTGAGCCGCGTATCTCGACACGATTACTAATACGCGATCGCGGGTCGCGTTTCCTCTTATCGCGACTTATTTCGACCGGTGAAACTCAAATGTCTGTAAGAACAGGGTTCTCCATACAGACAAATCACTCACAGGCCCATAGATTAAAAGAACTCTCGGTTGTGCCATTATATTACCCGAACGTGTTGAATTGAGTTCATCGTTTTTAAGCTTAATTTTGTGCCTTGTTGCAATGTAAAGCTTCCTCTTGTCTACAACCCCCCCTTTGGTACGGCATTTATGTTGCAAACCTCAGCGGATTATCCATGCACACGAAATCACTCAGCTCGTAAAAGAGATACACCGGCTATTCAGGAACAACTGAAGCCGTCCTTCGACGCCACGCATGATTACTTGAAGCAATTGTCATGAAGCCTGCGTACAGGCGACACGGTTAAGCCATTCGAGGCCGCATCTAGCCGCTCAAGAGCTGTGCAATTGGCCAACTTTTTAGCCGCGCCCTATGAAAGACGATTGCTGGTTGGGGGTTTACAATCATTCTTGGGACATTTCGGTATCTTATATAGTTGGGAAGGTTGTTCCATGGTAGAGAGGGGAGCTGGCCAACGGAATAGCTGCAAGAAGTAAAATTTCCTACCATACAATATGAGCGTTGGATTTTTAGGCTTAGGCGTGATGGGAACGCCCATGGCCCTCAATTTGTGTCGCAGATTCCCCACCACTGTTTGGAATAGAACGGCCTCTAAATGCGCAGCGTTGGTACAAGCCGGAGCTGGGCTTGGCCAGACACCAGCCAAAGTGGTCGAACAATCCGATGTCATCTTCACTATGATGTTTGATGGCCCTGCCATACGGTCCGTAATCGATGACGACTTCAGAAAGGCGCTTCGCGGAAAGACGCTCGTCAACACCAGCTCAGTTTCTGTGGAATTCAGTCAGAGTCTGGCAAAAGAGGTCCAGGAAGCAGGCGGCAAGTTTATCGAGATGCCTGTCAGCGGGAGCAAAGTGCCAGCCGAAACAGGGAATCTGGTGGGAATGATGGCCGGCGACCAGGCCGAGTGCGAGCGCATCCGACCTTTTGTTGAACCAATTACCAGTGCGGCTGTTTATTGCGGACCTATTGGAGCCGGCCTGAAGACCAAGTACGCGGTTAACATTTTTCTCATCACTGTTACCGCTGGGCTCGCGGAATCGATGAATCTAGCCCGAGCACAGGGTCTCAATCTTGAAGCATTTAGTAGCGTGCTGGATGCTGGCCCCCTGGCCTCTGCTTATTCGAAGATAAAGCTAGCCAAAATGGCCAAACAGGACTGGTCTGCCCAAGCGGCTGTGAAGGATTGCTATAACAGCACTGAGCTCATTCGGACAGCGGCGAAGGCCGCAGAAGCAAAGACTCCTCTTATCCAAGTATGCAACTCCTTGTACAAACAAGCAATTGATTCCGGATTGGAGGATGAGGATATGATTGCCGTTTATAGGGTCTTGTCAGAGCAATAAGAAATGCATTTTATACAATTCATATGACCGCGTGACTATATCTTGCCGCAATTATCGCGGATCGTGTAAGAAGTCAGTAGAGCTGGGGAGGTTTCATCGATCTGCCTTGCCACGTGGACGACACATAGGCCGAGGTACGTAGTGCTTGATGTTCTGGATTAGTCAAGCTAAATACGTGAACCGGAATAGTATTCCGAGTATGCCACTCATTTGTGTAGTATTGCGATATGGGGACAGGTGCGCCGGAACTATGTGCCTTGCTGAGGAATTGCTGCATTTTCATTTGTTCATGTGTATAGGCTGCTTTCCTCAGCTCTTCCAAGGCTCACCGAGGCGAGTTGGTTGGGCCACTGACTGTATTTAGGCTGCTTGGAGTAATTTGTAGACGACCGAATCACAGCTCCGCGTTTCTCCATGTTTCAGCTGGATAAAAGGCATTGCTTGGCATTGCTCATGATGACGATGACATTCATCTTGTGCTGTTAGATGAATGGATTGCAATTCATTTGCTTATACGGCTGTACGGTAATGTTCTATCCACGTGGTGTATATCCATTCATACTATAAGAGGGAAGTAGGACGCCACACCCACAGTTTAATGGAGGATCATGACGCTGGCAAGCTCGTACCTGACGGCTATTGGCAGCTAAACCTTTTTTTGGACCGACAACGGCAGGCTAAGGCTAATTCTGGCGAGATGGTTGCCGTAGCGCGGAGATTTGTAGATGCACGGGAAAACTTCCCGACTTTTGGGAGTGATGCTGCATCATTATTTTGAGGAACTCAAGGGTTCTAGTATAATACGTAGTATAGTAGGAGGATTGCTCACTACACTTGCTATAGAGAAGTAAAAAGTCGGCATGTTTCCGACCCCGGATTGTGGAAAGATTAGACTCAGCATCTCTGGGCTGTGCTTTGCGGAGGAAAATTTTGACAGCTCGTGTGGGAGGACTGGCTCTGCTGCTTGTCAACGCGTTTTTGCTTACCATCTGGAGCATTTTCAATGGTGCCCAGAAAAACATTCGATGCCGATTAACCGATTCATTTACAAAAAGGCCCTGGAAAAATGCCAGGGTCTGTGGTCGAGCTAGCAACGGATCCACACCTGTTGGCTGTTTTGTTCGTGCTGAGTCCTTCACGGCGTTGCCTATCTGCACGTGTAATCTGCGACTCCATTGGATTGGATGAGGTTTGCCCATATTGGGCATATGAAAAGCGTTGTTAGTGCTGGTACGGATCGGGATCGTATCCGAACTACACCGAGTTCGAATGGAGTCGTGATAACACCTTCATCCAAATGGCAGGTGAAAATGGACCAGATGCAGATAGCTGGCCGTGTCAATGCCTAGGCACGCGGAGGGATCAATTTGTATTAAATGCCCCCAGCTCTCGGTCGCATTTGGTTTTTGCTTGCTTTGGTTTCGTGAGCGGTTGTGCGTCAAGAATCGCCTTCAGTCGCGTGGTTGCTTGGTCTCTCGTTATTGCCATTCGTTAATTCGAATATTAGACCGGTAGAAAGGACCAATTCGTTATCCACAATGAAGTCCGCCGCTCCTCTCTTGGGAGCCATCCTCGCCGTGGTGGTTGATGCTGTGCCCACCGTCGACGAGCTTTATCCCTACACTGGACCCAAAGTCCCCGTTGGCGACTGGACTGACCCGACTGTCAATGGCAATGGTAAGGGATTTGTGCGACTGGTAGAGCCGCCTGCTGTGAAGCCAGCTTCTTCAAACCCGACCAACAACGTCAATGTCATTTCCCTTGCATACGTACCAAATGGCATCAACATCCACTATCAGACGCCCTTTGGTTTGGGAGAGGCTCCCTCCATCGTCTGGGGTACGAGCGCATCCGACCTCAGCAACACCGCTACCGGCAAATCTGTCACGTATTACTATCCTCCATTGAGCCCATATTAAATCTAGCTAATAAAACTTCGCAGATATGGCCGAACTCCTTCGTGCGCCTCAGTTGTGGTCACACAGTGCAGCGAGTTCTTCCACGATGTCCAGATTGGCAACCTGAAGGCTGGAACAACCTATTATTACCAGATTCCCGCAGCCAACGGCACCACCGCATCTGATGTTCTGTCTTTCACGACCGCAAAGGAGGCAGGTGACGCTTCTGAATTCACCATTGCTGTCATCAATGACATGGGCTACACCAACGCTGGTGGCACTTACAAATATCTCAACGAGGCCGTCAAAAATGGCGCCGCATTTGTTTGGCACGGAGGCGACATCAGCTATGCTGATGACTGGTATTCTGGAATCCTTCCTTGCGAAAGTGACTGGCCTGTTTGCTACAATGGCACTTCTACTCAGCTGCCTGGAGGTGGTGCTATCCCCGAGGAGTACAAGACGCCTCTCCCGGCCGGAGAAGTTGCCAACCAAGGTGGCCCTCAGGGCGGAGATATGAGTGTCCTCTATGAGTCGAACTGGGATCTCTGGCAGCAATGGATGAACTCCATCACTCTCAAGGCCCCGCATATGGTCCTGCCCGGTAACCACGAAGCTAGCTGCGCCGAATTTGATGGCCCCGGCAACGTTCTCACAGCTTACTTGAACAAGAACCAGCCAAACGGCAGCGCCGCCAAGTCTTCCCTTACCTATTATAGCTGCCCGCCTTCTCAGAGGTATGTTGTGAATACGTTATAATGTAGGAACTAGCATCTAACGACACGCAGGAACTTCACTGCCTTCCAAAACCGATTCCGTATGCCCGGAGCCGAGACTGGAGGTGTTGGTAACTTCTGGTACTCATTCGATTACGGCCTGGCCCATTTCGTTAACATTGACGGAGAGACGGATTACCCCAACAGCCCCGAGTGGCCATTTGCCAAGGATGTAAAGGGAAACCAAACTCATCCTTTTGCCAACCAGACATATGTTACCGACAGTGGTCCGTTCGGCGCTGTTAACGGCGACTACAACGACAAAACGGCCTACGCTCAGTACCAGTGGTTGAAGAAGGATTTGGAGAGTGTCGATCGCTGCAAGACCCCCTGGGTCATTGCAATGAGCCACCGCCCATTCTACAGTTCCCAGGTCTCTTCCTACCAGAAGACCATTCGCGCAGCTTTTGAAGATCTTCTGTTGCAAAACGAAGTCGATCTATATCTTTCTGGGTACGCTTCACAACCTATTCGTCTAACTTGGATTACAAGTACTAACGTTATGTAGACACATTCACTGGTATGAGCGTCTTCTTCCTCTTGGAACCAACGGCACTATCGACCAGGCCTCTGTGATCAACAACAACACCTACTGGACAAACCCAGGAGTTTCCATGACCCACATCATCAACGGAGCTGCAGGAAACATTGAGAGCCACAGCACTCTTGACTCAGACCCTCTTTTGGACATTACCACCTACCTTGACCAGACCAACTTTGGATTTGGTGCACTGACTGTTCACAACGCCACTGCTCTTTCATGGAACTATGTTCACGGCTCTGATGGCTCCGTGGGCGACAAGGTCACTCTTTTGAAGAAGGATTCAAAGGGAACCTGTGGCTCCTCCGGCAGCTCCTCCAGCAGCTCCTCCGCAGTAACCAGCGTTGCTGCTACGACATCCGCCTCTCAGCCAGCTGGCGTTACGACCGTCACTGAAGTCGTCACTAGCTACACAACTTACTGCCCTGGTAGCACCACTTTCACAGCCGGCTCCAGCACCTACACTGTTACTCAGGCAAGCAGACTCCAACCCTTCGAGCAATTGTAATCAAGTTTCACTAACCAGTTGTCTAGGCTACTACCCTCACCATCACTGATTGCCCCTGCACGCTTACCCACACCATCTCGAACGGAGCCACAATGTCAGTTTAACTTCTTCTTGAAATGTGAATCCTACTAATACGTCCAATTTAGCACTTCCGAGAGTACTCCCGCCGGTGTGACCGAGCCCGCAACTAGCTCTCCCGTGGCATGGAACACCACATTGCCTACTGGAGGAGTAACCACCACCTCCACTGGTGGCGTTACTGCTCCCACTGTGCCCGTTGGTAGCAGTGCGAGCCGCACATTGGTTGTTCCAGGCTTCGCCTGTGCCCTTTTGGCCTTGTTGTCACTTCTGTAAATGTCGCCATTGCATATAGAGAAAAAAATGTAGGATGGTGGTGCGCGATTGAACACCGAATACCCTATCATGGGATATAATATAGTATTAATTGAGGCTTTGAGCAATGAAAGACTTATGTACTTTTTCTAAACTCTTCTATTTAAGTACAACTCCATGCGTCAAATTTTTCAATCTTCTCGGTTCTGCATCCTTTGCGGCAAAATGCTACTAGAAATGAGTACTATGCACAGAGTATTGCTGAATATTCATGACTTAGAGCTCCGCTGAACTGGGGCTTATCCGTCGAAGCCACAGGGAACACCCTTGGAATACAGACTTGAGATGTAAGGAGGCGTCATTTAGGGACGGTTAGTGCATTCTTTGAAAGCCCTTGCGTAGAGTCACGGCAAATACACGCGGGCTAGCCGTCTGTGCCTCCCGTTTTTTAGCTAATGACTCCCTGGATGAGATTTCAGTAGTGGATCAAAGAAAAAGTTGTAAGGATCCATTGACGCAACATACATGCATAGTTTTGAGTTTGTCATCCCCTAGAGCGCTGACTCTTTGTACGACACTTTGTTTCATGTGTAAAATTGCCACAATCTGCCCCGCGATAAGTGACTCTGCGCCAAGATTCGTCGCGCTTGCCAACGCGTAGTGACTCATCGCAAGGCTGAGTGCCCCTCCATCTAATTTCGAGAAACAAACTTGCAAACGGCCCCATCAAATACCCATTTGTAAGTCACTGTAAATGCTCGCCGTGGGAATATAACTAAGGAGAAATTCCCTACAGGAGTCTATCTCCATAGCAACTAACTTCTATCTACTTCACTGTTCATGAGCCTTACTACCACTCCTCTCAATACCCAATTACAACTACCCCGCGTAATGGACTCAACCTTGTCATATCCCATGCCAGACGGCGTCTACGCCATCCCGCATGATGAATTGGATCTCCGATCAGATGACGAAGTGGACCATGACCTCTTCAATCCTAAGCCCGTTTCAGACGAGAAGAATATCTGGTTCTTCTGGCACAGTGGTATCGGCAAAATGCACGGCTATACTCTACGTACAGTTCGAAACTGGCACAGAAGATTTTCCAAGAAGGGATGGGTGGTCCGCGTCTTGGATTTTGAGCCCGGCTCTCCCTTGAATGTGGAACACTACCTCGACATTCACGATACGAATGTATTTCCTAAAGCGTTTACGGATAGCTCAGTTGGCGGCCATCACTCATACCAGCATATCTCGGATCTTGTGAGATTTCCCCTCCTACTAAAATATGGAGGCGTCTATGCGGACGTAGGCATGGTTCAAATAGGAGATTTGGACCGTGTCTGGAACGCTACGATCGGCGACCCGAGCTCACCATACGATGTTTTTACTTACAACATGGGCGGACCCGAAGAGCGAGGCATGGCAAACTATTTCCTGGCCTCAGGACGAAACAATCCTTTCTTTCTACGGTGTCATAAGCTGTTGCTTGCACTGTGGGCTGAGGATGGGGGAAAGACCAGCACCGAGGGCATGCATGCTAGCCCCTTGCTGAAAGGAATTGCCTTACTGGATACTGGAAACTCATTCGAAGAGAATGGCAGAACATATTCACGAGAGGAGACTGCCAAAATGTTGACCGATTACATCATCCAGGGACAGGTCATTACCATGGTCATGGGCTTGATCGACACTGAAGATGATTGGAACGGACCGAAATATGTGGCAGAGCACATCTATGCATATGACTACATGGTTGGATCACAGCTCATTAACGAGATTACCGCATGGAACGGCCCCAAACAATTTGAGCTCATGTCTCTGCCTGTTGCCAAACCCGGGGAAGAGGAAAGTGAAGACCAAAGACTTGCACGCAAGATTGTAGAAGATTGCCTATCCAAAAGTTTTGGCATGAAGCTCGCCACAGGCATAATTGTTAGAATTATGGGAGAGACTTTGAGCTCACTATGGAGGAACAATGAGGGCAGCGATAATGTCCCAGGAACATATGCGCATTGGTTGAGATATGGTACTCTATATTGGTGCCCAAAAGAGCATCCGGCTAAGCTGCATTTTACAGAAATGCCGGCTTTCAAAATCGGCCCTCTACTGCGAGAAGGAGAGCTTGGACCTGGTGCCAAGACAAACGACTTTCGCGTGCCGAATTAAGGATACTAGAGTCGCGGTTCGGCGAGTTGGTCTTCTTCGATACGTATCGCATAGCTTGTGTAGAGCATGATCAAGCGTTCTTGTTGTTAATATAGAAACAGACTTAGGCAAACTGTGTTTAATTAAATTAGAATTATCTCATTGAAATGTTACACTCTGATTTCCAGTTATTTCGCGATGGACTTGACGTTGAACTTACATAGTGCAATTCCCGAGTGCGATTCCCGAGTTCGGGATTCACAGCTACACGACTTTATCCTCAACCACCACACAACGTCTAGATGGCTATTACCCGAGTTCGGGTAGTATATTCATCTTGAATCCGAAACTAATGTAATTGTACGAGAGTATTGGTTCTCAAAACCCGACTTCGGATAGCCAGAATTGATAGTGGCCTCATAGTTTTATAAATAGGCCTTTGATCAGACACCCAACGAAAATTGCCAGAACATCTTTGAACTTCGTCATGAATATTCATGATTTTTTAAAGTATTCTGCGTGTTAGCTTCATTATTTACACATACGTGATGAGTTATACTGGTATGTCAAAAAGATGCGCCCCTGTCTGTCTACATCAAAAACTACACAATATCTGACGCGATGTCTAGTTCAACTCCTCATTGGGGCGCTTGTTGTGCTGCCAGTCGCTACGTTCCTATATTCAGTGTTATACTATCTTGCAGATGTCCACCGTCTACGCGGATTTCCCTCGCCGTCTTTGGCGGCTGCATTGTCGCCTTTGTGGATGATGTGGCATAATGCTCGAGGCAAAAAGTACGAAGCTCTCGACATGGCACATCAACAGCTCGGCCCGGTTCTTCGGGTAGGCCCTAAGACACTCTCCTTCTCGGCCCCCGAGGCCTACAAAGATATATATGGCCATGGTTCTCCAATTCTGAAGGATATCTTTTACGACAATTTGGCAAATGGCAATCCATCCATGGGCGATGCGACAGATCGCCAGCTGCATTCAATCAAGCGGAAGAATCTGTCAAATATTTTCTCTGCAAAAAACATTCTGAGCATGGAACCTAAAGTGACAAGCTCAGTAAAAGAGTTACTTTCAGCAATCCGGATCAAGTTGGGTGGAGGAACTTTATCCAACGATGACAAGCATGTGGTTTTGGAAGGCGTCTTTGATGTACAGCCCTGGTTGAACATGTTTTCGTACGATGTCATCTCCAAAATGCTATGGTCTTCCTCCTATGGATTCTTAAAATGCGGGAGCGATGACTGTAACTCCATGGCCCGCAATGGGCGCGTCATGAAAGTGCCGGCGATTCGATGCTTCCAAGCTGGTGTGCAATTCAACGCTCTTTGCGCACATCTTCCCCCGCCTTTGTATCAAATTTCAAGGTTTATTACGAAGCCAATATATCAGACAGCAGCTGCAGATCACTTTTCGGGAATGGCAAGATATGGTATCGTCAAGCGCATGGAACGAGGCGATTCCGATGACGTTGATTTCTTCTCGTTCTTTCCGACACAAAAGACCAAGAGATGCCCTGTTCCTATGGAGTTGCCAGAACTCATTGCGGAGTGCGGTACTTTTTTGAACGCAGGTAAGTTAACTAGATGTTAACAATGTTGCATGCTTTCGTTTATCTTTGCTGACCATTTTCAGGAAATGATACCATCCAGATCTCACTTACCAATACCATGTATGAGCTTGCATCTCACCCAGAAAGCCAACAGAAGCTCTACAAGCTTCTTACTGAATCATTGCCAAAACAATCTCAGCCAATTGCTTCATACATGGAGCTGAGTAGGATACCATTTTTGACAGCAGTTTTGGACGAAACGTTCAGGCTATTGCCTCCAGTACGGTTCAATCTACCACGAATAATTGTTCAAAATGGAGCCGTAATTGCTGGCCACCATGTTCCAGCCGGAGTGACCGTTTCCTCCTCCGTATACATAATGCACCGAGATGGAAGCCTCTTTCGAGAGCCGTTGAAATGGCTTCCAGAACGATGGCTTCCCGAAAATCCAGAATTTTCAGATGAAGAAAGAAGGAATTTGAAGGAATTTGTTCTGCCGTTTACATTGGGAGGAAGGGCGTGCATTGGGCGCAATCTGGCTTACATGGAATTGAGCGTTTGCATCGCTGCGCTTGTGATGGCTTTTGAATGGGGTATTTCAGAGGATGACAAGAAGAAGTTTAGCCATTGGGAGAGCATAAATTGCACTCCCAGAGGCCTCAAGGTGACTGCCCGTCCCAGATCAACCACTTGATCTACTAGAGGATCTTAATCCATAGAATGATCATAACGTTTTGCCCCATCTTTTCATCGCATATCGCCTTCTACACAAATTTTTAACATTTAAGTTCGTTAAGGAAAGAGTGACTTCGTGAGCAACACATGTTGATTACTGTTCATGCGCATGATCCTCTAGTAGCAAACACGAAATTAATGAAGCAGTGACTGCGGGGAGACAAGTGCCGTTTTGGAAGACCACTTAACCAAAGATATTGCCGTTTACAGCTGCCC
Source organism: Trichoderma guizhouense (assembly GCA_002022785.1). Lineage (NCBI taxonomy): Eukaryota > Fungi > Ascomycota > Sordariomycetes > Hypocreales > Hypocreaceae > Trichoderma > Trichoderma guizhouense. Next base: position 206,464 of record LVVK01000015.1, on the reverse strand, counting down.
CTGAGCAAGGAAAAGAAATAGCGGTCATCGGAATGGGGCGAGCAAGGGACAATATGGTACTACGGCGAGGTCGGCTGTAGGCAGCAGCAATAGCGGTATGGTGGCATGAAGGCTTTCGCCGCAGCTCTTTCCCAAGCAGAACGTGTATCCGAGATGTTCGATGGCAGGATGAATTGTGAGATGGCTTTCATGCCGGCCAATGAACAGCAACCCCAGACGTACGTTTGCGTAACCAAAAAGGAATCTTCGTGCCTAGAGAAGAAACGCTGTAGTTTGACTTGCTCATTACTGCATGTCTTCACTACTTGTTTAGAACAAAGACTCCAAGGTAATTGTGGAAATCCCCTTTAGTGCTGACCGTTGTGACCATTGCAGGGTCGCCCAGAGTCCGGACAGCCGGTTCAACCCACTTGAGACAAGTATTCAATTCTCCTCCTTAAACAATGAGAAAATCCCTCGAGTTGCAAGATGAAAGTATTGATACAGGCAAATTCCATCACATTTATTTTGTTCTAAAATAGGAATTGAAGCCGAACAGCTACATCTAGAAATTTATGTACTCGTCAGGAAATTAAGAAGAACAGTTGACTTCACTTGAGCAACTTCAGTTTACAGGGGGGGCATATACTAGTATCCCCACTTATTATGTCAATGTTGTGATCTTTACTTGTAGAGCATGCTGGTTGAGGGTTGGATCACAACAACATTCGGGTGCTGTGACTCCTTACCGTACTATATCTTGATGCTGGTTAACTTACTATGAAACTAAATTGACTTCTAACACGCGATAGCTATGTAATTCCGGTGTTGATGACGGCATGGCGGCTGATGTTGTCTCTACTGAGGACGGTATCGGTACGATATCGTCACTTGTATTATGGAGTAGGTCACAACGTTGGCCCCTTATTGAGATCAGTGATGCAGCTGACGGCCCTTGAAATCCAGATTGCAAGATATCGATGACTTGATCTGATTACTTGATCTGCGTTCACTGAAGTGGGCCCGAAGGTTTAATGTTATGGTGAATCCTGTCCTCACGGCGAATTACGCAACAAGATCGCCACTTCCTGTACAAAGGTATACCGCTTACGATCACATCTGCTTCTTCTACTGGCTTTAAGGGGTTCGATGTAATGCGAGTGGAGAGGCTCCAGCAACTTAGCGCTGACTGGTCGATTTGAGTTCGATTGGTGAGACCAGGTTCTCCTGATGGCTGTGATTGTTTGTGTACCTATATAAGAGTCCAGCAACTTTTCCTTTTCGATCTATCCAATCTAATAAACCATTTCTACTTCAAAATTTCTTCCCAAGCCAAGTCTCCTATAAGCGGATAACGGGTCCAATTATCAGCAGCATGAGTCCAATTTTGTCGACTGCTGTTGGCCTTCCATTGGCAATCCCAACAACAAGCCTGGGCATTGTTGTGGCTCGTTTTAAGGAAGACTTGACACCATGGCTTTCAGGAGCCAATTATTCCTACATCTATGACAAGGGTGGAATCCCACAAGCAAACGACACAGTCGACCACAACGCTTTCCGCTCCTACGTTGAACTACCCAACATCGGCCGCGAGGGTCACACGCATTTGTACCATATCGTCAATAATTATGATACATTAGAGGATTACATGATTTTCTCTCAAGCAGACCCGTATGATCTCATTGGCAGTGTCGTCAACTCGACCAACCAGATGATCGATGTGGCGCTTCAAGTCAAACCGAACGAAGTCAATCCTTTCAATCCAGCCCTATTCCACGACGTTGACGATTGGGCGAAGATCAATTGGACAGATCCAAAGGAAAGCATTTGGATTACAGCAAGCCAGTTAAGTTCTCTGGTGTTTGCGCCGTACACACCTGCAGAACTTTGGAACTATGTGCTACAAGAGGATCACCCACCAGCCATTCGAGCCGCACACGGTGGTATCTTTGCTGTCCGACGAGAGACAATCTACAGCCAGCCGCGAGAAGCATATGCAAGAGCCTTACAAAGATTTGTTGAAGCCAACGCTACGAATCCCGAAGTAGGCTTCATGTGGGAACGATTTTGGACAGCAACTTTCTCAAAGCAGTATTGGCTTCCAGAAGTCGAGAATCCTTAGAATTGGAATAGCGAAAAGACCGAATTTTGATAGCGTAATGTTTAATTAGACTTCTAAGAGATAATTCAGGGATAATTCAGGGAAATAGATTCCGATGGAATACTTCATATACGCTGTTCTTTGCTCTTACCATGTGTTCCAATGGAGCACTATTGGTATAATCTTACATAGAATATGAGAACCATGTTCTAACATCTACTGATTACTTATCTGATCATCTCGTATTTGCCCAGAAGCCTCATATAATTGTGTAATTATTGCGAGTTGTTATTTCTTTCTGGCCGGATACAGTTATAATGTATTCTCCAACACCATTTCCTCCACATAAGTCGTGAATTCACTCACGTATTCCTATGTTAGTCTGCAGCAGGGTGTTCAGATCGCTGATCATAAATCCAGTATTATGTCATCATTTACTGCTGCCTAGCCCACCTTCATTCTCTAGCTACATATATGAAGCATTATGCGCAATATTACGGCGAATCTTTGATCTACAATGTCACATACGCATTCCATTTCGTGAATCATCACTTCAATATGCCGCCATCAAAATCTGCAAAGCAAAAGCCCCAGTGGAAAGAAATTGCCCATGAAGCTCAAGCCCTTCGTGACCAAAGCTTGGCTGATGTTGGAACAACTGTTCAACTCCCACTGCAGCTCCCAACAAACGTCATCAATATTCCGGAAATAGTGTTGTCAGAAGCAAACATTCGTATAACATCTCTGTCGCCACAACAGCTTATGGATCTACTATCCAATGGGCGGCTATCAGCTCAGGAAGTCGTTCAGGCCTTCCTGGAAAGAGCCGTAACTGCCCAGAAGCTCGTAAGCCAGCTAAAACGTTTCCCATATCCGCGAACCTACCATTTTATACTAATTTCTGTCTATAGACGAACTGTCTAACTGAACTTCTTCCTCAACGAGCTATTTTTCGAGCTGTAGAGCTTGATAACCACTTTTCTCGAAGTTCAGTCCCAGTTGGGCCTCTTCACGGTCTACCCATAAGCGTCAAATCCCATATTGGTATTGCCCATAGACCTCTTGCCTCTGGTTACTGTGCTTTATTCCACTCACATGCCCGTCCTGTCTCTGATGCATTAGTGGTACAAATTCTCACGCGAGCCGGTGCCATTGTCCATGCTCGAACAACAGAGCCTCAGAGCATGATGCAGCTTGAATGTGCTTCAAACATATATGGAGTTACCACAAATCCGTATTCTAACATTGATCTGTCTTCCGGAGGGTCGTCTGGTGGCGAAGGGGCGCTGATAGCAATGCGCGGCTCGGTCCTAGGTATAGGAAGTGACGTGGGCGGATCTATTCGTGTCCCGGCTGCTGCTTGTGGGATTTACGGGCTGAAACCAACGTCCTTTCGAGTGCCAACGACTGGCTGGAGCAGCACCCCGCCGGGAGCAGACCCAATAGTAACGGTGTTGGGGCCGATGGGCGTCAACTTGGAAGTATTGGAGCTATTTATGAGGGTCGTTGTGGCTGCAGAATCATGGAAAGTCGAACCAGCACTCATACCCTTGCCATGGCGCGCAGTGTCGATAGACCCAACCGCAGAGAAGCCATTACGCTTGGGGATAATATGGCAGGATGAGGTCGTCCAGCCACATCCACCGGTGCAGAGGGTGCTGAGAGAGTTCGTAGATAAAGTGAGTGGATTATCGCATGTGGAAGTGGTGGATTTTCCAGTATATAAGCACGATGAAGCGTGGGCAATTGTTTCGAGCTTATATTTCACTGATGGTGGCGACGCTGACATCGCAGTCATGGCTCAGTCGGGAGAGCCATTGCTGCCCTTAACTGAGTGGATCATAAAGGAGAATCCAGGTGTGAAGAAATTGAGCCGTAGCGAGCTAGAATACTGGCTGGAAGAGCGAGAGGAATTCCGACTGGAGTATTCACAACACTGGAATAAAACGGGACGCTGGGATGAAGCTTCAGGATCATGGGAGAATACTGTGGATGCCATTATATGTCCCGTTACACCCGGAGTCGCCACTAGGCACAATACTGCCAAGTACTGGACATATACCGCAGTGTGGAATCTACTGGATTATCCTGCGCTGACTTTCCCTGCTGGAAGAGCTGATAAAAATATCGACGTCAGAGACAATAGGAAGCGATTTCTGAGTGGTTTGGATAAGGAGAATTGGCAGTTGTGTGAGTGATTCGCTTACCATTGCGCTAATGAATCACCAAGTGTGAACTAACAACATACAACTATAGACAACCCCGAGGTCTTCCACGATATGCCTGTAGGCCTGCAGATAATTGGTCGCAGATTTGAGGATGAAAAGATAATTGCTATCCTGAAGTTTCTTGAAAATAAAATATAACGTGTATGGTATATCGCATGCATGGACTATTCGTCATTTGGCTGGTAAGACAATCGCCCTATGTCATACTTGCAACTCTCAAGCCTCTCTTTGATACATCACGTTCTGTGCATTCAAGGTTATCTAACCACTGCTCAGGATTCGTATTTCATGACTTACGCCACCTTCAGCAGTAACTTTGGCCGGTACCTGAGTACGCCTTACGATCAAGCTACTCATAGTAGTGTTGTATCATAGCACTTCTCCAATGTGCTTCAGCGGTAGGATTTATGTTGGGCGTGGATGTTTAGCATTGAAAACTGAGATTAATTTGTCTTCTGTCTAACTAAAAACGTCACGCTGCATATCTTGAACATGGCTTATCCACAAAATATACCCTGGCTTCTAAATATAACTTACAGTAATAGGCTTGTTTGACAACTTTATAAGGGAACTTTCTATTTTTGCTTCTTTTCAATTGTGCCGCTACCCGTAAAAAGGCTATCTCAAACGAATCAATTCACTTGTCCTTGACCCCTTTTCTTCCTAGAACTCATTTTCTGGATGTCTTTTATATAATCACGGCATGGCACGGAGTTTATAGGTGGGGTTGTGATTATTATAGACATTAATTTGAAGAGCTGCTTCGCCTCTAAAAAAGGCCTAAAACGTGTCATAGCAGCTAAAGTGGGTAATTGACACTTGTTCCTGGCAACTATTTTCAGCTCAGCAGCCACTCTTGAGCTGTTAGGCACAACTATTCAACATTCTTAACTCAAAGTCAGCCTAAAGCTCAGTCGATGTCAGCTTACTGAAGACAAGCCTCGGACTTTATCCTCAATGTTTTGAATCATAGTGTGTTTGAGAACGCTCCGACTATCTCGAAAAATGTCAATTGAGCTAAGATTGCAAGATATATATTTATTTGATCGGGCTGACTCTTCTTTTTTCCTCTTCACAAAGGCTGTACAGCAAAGCAAAGCTGAGCAACAAAGCAACTTTTTGGACTGATCCACTCAACCGCATTCCTACAATTACCTGAGAAACAAATCGGTAAATTTCCTCCGTGTTCCCTCTATTTCCAATATCTTCGTCAATATGTCAATTTGTCCTATCTTCCCTCCTGGACCACTTGTTCCCGAGGGTGCTTGTTTCCTCAACAGCAATAACCTTGACCGAACAATTCCTGCATTTAAGAAATGCTGCGGTCCCGCTCCTGTAGCTCAGTCTTTTAATGACGGAGCTGAGGTGTGCCTTGTCTACTGCCCCCTTGTCGAAGATGGCCCAAATGACAAAGATCTATTGGATTGCCTTGTTTCAGAGCTTGGCAGTGCTGCATGCACCGGCGGCGACCGGCTAGCTTCTCCAAGCGACCTCAGTCGCGCCAGTGACTTGGCAAAGACTACGGGACTCTGTTCTGCATGTCTTGCTAAAACAACAACTGCTGAGCAAACAACTACAGCTACAACAACGGACAGTGAAAACACGGCATCAGAAACTGCAGGTGGCACCGCAACAGGAAATACAAGCGAAAGGTCCTCAAACACTGCTACAATTACAACTGCTCCATCGAGAACCGGGACTTCCAGGGCTACAACAGCGACCACGAGCTCAACAAGCACTGATGCGGCTGTTGGAATCTACCAAGCTGACACTGTGCCATGGAAGGTTGGATTTACTATGGGAGCTATGTTATTTACGGGTGCGATTGCGGGATTGTTGATATAGGTCGAATTGGGAAAGGGGACAAGAATGAAGGCGAAAAATACACAGGGGCAAGCGTGACGAAGTAATTTTTGAAGCAGACTGCAACATGACTTGTGGAATATAATATAGAGACATGTCTTTGGTAAAAAGAATACCATCCACTGCATTGCCATTTATCTTATATGTCGATGAGTACCTCCAGTGCAGAGAGTAGTTATTGAACATTAGCCCTATTCTGAGGATAGGCATACTTAGCATGTTAATCGCAAAATGATCATTCGTCAAAAGATAATCTCGGTTATATGTGCCTTATTCTCCAATTTGCTACTTCATGCATAATTTCCGTTTGCCTAATGATGGATCCTATTAAGGATTTTTATTCAATGACCTAAAAGAATTACTCTGGCTTGCTACCTTTAGAGACAAATCCGATATACATATCCTACGAGTGTGGTTCCATCTGCCTTTCCTACCGAGAAATTCTTCAAAGAACTATCAAGGATATGTTTGAGAGCAATACTTCCCGCATTTATAACAGAACGCTCCTTCAGAATGTTTCATTTCGCTCGTATTGTGGGTAATTAATTCTTTGACTGGTCTACGATAGTCAACTTTTTCCCAAAATTGTTGTAATATATTGTATATCTTCTCAGAGTTAGCAAACTTTCGTCTTTCGTTACCGAGTGTCTTGTACATACCGCTTGAATGAACCATCTGCTACCATCTTGTTGAAACCAGCCGAGGTGGCCTCCGAATGAAGTGACTACAAGAACCACGTATGGGTTTGCTTTAGCCTCTTCAATAGGGAGCCCAATTTGAGGGCTCAACTAAGTGGTGTTAGCATATACTCCCAGGTTCATACGAGAAAAAGAGATAACGGACAGGGTCGTCTTCTGAATTCAGTGCAAAAATAGGAACCCGCACAGATAGCAATGGATTGACCGACGATGCTTCACGATAATACACGGTTTCTGTGGGATACTTCCACATAGGTTTCTGAATAGCTCTTCATACGGTTAGTATTTAAGCCGATGGACTTACAGGGCAGCGTTCTCAATTTCTTACCGATCAAACTCGTGTAAATATTGAATTCGCGCAATTTCATTCTTATCAACGTCTGGGTTTGTCATAATTTTTTGTTCATGTCTGGTAAGCTTTGTAAGCTATTTGTGAGTATGGATGGTATAGATCTTTCTCACGTATTTAAAAATTTCTTTAGTGATGCTGTCAGGCCTCGCGAGTAAACTTCTCGCATGAAGAAAGAGCTTTGGAGGTGATGCGATAAGACTTCCAAGTTCCAGGGATTGGAACATACTGCTGCAGCTCGGATAGGGCACTTCTGCCCTTCTTCGGCCAGGTACTAGAGTGATTATGTCAGTTGAACATACAGTTAAACTCGTCTTCTAAGATGTGTGCAACGAATTTTTGAGGTCAAGACAAATCGACTCACATGAACCAGCATGTTGGCGCCCATGGAAAATCCTAGAGCAAATAATGGTCGGTTTGGAAACGTCTGCTGAAGCCATTCGATCACCTGTCTCAGATCCCAAGTAGATCTTGCATTGTATAGAATCCCATTACCGAGCTGGGAACCCGCACATCCTCTTGAATTAACAACACATGCTTCCCACTCTTCGCCTCCATTTATAAAAGGCATGAGGCTGCGGCGCAAATATGCTTCCCCAGATCCTCCATTCATACCGTGTAGAACAACGAGCATGGGCTTTGAATCAAGTGATCCAATATTTTCGAATTCTTCCTTTGTAAACATTGTGGTAATTTCGGGAGGGGATTGACCTTCGGAATCTTGGAGTGACCTTATCGCAAAGTCAACTGCAAATTCTCCTTCAAAGAGACGGTTGCTTTGTTGAAACATCCATCGCTTATAGTATATCGGTAATTCCGGGTTGTCTAACAATATCCGTATCGTTTGCAGGTGGCCGTTGAAAAACATCGGTCGTGTATAAGTTGATGGAATCGCATTTTTGCAGACATCAGCCCAATTGATGGGTTTTTCGTTTTTCGGTGTCAAGTTCAAGGAAGATGGATGATGGTGGAAATTAATATCCGACCGTCCTGTTAGAAATTGCAACATTTTTACTTGCAAGTATTGGTCACTGCATTGACAATAATGTTGTGCTGCTGACCGCAGTAGTTTTATAAGCGGTCAACCACTATTAGAGATATAAACCCATGTAATATTACCAAGCTCACTAATGCAATTGAAGCAGGGAGTCCGAAAAAAGGCTCCATGCACGCCATACTTGGCCCATAGCGGGCTCAGGCGAGGAATTACTGATTCCGCGGCTATCTACTGTAGTGCTGACAAGTAGGTACAAATAATGCAAATGCAGTTGCGGCATGTGATTCAATAAGCCCCGACTTATCACAATTTGGATTTTCCCCTTTTAGCTATTTTCTTCATATGTTCCTGTGGAATTCCCGCAGTTATTTTCTCCACAGCAGTGTATGCCTCCTGTACAGTTACGTGGGCAAATGTATTTCTATCATCTCGAACAAATTGTTCCTTGATGTCCAATAGACTAGAGTCATTGAGATGAGGCCCAAAATCCTTATCTAACTCAAGCAGAACTTTTTCCAAGAAGTTCGCTGGTTTAGCCTTGGCTTCATCCGACTCTGGGGAGGTTGATTCAAGAATCTTGTTTACGAAACCGCATGCCAGAAGCTCATTAGATGGAATGCGTCTGCTTAGTAGCAATGCTTCTTTGGCTTTCGAGACACCAAGACGCTCTCTTAGTGCACGAGATGCGCCTCCCTCAGCGGCTAGTCCAAGTGATGAAAAGGGAATAAGCAAGAAAGCTTGAGGTTGGGCATATATATAGTCGGCAAACGAAACTAGTGCTGCTAGAAAGCCAACAACAGGTCCATTAAGTGCCGCAACTAAGATTTTTGGATGGGTGTAGAAAGCGCGAGTTAGGTGGATGTTGTTTAACAAAGATCCGGTTAACACATCTTTGCGGCTAGCTTTTGCCATGAATGTATTAAGATCGGACATATCCGCACCCCTATATGAGCGTACAAAAGTTAGTCATATCATAAGCCTAAGAGAAACATAAAAACGAAGGGCTTCATAACATACGATGAGAAAAACCGTCCTGTTCCAATAAGCAGCGTAATGACAACCTCTTCGTGTGTTGCCACTTCTCGCAAAAGTTCCCCTAATAGGTAGAACTGCTCTTGGTTCAGTGAGTTTAATTTCTCGGGCTGATTGAGAGTGATGATGGCAATTCGCCCTTTGTAATCCACGGTGATGGGATGTCCCGCCATCTCTATCCTTTACTGATGAAAATTGTCTGTGTAAAGTCAAGTTGAGAGAATGCGAGGTTTGACTGCGGCAACAAAGAAACAGAGCTAATGGGGGAGTTGTTTTCTTTTCTGTTTTGGGTTGGACTTTGAGCTGGACTCAAGGAGCATAGGCTTTAAGTATTTTTTCCCCGAAGAGACCAAGAAAAGAAAACTCCTAAGTATCTGCTTAGTCTCTTTCAGAAACCGCAAGGTTGATAACAGGTTACAAAATATTCTTGATACGCACTACATAATTACTGTACTTTTATCTAAGTCTGCATAAGAATGCGGCCCTGAATTCCGTTCGGTATATTATCTTAACCAAATGCAGTAATATTAGACTCAGGCGACTACAAGAATACTGGTTTTGCTATATTTAAACAGAGGAATCAGTTCTATTACTGATCAAGCTGAACGACCGAGCCGACGAACAATCTAGCATGTGATACAGTATTACATGGTTGCGTGATATCAAATCATCAACCAAACGGATAGCCTGGTCGCGGAGTTTGCCAATTTAAGCTATTGAAAGGCCGGAGGAGATTGTCAGCGCTAACTGCTGACACGGCCGAGATATACAGGGCTGCGGGATCTGTATGATAGCGCAAAGCGGGGAGACATCCACCGCTGAATTTAGCCCAGATAACATGATTAGTCGCGTTGTCGTAGTATGTACTTGGTATCAACTCGCCTTAGTTATGACCGAGACACTACAGATAAAAAAGGATCTTATTAGAATAGCAAATTTGAGCAGAAAGTCTACTTGAGGAATTATCAGAGAAAACTCCTATCCTTTTCTCTCTCTTTCATTTTACGTCGCAGGCTTAAGACGGATATCCGTGTTTTCGTGGAAGCAATGGAGCACTTTTCCCAAATCCCCAATTTAGTTCCGCTATTAGAATCGCCAGAATATGAAGTTGTCCCCATTTGGGGGCGCATTCGCAAGTCCAGCGGCGAAGATTTCTTTTTCTCTGAAACAATCGGAACACAGTCGACGATACCACACTGCTTGATGCTCAAAAAAGCAACCCTTCCACCATTCTCAGAAGCATCTCATGTCAACCCAATCATACAAAACAACGATGAGCTGTCCTCATCCACCCCTTCAAATACACATATGGCGCCTGATACCGTCATGTTTCTGGAATTATCCAGCCCAGGTGTTTGCTCACACCCTTCAACCGCTCACGGGGGTTTTGTATCGACCATTCTTGATGAAGCCATGGCACACACCTTGGTCTCATATTTTCCTACTCTCCCTGAAAAGGTTAATGAAGTACGAAAGACTTTATTCACATCAAAGCTAGAAGTGGTGTTCAAGCGCCCGGTATCGACCCCAGGAGTGCTGATAGTCAAATCTTGGTGTGTTGCCCACAAAGGGCGCAAGTATTGGATGAAAGCGCAGGCACTTCAATTAGTACCTACAAACAATCAATTGTATCATGAGGAAATTAAAGCGGAAGCATCGGGATTATGGATAAAAGCGAGGTCTAATCTATAAATTTTATTGTCATTCTATATATCTGATAGAGGTCACTCAGCCACTCTAGCCTGTAGCGTTACTTGAAGTCCTTTAGAATCCTGTTTGGGAAACGGGGCTCCCAAATCGTGCTTAGAAACAAGATCATCTTCTGTTGTGTTGGAGTTTATCACTGTATAGTGGGTAAATATATAGGCAATGGCGATATTGATCTCGTATATAGCCAGACTATGTTTTGGAAATGTTAGTCGCATAGGCTTTCGTTCCTATACTGACAAATCTGTTGACTTACTGCATTCCGGGGCATATCCTAGATCCGTGGCCGAACGGGCTGAGATATTTCTTCAAATTCTTGCTGTCGGCTTGAAGCCACCGTTCAGGGGAAAATTTGTAAGGCTCTGGAAATAAACGTGCATCTTCATGATGAAGCCGCGATGTCATGCTTATTGGGACCTGCCGTTAACAAATTCGTCAGTCATCTTCTTATATGGCAAATATTACCCAGGGAAGACTTTGCACATACACCGGCTGGTATTTTCCATTGTTTATATTGCACCTCGCTTGACCTGTTGATTCTTGGTAGTCTTGAACCCACACCGTGTGAGAAACTGGCAAGACGTTAGTCAGTAATTTGCAAATTATAACTTGCATATTTGGCATGAGTATAATCCTACCGCAACCCTTCAGTAATGACTGCGGACTATATTGAAGGAATATGTTAGATAGTTTCTCAGACACACTCTCAATGGTGGCAGAAGGAATAGTTACCAAATAGGGAAGAGCTTGAAGCTTTGTGATTTCGAGGTTGCCATCAAATACGATGTCTGCGTTTATGAGCTCTCGTCGTAGCTTTTCTTGAACATTCTTATCTTGAAGAATGTAGAACGTTGTCACCGCTAACGTATGACCAGTTGTTTCACTGCCAGCCACAATAAATTGCTCTGCTTCTTGAAGTAGCCTCTCACGGAACATCTCATCTTTCTCGTGCTTGTTGTTGTTGTTTATTCGTTCAAGAAGACATAACCCTGATTTGTCCATATCTGGTCCCTTTTGGATAACGTCGTCGACACAGGCTTCCAATTTCTACAAGTGCATAGTTAGCGCATTGGCTTCTGACAAGGGCAAAGAACAGTGTAAGCAACTTACCCTTACAAGCCTTATTAAAGCCTTTGCAGGCTGAGTAAGCATCGCGTTGAATATTATAGAGGGTATGATGGTAATGATAGGTTCCATGAATCCAAGATATCGCATGCTGGTGGCCGTTTCGAAAAAGAATCTAAGACTAGACTGAAACTCCTCCCCTAAGTCATCTGATTCAAGAAGATTCAGAGATGTCGGTAAGACATATGCAGATACAACATCCGCTGCCATGCACCGATAGACGTTTGACAGGTTCAATACGTTTCCTGTTCGCACGTATCGATCCATGATGGCGCTCGCTCCTTTCAGCTTCTCAACAATGGTAGGCACAAAGCCTCTGACCATACGTGGAGCCAAGAAGTTCTGAAAAGTGCCACGCCGCGTTTTGTGGACGTGATGATCCTCTGTACTGATGGTAGACCAAGGACCACCAAATACCCTGTACCACCAGCCATATTTATCGAGCTTTTTGACAGGAGAAAAGTGTTCTATGCAAAAGTCTGGATCTTTGATATGCACCTCGTACGGATTAACACGTACAATTGGACCTATAGTGATTGTGTATCAGTGAAGAGAAGACGTATGGCTCACATACGATATCTACTTACCATATATCCGATGCATGCTTTCTATTTCTCTTGTATACTGTCCTGAACATATCACTTCGTAATAAAATTCATATAGCAGACTGATTGCTGCCAATTTAGGGCCAGGAATATGAGACAGTGGCGAAAGCCAAAGATGATAGCAAGCCTGCCCAAGCTGCCAAAGACACAAGCCGCAAAATAAAAGAATAAGAAGAAACATGGTAACAACTGGTATCTAGAAACACTTGAAAACTCTCAATGTCTCATGTCCGACTCTCTCTTCCTTTCTTAAAGCTATATATTCTCTCGAGCAGCATTTGTCACCCGTTGTTATCTACTTTTCAACATCCCTTCTTCTCTTTTCTTTCATGTGATATCACGATATCAGCATGTGATAGTGACAATATCCCTGACATGGAGTAATTAACACCTTGTAGACTCTATTAGAGAAATACTTTTACAAGAAAAGAATAAATCTACTCAGCACTAAGATCCAATAGTGCACCGTGTTTGATTAGTAGTTTTCAGGTATCTAGATAGCAGTACATCAAAAATAAGTATCCCGGTTATTGGCTGCTTGTAAATGGCAACATTGTTTCGTAGAGCCCCTATCATGGTATGCCTTGTACCCGTGAATCCACCCATGGAATGCCAAGTGCCGTGAGATTACGATGTTCCGAGACCCATTACATGTATGTTGATATAAACACCTCACATGTGATCCATGTCAGCATTTCTCCGCGGCGTATCGAGCCTACGAAGCAGTATATCTGTTAAGCGATTAATAATCTTGGAGATCAAATACCCTTGCAGATATCGCATCTTTTTAAAAAAGGCTCACTACTACGAAACTAAACTGGGCTAATTAAGTGTAAATGGTGCAATGGGTACTCGTATGTTTTGTTCGTATACCGCTTACGCCCAGAGTTCATTGAGCCGCAACCACAGCCAACCATGTTGAGAAGACTTTTGCTCCCTTGTTTAACAACTATTCGTTTTTAATGCTGTTTGTCTAAATATGCAGGCTTCTGATTGGTATTACCAACTACTTGATATTATCCACTTCATAATTTCCAGATGTGAGGGATATTTTTGTTCTAATCTTAGTTACACACTCATTATCCTAACGACTTACTTGTTGACAATGGTGGGGTGGTGTGAGACATAACTGATACAGGCTCTTCCATCTAATTGATTGTTGGCATGCAGCTTACTGATATTACTCGCACGAAAATACATTACATATTACTACAACGTCTTCACATTCGTGAAATGTTAAGAATTAATATAATTTATGGCAACATTAGGCTGAATTTTGTCTAGGTCCTATTTGTTCAATAATAAGCTGACGTTAGATAAAGAGAATGAAAGAGTCAAGTTGCTCGTGAAATTCCGCCCCCTCCGGAGAGTAGATGCATGCGATAACTGACGGATGAGAAAATCAACTCTTTACTGGGCTGGGTGATTGGTTGGACTCGGTGATTGACGGGGTTCGGCGATTGCACTGAGCCGGCGATTAGATTGACCCGTTGATTGGACGTTTAACGAGCGGAATATGCAGATTCAGCTAGCAAGATATTGCACTATTGTCAATGGTGCGTGACGATGTGGGAACAGTTGGATAAGGCTGAATTAACTTACCCACAATGTGTAGATAGTTGCTTTAGTAATCATGAACCATTTACTCAAAGTAAAGTGCTTATAATTAGCAGAACTGTACTCCGTACATTTCCACCATATATTTGATTCAGCCAACGAATCTCCTACCGTTGCCCTGTTGCATCACAGCGGCATAGTCTTCGAGAGGAGTCTTTCACGATTACGCCCTTGTTAGATGCTTTGCCGGCGATTGTACCGAGAGTGATGACTCTTTTTTTCTCGTATTGGTTTAGCTCAATACTTGTGTAAAAGCGGAATTAGCGACTCAAACGCATTACCTTGTCAGCCGTTTCACCTCAACGAGAGCAGTATCGTGGCGCAGTAGAAACAATAGAGTGTTCGAGACTCATTCCGATTGACATGTCCATGGGCAGGGATTCAAGCATGCATATGATGATACGGGATGGCTCAGAGGTAGCACTCGGCCGAGTGAGCACCCCTGGGCCTGGAGTTAAGAATGGCGGTGTGCGGGTTTGATGTATTGTCCATAGCCCGAACTACCTTGTAGACGTATGGCTATTGACTCGTAATGACGAAGGACCAGCTTTCAAAGCAACAGGTGCCTACTGAGTTACCAACTCCACGGAGTACTCGAAACAGGCTTAAAAGGAGGGAGTGAGATCGATCCACAGCCAAGGTTTAGCTACAGGGCTGAGGAATCGCGTTGGAAGGATTGGTGGGTTATTGCGGCCGCTCCCGCCATCTTCCCCGCATCGTGCTTAGCCAAGGGGGGACAAGAATACACCGGCCGGGATGATGCTTTTATGTAGTACAGAAGACATCAGACCGGCGTTTTATTCCACGACTGCACTCATTTTGATGCTTTTAGCATGGAGATCAATTCGGTGTTTTCTTTTTACCGCAGGTTAGCTACTTTCATTATCTCTAATTACAGCGACATTTCTGACTAGAGATCAATGGCACTTGTCCCATTTATCTCAATATTTCGAAAGTAGACACAACTGCTTTCAGTATCACAGACAATTTTCACTGAGAATAAAGTTGTCCTAGAATCACATGGAAATTCGCTTCTCACTTGTTGCACACGGTCTATAGTAAACAATTATCGACGTTCAATGATCGAGAACCTTCAATTGACTCAATTATCTATATTCTTTATTCAATGGATATGTCAGGAACGGCGGCTCAAAGGAAGAGTGGAAGAGTCAGGGATGAAGGCAGCACGGTCACTATCACGGACTATGCAGCTAGGGTTATACAAAGGACTGTATTTACCTCTGATTTCCCTAGAAGCAAAGGCCAGTGGCCTCCTTCCTATACCTTTGTTCAGTCTCCTCAGCCGTCTCGCTAGCTAGTTGAGAACTCAGACGCCCCTATCCAGGTTCAAGAAGGAGGGAAACACTCCCTTTATGACTAGCCTCTGACAGGGTACTCCAAATCGGCACAATCTCAGTTCTCATAAGTCTAATGCGTAAAAGCTTCCCAAATACGGCGCTATATGACAGGCTTTGTCTTGATTTCATCATAAAATTATACCTGTATGTTCACCTTTATGATTGCTAACTAATCTGAGCATTCAACACGAAAGAACTATCGGTATATGCTGCAAACCCTCTTCGTAGGTGTTCAGGGAAATTATTATGTTGAGCTGTTAAGCTATGTACAACAGAGAATACGACAATTATATACCAGTAGCCTGCCACCTTGACTCAGACTACGCATTATTCATTGAACTTGTTCTAGAGCACATTGTAACACTGTCCCTGGAAGCCTTAGTGGAAAGAACATCTGAACAACTAGAGGTGCTTCGTCTTCAACACCGACGACATTTATAGAAGGACACAATGATCATCTAGCCACAGTAGATATTCGAAGACACAATTTGGATACTCATTATCATGTATAACATAGGCACTTCCCTCGGATGTTGGCAATGATTTGAATGGATCTACCCAAAGCGCAGCTCGAGATTCTCCGACGAGGGAAATCACAACACCCATGTGTAAGATGAAATCTGTGGTTGTGTCATTCGATCCCTCGTCCAAAATGGATATAAAAGAACATTAGATGGATCTTGGCTGACTGAGAGCGTTACGTAAATGCGCTCAATATTCATCAAGTGGGCAGATTAACACGTTGGCGTAACGGTAATCACGTTTTTTTCTTCCTCTTTGCTAAATCGTAACCTGTCTCATTCAAATAGCTATAGCGTTTCTAATACCCATATATGGCGATTATTAATGCAATCGAAATTGAGCAATTGGGCGCAGCGCAGCGTCCAATATTATGTCATTTCATAATTAAACTAAATCTCTTGTCTAGGAGAATGAATACCATCAAATCTTCAAATTACAGTTCGGCACAATAGCTCATTTATGTATGGTGTCCTCAATTTGGAAACAGTAATGTGTCAAAGGAAAGGTTTACAAATTGTAAAAATGACCGCCTCACCTTTGTGGGAGAATCACTCAAAGAATGCAGCATATCTAAACATTTTGTTTTCAGCAAAAGTACACAGCTTTGTGTGTGTATGGCATCCTCAGTAAACTTTTACTTCGTCTGAGTAAGGAGTGGAAACCTGAGTGTGGCGTAATTGCTATACAGTAGGAGTCTTATGCCAAATAGGTGGCTGCTTAGAGCTCTCAATATTCTTTATAAAAAGAGACTCCTAGCTCTTACCAACTACGAATAATTTACTTTTACTTAGCGCTGACTCAGGTAGATACCATGATATCCTGTCACAGAAAGTATTAAAGCATCGTGCTGCTCTTTAATGGCAGCAATGTTATAGTAAGAATCCCCATCTTCATCCGAGAGTTTGTCCATCCAATATCTCCGAGTTCAGTATGGCGCACCAAGACAAAATTGAGCTTCTCATTGATGAAGTACTCAATCGACAAGCAGAGAGTGACCAACACCCACCATGGGACTGTCTTGCGGTATGTAAATTTGACAATTGCCAACCAGTCTCAAACTAAACAGATAAAAGCTTGTAGGGCTCACGTCTGTCAACCAAGGCCATTATGGAGCTTATCTGTATAAATCAGCTTTAGAGAAAACGCCTGCTGAGTCTCGTCCATTCCTATGGCGCCGTTATATCGATGCGCTCACGGAGATGTTAATCATTGTCGGGATGCCAAAAACTCTAAACGCTCTGTATCCAATGATTCCACTGGTCGACAAGGCATATTTAACACATGTTAAAAAGTCGGACTGGGAAGCCGACAACTCAGCCAGAGGCTGGGAGTATGCGAAATTGACACATGGAGATGGTTGGGCCGATTCATTCCAGGCGGCTGGTATGTATGCGCCGGATATTGGTAAGTACACCCTGATATCGCTCCCACGTACACTAGACTGATGGGTTTAGCACATATTACGATGGATGTCTCAATGCGCAATCTCTTGTCGGATTATTCGGTACATGACGGATTGGCGACCATGGCGTTGCTGGTAACGGTATTGGTAACGATGAACTGCCCACTCCAAGCCTCTTGGCATGCAAAGGGATACTTGCGACACGGTGGAAATAGAGAAACCCTGAATGAAATCGTCGAATTTGCAAAGAAGATTGCGAACACCACTGGAAACACTCTCCCCGCTGACTTTCCGACTGTGGAAATGTTGCTGGAGGGATTGTAATGGCGCTCGGGAATGGCCGGAGCAGGAAGAGTACGGTCTTTCGGGTACGGTCTTTTTGGATATGGTCTTTTGGGTATGGGCTTTTTAGGTACGGGCTTTTTGGGTACGATTGTTTTGGGTGCGGTCTTCTGGGTGCGGCCTTTTGCATTACGTTGGTTCTGCTGTTCGCAATTATCTCCATGGTGTTGCCTCTTAATAGCGACGCACAACAGCGAACCATCCAGAATCTCCTTATTAATGGTTCAGATGAATCGTAGAACATACAGAATTGACGTCACTAGCAAACCATAAGTCTTTCGACCTTTTCTGGCTGTTAATTTGTCCGCGGGTTCAATCGCTGTAACGTGTTAGTCAGGCTGTCAACAAAATATTCCCACACTAGCACTAAAATCCGACACGGAGCCTCCTAGCCCAGACAAACGCCGATAACTCTTCAACGACCGACGGGTTTGTCTTTCGGAACGCGTCGTAAGGATCCACAGCCCGATGCAGCATGAAGAAGTTTCGATTGTTGGTTCTAGCCTTTCGTTCTAGCTTTGGTGCTCTGTAATGATCGCGAGCAGGCAAGTATCTCCGTCCGTCTTAAAATCCGGGAGATTAGTAGAGTTGGACAGCAGGAGTTCACGGTGATAGCATCGATGCGACGATGGATTTTACAACTTCTGCGTATGTCGTGATAGTTAAAAGTTCAAGAGAAAACCGATATATAAGAGAATGGTAGAGCTCAACGTTGTAAAAAGAAAAAAGACATCCCAGTTTCAGAATCACCACACAATAACACAAAGCAAATACACTTTCCAATTTGAACATCATTTTCCACGATTGCAATTTACAACATCAAACAAACCAGAACAACAAAACCATCAATTCAAAATGTCCAAGGCGCCCGTTCTCATTACTGGAGCTTCCAGCTTCATTGCTGCTCATGTCATTGATCAATTTCTGTCTGAGGGTACTCCAGTCCGTGGTGTCGTTCGCTCTCAGTCTTCCGCGGATCGGGTTCTCAAAGTCAACTCTCAGTATGCTTCGCTCCTCAGTTTCGCCATTGTCCCGGATATCACCAAGCCTGGTGCCTTTGATGAAGCTGTAAAGGGTGTCGATGGCGTCATCCACGTCGCTTCACCATTCACACCAAAGATTGAAGACAACGAGAAAGACCTGCTTATTCCGGCTATCCAAGGCACTCTTCAGGTGCTGGAATCGACCTATAAACATGCTCCTCAGGTGAAGCGCGTCATCATCACTGCATCTTTCGCCTCCATCGTGGATGTATCGAAAGGCTTTCGGGAGGGTTACGTCTACAGTGAGAAGGACTTCAATCCTGCCACTTACGACGAGGCCAAGTCTAAGGATGCTGACTTTGGCTTTGCTTATTGCGCCTCAAAAGTGCTGGCTGAGAAGGCGGCTTGGAAGTTTGTGGAAGAAAAGAAGCCTCAATTTACCGTCACGGTCATCAACCCTCCCGTTGTGTATGGCCCTAACCGTCACTATATTGACGATCTCGACAACATCAACACCTCATCTGGCATGTTCTACTCTCTCATGAACGGCTCCCGGCTTGAGGTGCCTGACACATCTTTCTGGGCCATTGTCGATGTTCGTGATGTTGCCCTCGCTCACAAGGTGGCATACTACAAGCCCGAAACAGCGGGGCAGCGATATCTGACCACGGCGGGCCTCTTTAGCTTCCAACAGATCTGTGACATCCTGCGGGAGGAATTTCCCAACCTCCGTGGCCGCGTCCCAGTCGGCAACCCCGGGGAGCCGATCACCGGTGTCTACGATGTGGATAATACCAAGGCCAAGAAGGAACTCGGCATCGACTTCATTTCCCTGCGCCAAATGGTCATTGACACAGCCAACAATTTTCTGGACATTGAAAAGCGCCTTGGCGTCCAGATCTCAAACTGAGTCGCTAGTTTAGTTTAGTGCAGCGAGCGGGGCGGGTAGAAGCGTTGATTGACAGCTTAGAGATCCATAGACCTTTTCCTAGAAGAGTATGTAGTTCGTCTAATTGATTTGATTGGCTTTTACGTTCCGCAAAGACCACCGAAGTCGATTCATCTCACTCCCTGGTTACCATGTTCACAATAGTTGAGTAGGATCTCCAAAATGAATGTTTTAGTAGAGAGGCCTCATTTCCGTCTCGTAAGGCGTATCTGTAGAGAAGGGGGTAAGAGGACTGGCAACACAGGCCTTAACGAGGGGATATAACAAGGCCAATAGTTGTCGCATCGAAATACACGTATCACACACTTAACATACACTCCATACCTTACAGGATGGCTCTCTCTTACCGTGATGGCATCGCTGTGGCGGAACTGATTTGTTACTGTCCCTCTGCAATTATTGGCATCTACCTCACTCTAGTCAATGAGTTTCATACTACCGGCTGGCTCGACATATTTTTATTCTCGGCTATTCGTATCGTCGGCTCTGCTATTCAACTCGAAGCGAAAAACCATCCTGGCACAACCAAGTTTTACACCATCGCATCTATAATGAATTCCATCGGCCTTGCTCCCCTCCAAGCAGGCTCATTGGGACTTCTCAATCGTCTTAGCGAGAATATTGGCGGCAAAAACAGAAGCCAGGCAGAAAAGTCCGTATTTCGCCTGGTACAAACGGTCATCATCGCTGGTCTCGTTCTGGGCGTTGTTGGAGGCATCAAAGCCGGAGACAATATCAAGGAGAACGGGACGTTCGCCCTTGGAAGTATTGCAAAGATTGGTACTGGATTATTGATCGGTGCATATGCCGCGACCCTGATTGTTGCTGCAAATCTGTATAGAAAGGTCTCGCTTGCAAACCGCAAATATCGGAACCTTCTTTGGGCAGTGATTGCTGCAGCATTCCCTCTTGCAGTCCGTCTTGTTTACGCGATTTTGGCGACCTTAACAGATGACAAGAACTTCAATTTCATCACGGGTAACGTCACGGCCTGGCTGTGTCTCGCCGTCATACCTGAGGCTCTTGTCATTCTTATCTATATTGTGGCAGGGTTTTCTTTGGGTCGAAATCGGAATAACTTAAAAGAAGAAGATGACGTGATTATTCGTCTTGGAGAAAACCAAACCAATGTCTCGGCACAAACCACGGCAGAGTCAAGCACGCCGAACCGCAAACAGAATCCAGTGGTCAGCACCGCAATCAAGATCTTCAATATGACGATTATTGGTCACATTGTCAAAGGCATTCGAGGGCGGAGTAGAGGCTAATCTAAGTGCTGAGAAGAGGAAATCTGGTCTCGATTAATAATGGAAACGGGGCGATCTAATAGTTAGCATACTAGGCTATCATTTCTTTGGTATATATGTATTTACTTGTAACTCGCTTATATTTTGTGCAAAGACTCTTCAAGACAGAGAATCTTTATGTCCGGTATTCCCTTCTGCCGAGTCGGCAGTGGCTTTTAGGTTGTGAGAATCCCAGTTTTTACTGCGCCTTGTCGTGTGAGCTAATGAAGTAACTGTCTGCTGTCTCTGCAGGGTCCAAGCCACGCTAACGCGTCATAATAGCCTGCTCAACTCCTCTCATCCCTCGATTGATCTTGAACATTCCCTCGTCGTTGTCAAAGAGCATCTGAGGCTGTACTACAAAACATCATCCGCCATATGGTTTATCGAGGCAAACCGTCACCAGCCTGCGCGCTATGTAGGAAGAGGAAGATTAAGGTTAGTGTAATACTAACTCACCGTTTGTGCACCTGCAGCTAAACCAAGACTACCTCAGTGCGATCTCCAGAGACCAAGATGTTCACAATGCAGACGAGCGAAAGAAACGTGTACAGGGTATCGTGATCTTATTGATGTGATATTCCACGATGAAACCAATTCGACCAAGTCCAAAGCTCTTACCAGGATCTGTCGCGCTCAAGCCGAAGCCCATGCGGATAATAGTATTGCAATCAACAATGCTATTTCTTTGTGTTTCCTGCCATACAATATTGACGAACAAGCTAAATCGTACTTTGTCCATAGCTATGTCCTTATCCAAGAAGGCACTGCCGGCTATCTATCCGGCGTGGCCCGACTGCTAGTTCGACCAGGCCTCAACAGCGCCTTGGAGGCGGCTATGGTCGCAGTTGGTTCAGCGGGGATGGCGTGTAAAGAATCATCACCACTTCTGGAGCTGAAGGCAAGGCAAAGTTACGGTACTGCTATAAATTACATTAATGAAGCGATTCACAACACGACCAAGATAAAAGAGGCTGGGACGCTCGCCGCCATTCTGGTACTTGGGCTTTATGAAGTAAGCGACAATCTGGCAGATGAAGTGTTCGACCCCGTGTTTCGTGTACATGCTGATACATCTAGATGATCATGTGTGATAGCCAGCAGTCATTAAATGCCTGGTATAATCACATGCTAGGTGCACTGGCAGTCGCACATATCCGTGGCACACAGCAATTCAAGGACAGCGAGGCCGGGATGGAGCTATTCTTACATCTCCGATCGCAAATCGTTAGTCAGACAATGACTTGTTGTTAGTAGTATGCTAATAAGCGTTTAGATAATATCCTGCATCCAAAGAAGTGAAGGGATTCCGGACTCTATCCAGAGACTGACGGATGAAGCCCACAAATACGAACCATTCAGATCACTGGGTCCTTATCAACTAGGTGGTGTAATCATGAAACTGTGCTCCTTGCGAGCTTGGATCAGATTGAACCCTGATGAGGAGTGGCAAACAGCATTTGCTAAATGCATCAATCTTGAGGAGGATATCCGAAACCTGTATCACCCGATTTTACGCTCTCAAGGTCCATACACCACCAAGTTTATTGAAGAGGCGACAGACGAAGTCTACCTCAAAAAGTACCACACTTATCGAAGTCTACGGAGCGCCTGGGTTTGGGATTTGTACAATGTCGCCAAAGTCATTTTACACGAAACCATTGTTGACTTACTTCGGCCGCAAATCGTCAAGATCAACACAATGCCAAGAGCACTGGCAACTCAGACTCTGACCCAATACGACGAGTCTCTTTGTGATCTCCATGAAGCAAGCTCAGATATATTCTCCTCAGTTCCGTTTTACCTGAATTTCCACCAGAAAGACGAAAATTCCGCGAAACCGGTAAACGCCTTGATTCTCATGTGGAATCTATACGCTGCAGCTCGTCTTACGATATGTGCAGGGCCGGCAAGAGAGTGGGCGATTCAGCGATTGCAGTTCATGGGTCATTCCATGGGCGTTAGACAAGCTACGGCACTGGCGAGTGTGTTGAAGAAGCGAGCTGCATGGGAAGCTATAGAGAATAAGCTGGATCCTGAATGTGAGAGCATCAAAGCCAGAAGAGCCAGAAGAATCGTCGGTACGGACACACGTTTACTGAGGTACCTGACCGACTTACCTGCTGAACCATTAAATAGAGGGCCCGAAATTTTGCTGTAATTTACAAATTTTGCATTCGTTTTATATGTAACTGAGAAATAACTCGCATATATTGGTTCCATCTGTTTATGGCCATGAGAATGAATGGAATGTCTGTACTTGTCGAAATTTAGTGAATAATTATGGGCAGGTATGATCCTGCCTCCTCCTCTGTAACTGCTCTGTATTTCTGCTCACTTCGGCCTGTGCAACTACCTACTAGGTAGTACGAGTACTGCTAGGCGCACGCTAGTACTAATCCAGCAATCAAGTTATGTAATCATTGCAAGGGAGATCCGGAGTTTAGCCTGTTTTTAGCCTGAGTGGAAACGCAAGCTAATTGGCTGAGTTTAAGTCACGTGCTGTGGCTACGTAAGACAATTCCGTGAAGTCGCGATGTTTGCGTTAATTTCCTCGTTGCACTGCTTCACGATCGAGGCACGCTCTTCATGTTCTCCGCCAGCGACAAGCCTTTACGCCAGGAGAGCGCAGCACCTGACGTTCCTTTTCGCATGTTTTGATTCTCCAGTTTCTCGATGCTGTGCACTTTGCCATGATACCCGCTACTGCCTCGCCTTCTCGAGATGTGAATGACGACGACGTTGAATCGACTCAGCCTTTTTCCTCACCCGGGTCAGTGGAATAGTTCTCGTGCGATTCCATCAAGCTTTATGCTTGTGTGGATAGCCGTGCCGCTCCGCTCGATGATATTGTCCGGCAGAAAGTTGCCTGCGAAGCAAGACCGGGAAATTCCTATGCATACTTGACACGCTTGTCGCTTCAGACAAGTCTGTCAAAATGGTAGGGGTCTTGTTGGCCGCGGATTGCGAGTAGCAGTTCATTGCGTATTGCGATGGACTTGCGTTAGTCGGTTGCAAGCCAGTTTGTGGCATGCGACGGCTTGCTCCTTTCTTGCCTCCTTATGCCAGTACTTTCTCTGCGACCATGTCATCCTGCGATGAGCGGCGGGACTTTGTTTTGCGCTCTCCATTCCATGTGCCTTCGCCAGCAACACCACTAACTAATGGCCAAGTGCATTTCCTTGACTGTTTGATGTACTGACGCGTTGATCCTCTAGACGTCCATTTGCAACGGAACAATTCGATGACAAGGACGAAGTGACCACTGATGACAATGGCAGCACCAATGGCAACGGCATCAGCGAAAATCATGATGGCGAGGAACCAGCTGAGCCAGTTTCCGGTAACCAAAACGGAGAGGCTTTCGAGGTGGACATGACATGTCGCAACAATTTGTTGACTTGGCAAAATGCCGATGGCCAAATGCAACGTGTTGAGGGCCTGAATCTCGATTTTTACTTGGATACATCGACCAATACAGCTATTTTCAAAATATATGGCTATGTCTTGTTGAAAGGCAGCAAATCCAAAAGCAGTAAACAAGCCGTTTACCTTTTCATACATCCCGAAACCATCCAGTCCATTACTCTGCAAACCCAACATGCCGCTCCATTCTCAACGCCGATACAATCTGGGCCCATTCGCCAATCGCTCTGCTTCTCCCTGACGGCACAACCCCATCTCGTTGTTCCTAAGAGTCTCATTTTGGAATCCCGACCAAAGACCAAAGCCCTACTAGACTCCATACAAGCTCTCGCCACAGTGACGACTTTCACTGTACATCTCAGTAATCTTGACACAGCCACATCGACAAAGGAAAATTTGGAATTGATTGCCTCGACTTTTTCACTGTCGCATGATGAGAACCGCCCGTCTACCAATACAAGGCGTGCCAATCTCACAACGCTGTATGCTGGTAGAGGAGGCGAGATTGTCAATGCAAAGAACGATGTTGTCAATACCGAAGCCGAAGCGTGTCTACCTCCGTACAGTGAGCCCGCGCCCAGTCGTAGCCACCATTCCAGTGAGCAAGCCGTACCCTCCACCCCAAGTTCCAAGCTCACCTAGTTTCACCATAGACAAGCGCAAGCGTCATCTTTCCGACCATGACACTGAGCGTCCATCCACAACCCAGGACCAAATCCTACTCATTCTCAAAAACATTTGTACTCGCCTCGATAGTATAGAAGGCCGCATGGTCAAACTTGAAGATAAAGTCTCAGAGGCGTTGGACTCTACACACAGCCATAGAGAGGAAGAGAGGCTAGAATTGTTAGAAGAGGTTGAGAACCGAATCGATGACTGTATAACGGATATGAGGATTGAATCTCAAGACATAATTGAAGACCTTAAAGATGAGGTTGATGGAACATTGGAACGACTGGATAACGAGGCGAGCGAGAGGATAGAACGTTTGGAAAACGATATTGAAGAAAACACAACAAAGATCGTAGAGAAATGCTTGAGAACGAAACTAACAAATGCCAGCTTGCGAATCGATGGCTCCGTATTTTTAGACCTCTAGATAGTTGATTCAAAGCCTCTTTACTACGCAAATGAATTCCATGCTTGGTTTGCCCGAGTCGCCGTCATGTGCAATAGACTGCTTCCATTAGTTGTTCATCCATAGCTACTCTAGCTATCCCTCCATCAATCTGTGCCAGGCATACTGAGAGACACATAACAATTCGACATTAAGATAGGTTCTGGTTATATAGCCTATAACAGCTGCTTCAATCTCACGTAGCATTGTTTTGGCACAACAGTTGCTGTGTCCACGCCTTCATACGAACTGAGTTCCGCAGGGCAAGGCTGGAATTCGAAATTCCACACCAGCATGGCCAACACAATTCGGATTTCCATGTATGCTAATTTCTTTCCAAAGCAACCTCGAGGTCCACCACCAAATGTTAGAAAAGGCCCAGCATTGGCGTTGTACTCGATTCCTTCGAATTCTGCGTCACCCTCGCCCGCGGGTCCCGCCCCTGCTGTTCGTTGTAGCCATCTCTCCGGACGGAAGCTACTTATATCGTCGGCACTCCATTCGCCCACACGGTCCTTTGAGCTTTGTGACGTATCCGACCTGACGGCCTCGGGAATGTTGACTCCAGACTTCAATTGTCCTCCGGGCCCATGGTTATAAATCATTATACCGGTGCCTTTGGGAACTGGGTGGCCTAATATTGTGGTATCGGTCATGGCCTCACGTAAAATGGTGGGGATAGTTTTCGTAATCCGCAAACACTCCTCCAGGAAGGCGTCCAGGAAAGGAGCCGGTTTGTCGATAATCTCCATCACAGTTGGCTGGCGTTTCTCAGCATGAGCCTCTGCAAAGGCAGTGCGTAATTGACGACGAAGCTTGGCTTGGGCGCTCTGATTATCGGCCAAGAATTTCGTGATCCACGAGAGCGTGGTGGATGAGGTGTCATGTCCAGTAGCTACATAACCGAATAACTGCATCATATTCAGTTAGCATTACTCGTTCCAAAGATTGCATCACTTCAATCAGGATAAACCATTCAATGTTACCTCATCTCTCATCCTGGGCGCGTTGGTGTTTGGCTTTCTCCCTTCCTTCTTTGCGTAGCCAAATTCCCTTAGCAGCATCATGTCCATCGCACATCGCATGCGATTCTCTTGCGTGTTCCCCGAAGTCAATCTCTCAACACCCTTGTTGATTTCATCAGTAATGAATTCCTCTTTCAGAGCAAAATCCCTGCGCCAAATTGTGTTCCTCAAAATCCAATGATGGAGGCCCGGGAATGGAGATTTATATCCCACCACCACGGTTCCTGTCACCTTCATCAGAGCCGTACGGGATTCATGTATAGGGGTGCGACTGTAGGTAACTGGATCATCTTTGGAGCTTGCTGATTTAATCTGAGACGGCTGAAGTTGTAAGAATTCATATTGCTTCTGAGTTGTTGATTGCTCAAGGGGAATACCGAAAGCGGCTGCAAGAATAATGTCGAGAGCAACATAGTGAAGATCTTCGTATGCAGAAAATGGGCGACCAGCAGCTTCAGCAGTTTTATAAGCCCACATATCAACCAGCACGGTGGCTATATCGTAAATGTGTACAGCAGAAACCTATGGTAGAAACTTAGCATGCCACTGTTTACCGACGGAAGAAATAGCACTCTTACCTCATTGAGAAATGCCGGTGTCATCAAGTCCCTTACAAGCTCTTTATTTCCCTTGAATCGTGGATCTCGTGTCTGCATGGCAAGATGAAAGTCTTTTCCAATTGTTCCAAAGACGTCTGCATTTCTCTTGCTTCTATCAAAGTCCCTATGCCTCTTTGACAAGATGTCATGCGCTTCGCGAAAGTCCGTTAAAAGTACAAACGGTTTGGGGTATGGGAACATGAAGACTTGAGAAATAGAGGTATTCAGCTTCGTGTTATGATCGTAGAAGAAACGCCTGAAATCCCCTGTCTTCTGGTACCGCAGAATGTCCGGTGTATCGCCCATCAGGCGACTTGCCGAGAGTTTATTGTAAGGGATGCTGCCTGGAATGGGTTTTGGGAAATGTCGGATATAGAGCCGGTAGAGAAGGACGCATATTGCAACTAAAGCAATCGGCAGAGACGGTGAAATCCCCCAGGAGCCAAAAAGCCCACCTCTGCTCGCTTCTGTCATGTTCATAACGGAACGTAACAAAGGATCGCCTGATCCTCGAACTCAATGGACTGATTAAGTAATATATAATTACTTATAACAAAGTGTATCCTCTACGTGTATTAATACCGCAAGAGTGATCATATCGGCAAGATCATAGCTGCGACTGTACGGCCTCTTATATCATTTGCGACCTCGGTATGCGAACTAACTGCTTCGGAAAGCATGTCTTTGTGGCTGAACTGTTAGGATGCCGAGGGATTATGCTATCCATAAATCATGTCATTAAGAGCACCTCATTCGCTCGTAAAAAGTGACATATTGATAACTAAGATGTGAAAGACTCCTTTTCTATAAGGGCTTACTCAGACCGAGAAGGATCAAATCTTATTTAGTGCGTAGCCTATCTATGGATGATATGAAGAGTCTTGCATAAGATTGTTATAAACGCAAAGGAGGAGGATTTTTGTAATGAAACATTATAAGATAAACGACTCTTGCATCTTTACTGCATTGCGGTGTTGCTGCTTGCGTATTTGAAGGAGCATGGCGACATTTAAAGATGATTTCTGTGCTAAGCAAACCAGCGACGACACCAAGAATATGTGTATACACGAGAATAATACGACCACCATTCTGGATGAGTCTAGTGTAGTGGAGATGTGCGGATTGTCTATTTCTGTATGCTGAAATTGGTAATCGCTTCTCGTATGCCTCCTTCTTTTCTTCTTTTTACAAACCCCTAAGGTAGGTGAACTTCACGTGTGTTGTCGTCGAAGTTGGCGCAAGCTTTACAGGGGTTGAATATCGCAATGCCTATCCAATATGACTGACGCGTTCTACTGCGGGGGACCGGCTCCTCCTCCCGCCTTCAACCAACATCCTTCAGCCGCGTAAACACGTACGTAAATTGGGGCACCGATCATATGCGAATACTTCCAAAAAGATCTTATTAAAGCCTGAGATAGGTGCTATTTGATCGTATTTACTTCATCTCTCATGCCATTTGTTTGTTCTTGCCTCGAAGATGCTTGCAGATTTGACAAGCGAAAAGCAACCCCTCACTGAGAAGGGTATATTACCGATCGACTCAATCCCTCCGCAGCTATCTACAAAGAATCAGAGGATGACGCAGAAATGGCTCCTGTTAGCCACCATTCTTTCGATTCTGCTCCTTTGGGATCAATTGGCTCCATATGAATCCAACACAGCTCACAATTGTCAAGATCCTCAACACGCCCGGACGTACCCTGGGGAGCTCATCGAATGGACTTTGTGTGGAAATTTAGAGGGCAGCGATCTGGAATGCAGCTCAATCACCGTACCAATGGATCAATTCAGCAAGGAAAATTCGCGCAATCGTACTTTTAGCATCCCACTTGCAAGATTACGCGGCTCTCAAAGAGCAACCAAGAATATAATTGTGAATCCAGGTGGCCCAGGAGGCAGCGGCATAAACTGGCTCTATCGGAGGGGAAAGGCGACAAAGAAAATTGCCGGCGACAACTTTCACATTCTGTCATTTGATCCAAGGGGCGTCAATAACTCCCGACCACAAGCTACCTGCTTCCCGGATGATGAAACACGCAAAGCACGATCCATCTCACTCTCCTATGATCCCCTTGCGGATGGCCCAAAGCTGCAACCTTGGACCAGCAACTTTGTTCAAGCGTGCTCCGATACAATGGGCGAGTATGGCCCATACATGAATACTCCGCAGACCGCTGCAGACATGAATAGCATACTCGACGCAGTTGGCCAGGAGAATATGATCTACTGGGGTTTTAGTTATGGCAGCTTACTTGGACAAACTTACGCCACTCTGTTTCCAGAACGATCTGAGCGAGTCATTATTGACGGTGTTGTGAATCAATTCTATTGGTATACTGATCCCCTGGAAGGGGACTTTGAGGATACCGAAAAGGTCTTGGATGGGTTCTTCAACGAATGCGTAAAGGCTTCCGACGATTGCCCCTTGAATGCTTTTGGTCATACTAAAGAAGATTTGAAGCAAAACGTTACCAAATTTCTTCAGTCCCTGAAAGAAGACCCCATACCAGCCTACATCAATAACACGGCATATGGTCTGATAGATTACAGCACGATGTGGCTCCGTGGGATTTTCCCTGCCTTGTATAGACCCGTTTCTTGGTATATGCTTGCCGACACCATAGCACAACTCATGAGTGGGAACGTGACAGCTGCGCTGATTGCTTTTGGCCTGGACAAGAATAGCTCGATGGTGTTCGAGCATGGAATGATAATCCACAGCAACGACGGCGCTGCTGGAAAATCACACTGGCCAGAGAAAAAGTATGAGTTATTGGACATGCTGCAGCCTATGTGGAATTCATCATCATTTGCCGTTACACAAATGGAAGAATTCTTTACCAAAGCACAGTGGGTGATCCCAAAGGAGCATTCATTTGCTCCACGCCGAGGAGTTGAAACATTACACCCTCTACTCATACTCTCCACCACATATGATCCCATTTGTCCGCTTCGCTCTGCAAAGGTGGCAAGGGAATCATTTGTAGGCTCGCGCCTAATTGAGATAGAGGGATACGGCCATTGCTCTTCCGCAATGCCGTCTTCGTGCATTGTGCCACACCTGCGTGCGTTCCTTAACAATGGCACTTTGCCGGAGAAGGATGTGAAATGCGGTGTTGACGGACCATATTTTATTACCCCAGATCAGAAGGAAGAAATTCTGGCTGGCCGATTGGAATCCGAAGAAGGTGAACTTCTTGCCGCTCAGTATGAACTTGCAGGTCCGGGAGAATTGGCGAATTGGCTGTAAATAAGTATAGTAGTATCTAATCCACAGAGGACGCATTCCTCTATTGACAAAGTTTTAATATCCACAAAGGAGTTCTCTGAAACATGAAATGTAACAATATTCACCTCAACTACTTCGTAATTTACTGTGCAATTTTTTATTTACTATCATATTAACTCCGTCAGTAGCGACGATCTTACTCCTCGAGCTCACAAAGATGCTCCAAAAAGGGAAATGTTTGCTGACGTAACTTTCAATAGTTTGTTCGCCGATACCATCTTATCTCCGCAAAGCCAGGAAATATTGATTGCGGGAGACAGGGTGGAACTGGCGTAGCTTCTGTAATTGGATAGACCAACAAAAGCAAGTCGATCATGTGTGTAAATGTCGTGAATGACATGGTATCATTCAAAGACAATATCAATAATACGGAATTAAACGGACATAAATGTTTTATTGAAGATTTATTTTGCCTCTGTAGATGGTATATGTGAATGTTACGTTGTTGACGGAACTCCCAGACGTTGGCGCAGGTAACCTAGAGTCGATGTATATAAGAAGTCATTCTCTACGACAAAGTGTTCCAAGTTAAAAACTATCTCATCCTCACAAACGAAAGCTACCAACTACTAGAAATTTCACAATGTCTTTACTGCAATTGCCGCTTGCCGGCAAAACGGCTCTGGTGACTGGTGGTATCAGGGGAATTGGGCGAGGCATTTCCCTGGAACTTGCTCGCCGAGGTGCCAACGTTGCTATGGTATATGCTAACCCGAGCCGTGCTGAGACCGCAAAAGAAGCAGTCAAAGAAGTCGCTTCGCTCAATTCGGGCGCAAAGGCAGTCAGCATTCAGGCAGACCTGAAGATATCCAGCAACTATCAAAAAATCATCGACGAAGCTCTGAAAGAGTTGGGTGTTCAAAACATTGACATTGTTGGTACGTTGATTCTTCAACAGGTGTGAATTATGGATCATGTTGTTGGGAATTAACACAATGATAGTTCACAATGCGGCTTACGCCGCACCCATATCAACCGAAACCACTACGGAAGCAATTTACGACGATACGATGGCGACAAACGTACGAGCTCCATTTTTCCTTACGCAAAAGCTGCTCCCATATATACCACGTGGAGGCCGTATTATCCTTATCTCGTCTATTGCAGCCAGGCGATTTTCGTTTGGAATGAACCAAACTGCCTATGCCATTAGCAAGGCAGCCGTC
Organism: Trichoderma guizhouense; assembly: GCA_002022785.1. NCBI lineage: Eukaryota > Fungi > Ascomycota > Sordariomycetes > Hypocreales > Hypocreaceae > Trichoderma > Trichoderma guizhouense. Next base: position 174,696 of record LVVK01000015.1, on the reverse strand, counting down.
GAGGCGTTAGCTAGAAACTGGGCTGTTGAGGTGAGTCTGATAAATCCTCCTAGCTTGTGACATTCTAACTGGAATCTTAGTTTGGCCAATCCCGCGGTATTACTGTCAATGGTAAGTATACCATCTTGCAACCTCTTTACCTGAAATGTATCGCTCACTCATGCAGCACTATCGGTCGGGTTCGTTGAAACGGAATTGGTGCAAAGCCTGTCCCCTGAGGCTCTGGAAGCCTACCGCAAAGAAAACGCCCGTGTGACTGCAGCTGCCCCGAGGAGCGGCACGCCAGATGATATTGCCCAGATCGTGGCCTTCATTGCTGACGAAAGGTCTCGTTGGGTGACTGGAAGTACTGTTTCAGCCAATGGTGGGAAATGGCCAATTTAGTCAAGATCACGACGTTACACTCTACACTTCGCCAATTGTTTGCTGCATCTCTAGCGACTTAGAATGGATACTTGTTGTATATTTAGTATGCATACTGCTGCGAAGTCCTGCGATTCAAGGAGAGAAGCTTGGACCCTCCAAAACACAATCATACACAGCCACGCTTCATGATGATGATCTTACAATCATCCGTAGCAAAGCTAATATTAAACGATTGCTTTTCCCCATATGCGATACAATCTGACCTGCGAATTACTTATCTGTCAGGCATCAAAAGACCGTGAAGATACTCATGTGCTACAATTTCTACACTCGTTCTCGTAACCATGTTCCCAGCTCTCTCATGTATGCCTCAGTCTTTACCTCTGCATCCCGGATATCCTCTGGACGAGTATCCATCTCGCGGTAAAAGCGGTTGTCAAACCCATGTAAGACATCAGGGACAAGCAACCACTTGACGCCACCGCCCTGCCAATGCTCTTCAAATGCAAACCGCTCATCGGGGACTTCCTCTCCAAGCCCGCGCAAGGGATCACCAGAATGAACTTGTTCTTGTCCGACAATTCGCCACTGGGTCTCCCTGCTCTCGGGATCTGGCGTTCCGTGGTCAACCCCGGCACCTTCACGCGACAGCCGGCATGCCAAGCGCCAGGCTTCATGCGCAAGAAAGTCGAGCTCAGCACCAACCAAGCACACATGAGCGGGGAGCATCGACAGGTCTGCATATCCCGGGCTTAGGAGTGGATTACACAGGTCCACGCCGTAGGGAACGTATCCCCAGCACAGAGCCGGCATGACAGGGCCAAGACTGTCTTTGCCACCGCGCTTTGACGGCTTCAAGGCTGGCTTGTAATACCGGTTCTGCAATTTTTTCTCCGTTGGGATTGATAAATCGAGAACACCGGCGACGCACATGACAGCAGCAGGCGCAAGGGGATGATTATGTATTGAGGGCAATTGACTGACTGCGAGCGCGAGGTTGCCTCCAGAAGCAAACCCGAGGATGGCAACGCGATTCGTAGGGTGGTGAGATGAGCGATCAATGGGAATGGTTTCATCAGCTAGTACGGCAAGTATCAAGGCTTCAATGTCGTGAACTGGTCCAGGAAACGGTGCTCTCGGTGCCTTGTAATGGTCAAGCCCAATAACAACAGTAGATTGGGTATTAGCGAAGGCACGATTCCACTCATCGTGCTCCTTATTGTAACCCATAAACCACCCACCTCCAACTATAACAAATAGAACGGGGTAGACATGGGGCGACAACGCATCGTGGGAAGCTGGGAGGAAGATCCTGCGCGCAGTCCATCCTGTATAAGAGAACGTTCACCGTGTAATATAATGGGTTTCACTGACCGAACTGGTAGATGCGGGCGGCATTGATACGTCTTGATAAGATCAGGCCTAACATCTGGAGGCCATATGATCTCTTTCAACCCTTGAAGTCCTCGAGATAAAGCCGCAAGGGTTTTGCCAGCGTAGGGAATAACCGAATACAATATCTTTGCCGTCAGAGGCGGTGGCTTGTGCAGAACTGCTTCACGAGTTTCGCTGCTCATATTCGTAGGCGAGCAGGCCGTTACGAAATGTTTGCGACTGATGACCTTGTTCGATGGGGAGATGGCGGAGTAGATATACCGGGCTAATGAGGTGTATCAACGCCCCAATCATTTCAACATAATGTCATTTAGGAGTGATTATTTGCTGGTCTACGAATGATGAGACAAATTAAATGGAATACTAGTGAATGTGATGAGGCTTTTGAAGAAGGATCTTGTTCAAAGTCTGACAGGCTATGTCTGATTACGTGATCTGGCCGGTCATGACTCTAAAAGCTGTATAGCACGCGGGCTGAGCTTCGACGAGTTGCGTAATAGGCTTGTGGCTAAACAAGAGATACATTTTCTATCAATGTGAATTTACTCTGGTCGGACTTTAGTTTGACTATGCAATCGCTTCCGAGCACATCATACCGACTCCAAATTGGACTGCATCGGGAGGGCATCAAAGCTACCAAACTTGGATAGAAGGACTTGTTGACATATAGGTGCTTAATCCTCCTTCAGTGAATGGATACAGTGTTTCATGTAAGTTGGTTCAAACTATGCAAGTATATTGATTTGATTGGATAAAAATAATGTTAACCATCCTGCTACTAGTATGTCTGGATCCCTGCTCGAGGATCTAGATCTACATCTGTAGTTCGCTGACAGAAGATCCACAACCTTGCTTTACATAGGCAAAGAAGATCGGAGATAGGTTACATCAAAGGATCCATCATGCATTCCTCCGTTTAAGCAAAACTGGCAGTGATTACAAAACTCACGTCATCATTAAACGAGCCAGTAGCGTCGAATGTGTGAACACCACCATTGCTGGCAACGTAAAGAACGTTGTCGTAATGGCGGAAATAGCGGGTTGGGTATCCCCAAGCTCGAAGTGAGTTACCCTGACCATTGAGGCCGGCCTGTGGGCAAAAGGTTGCGTCTTCAGCAAACTGTTTGCTACCATCATTGGCATTGAGCAAGAGTACAAAGTTGTTGTGACGAATGTAGCTGCCGGGAGTGTCCTTGGACTCAAACGAGAAGCAGCCGCTGTTACCCAGGCCAGCTCGAACAGTCCAACTGGCCTGCTGTTTCAAAGCGGTAGCACTGGAGGATGAAACGACCTGGGTATTGACTGTAGAGCCGGAATGTGTAATATATCGCGTGGTACAGCAGGCTGTGGTGGCGCGCAGCGAGACTGAAGAACCAGTGGTGAGCGCTGGTCCACTCGTCAGCGATGTGACGGCGTATTTGGCGGCAACAATGTTGGCTTGCACTGAGTTTTCAGTTGCATCAGAAGGATAGCCAGAGGTCATGACGCCCTCATAAAAGGTACCCTGAGCACCATTACTATTATCGCCGCCGATGCCCAGAATGATGGCACCCTCTTTGCTCATCGGGTTGTAGCCAGAAGCCGATGGGCGCGCGCCATTGTAAAAGGTTGACAGCGAGCCGGAGGCAGAGTTACCACCGCGGATTGCCCATTGGTTTGGCTGCCCCTTGACGGCTGCAGTGACGAATCGGTAGGAGATTGACGGATCTCCGGCGTTGTTGTGGACAGCAGATCCGGAGAATAAGCCGTTCTCAAGATCCGCCATTATCCAAGGGCCATTGCCAGAGCCGGTGCCCCAGACGGTACTGTCACCATAGTAAATGGCTTCCATGTGGCCATTGCCAGTATCACGACTGCTTGTCTCGGCATTGCCATAGTCAAAGCAGCAGGCACCGTTGTAGTGGGTGCCGTCAAGGACTGCGTACATGCCTTCTGCAGCGTCGCCTTTAGCTGTGCCACTGGCGGCGTTATTGCGATAGCCAGTGCCAGGGGAGATGAAGACTCCGTATGCTTTCTGACCATTCAGCGTCACTGGCGCGCCAATTGCGCTGGCGAGGTTATCGTAGCCATTGGACTCTGGGCCATTGAAGCCACCAGGAGGGGCCTGGGTAAGGTGGTTTCCACGGCCCGACTGGTCGTATATAATTGTGATAAGGCAGGTTGTGCCAGCGCAGAAAGAGTCTTGGGCGGCAGCATTGGCAACGCCACTTGAAAGTGGTGATATAGTGGTTGTAGCGCCATCAGATCCTCGCTTCACCTGGTACAGCGGGCCAGTATAAGCGCTGTATAGGGCACGAGTGGTGCTATGAGCGGCAACACAAGGTGTCCCGCCCGAAGAATAAATGTCACAGGGCCCGGCAGCGACGAGGGAGCTTGTGGCAACAAGCCCCAGAGCCTTACTGACACGTGAGTGCATGGCTGATAGTTTTGGATGGGAGGAAGACCGGATAGTCAATAATGCCACACTTATAAGTGCTTTGAAGGGTTCTTCAACAGAAGGATTGAACAGCCACCTAAACGGAACGGATATGCTGTAGAGATCACCTTCAAAGTTGCGTGGTAAAAAGCTGGCCTTTTATAATTTTTCTCACTGTCTATTTACAACGTCTTCTTCCACATTCATTGGTGCTGCTGAACTGGCAGGAACCTCCTCAAATATCACGGATTAGCTGCATATTATTTACTAATTTTCTTTACTATTCTGCAAGTTACAACCAAAACAGCCTATATAACCTTGTCAAAATGCTACTTTTCATCTCCAATGTTGCATAAACAGGGCCTTGTGACGCACGTAAAGTTGGTCTTCACAAGTATCAGAGGTGGAACAACACAATCCGCTAACCTAGGGGTGGGTATTTCGGTATACTTTACCCCAGGTTTGGAGTTTTGGCTATGCGCACCAATCAGAAGCATGCAAATCGACGATGATAATTAAATATACAATGTAAAATATAAAATCTATGAGTATTTCATTTAAAAGGCAATAATTTCTATGTCTGGTATTTCATCACTCTTGGCACTACTACTCATCCAGCGGTTGTCAGGAAAAGTGAGTTCTTGCAGCCACTTTACGAGGATCCACCTCATCTCTTCCTTGTTTCCATTCTAAGCACTTTTATACCAGAACAGTTTAAAGCAAATAACCTTCAGCCGTCGCGTATGTAAATGGAGTTTCGTGATTGCACCAACAGAACTCATCTGTAGTCATTGAATTTCCCTTGGCTGTTCCCCTAGTCATCGTTTGTTCCTAAAGAGGCGTCTTGTAATGCGCTAGACAAACGTTCGACCTCAATGGATCCACGGTCCCTACATGCCACGAAATTGTTTAATTACGTTGAACCTCAGCTCCTCTATTTTCTTCCCATATGAAGCAAAATATTCAATGGGGCACCAGATTGCCAACTAGAAATACAGCCATTAGTAGTCTAATAGATTTCAAGAAGCCTTTGTCCGAGCATTTGGACCGAGCGGATATACTTTCACAATTGACAGGCTGTTGCAACTCTTTAGAGAATTTAATCAAAATATCTCATATTGTGAACTCTGGACAATTCTGTCTTTTAGACGCAGCGTCCTAGAAGTGTAAACACAATACGGCATGCACTGCAGTTGTAAAACGCCCTGTATCCTTTAACACATCTCTAATCCTTCCTTCTCGAGGCTAAGTTCGCATATACTGGTGAAAACACGTTGTGCCTCTACTATAGATTACTCTTCACTTTAATACCTATTTTCTTACCTTGCTAATTCTCGTATTTGCTCTCCAAGTACCCTCGAGCTTGGCATTCCGGCTACCCTGCCAGGTTCGGGAGAGAAGCGAAGTGTGACTGGTTGACAAGCTCAATGCTTGTGACGTGTACGAAGCACAGACTGCCTTGTATCACGTATAATGCACGATTCGGAACATATGGTGACCTATAATGAAATGATTCGCTCTTTCTTCCGATCGGTGAAGCAACAGTGGAAGTTGTCCTGCAAGAAATCCACTTTGATGTCTCCCTTTGTGTTCATTTCTGCCCAAGTATTCGTTCACAGATACCTGCGGTGCACGGATATTAGACTCACCAGTGCGGCCCGATCTGCACTTTGCCGATTTTTATTCCACTTCTCGTGGATTCATTCGCTATGATCTCTTCTCCACCCTGTGTAGCCTCGGGATACAAAGTCCCCTGCATATTAACAGGCCGCCTCGTACGTCAAACACGGAATTCTTGTTTGTAGGAATGGCCTGGGACCCAGCATGGAGCATCACATGTGTTTCGGGAGAGTCCGCCATGTCATGGTTGCATTTTCCCCACATGTACAAACCAGCTATAGTGCGCCTTGGAAATCTATAAAGTGAGGGTGGAATGCCCGTCCAAAGATTGTTCGATTCATCCCAATTTATGTGTTCCGCCTGCTATAAGTCTTATTCTTTACAATGATGAATACAAAGAAAGTGCTGCTTGCCGGCACTTTCCTCTCTGCATCTGCATTTGAGTTCTGGCCCGTGAGTTCGGTGGCCAGACTTGCCAATCAACTGCCTCTTGGTTTTGGTGACCGCAGTGCTGCTACCTTTCCCAAGGCTGAGCAAGCTCGTTTTAAATGTAACTTGGCTGATCCTATTGATCCTTCGGACGACGGACTCTATAGTTCTCATGATTTGTTTTCAAGTCAAGAAACGATTGAAACATTGGTCGAGCGCCATCAGCCCCTTGTCCAAGTTGATTCAATTTGTTATGACGATCTCGGAGACTTTGACACGGACGATCGATGGAAGCCATTTGAGGAGATCCCAAAAGTGCTAGAGAAGCATTACCCATTGATGTGAGTCTTATCGGTTGTCTCACCGTATTCATCAAAATCCCCCAAACAGATGCTGAGATTATCATAGCAATGATAGAGCATGGGTAGAAACCATTAACAGATTCGGTCTAGTGTATACAATTGAGGGCAAGGATACCTCACTAGCACCTATTCTCCTAACAGCCCATCAGGATGTCGTGCCGGTAGAGAACGCAACATTAGCAGATTGGGAACATCCGCCGTTTGATGCTTTTTACGACAAGAAGAGTGGATATCTCTATGGCCGCGGGGCCTCAGATGATAAATCAGCCATTACAGCGCTCATGACAGCAATGGAATCGCTTCTCTCACAGGAAAACTACGAGCCCCGTCGCACAGTCATTTTTGCATTCGGCTTCGATGAAGAATGCTCGGGCTTTCGTGGTGCAGCATCGATAGCTAAGCATCTTGAAGAGCGTTACGGTAGAGATGGAATTGCCGTCATTCTTGATGAAGGTGGTGCAGGGCTTCAACAAGTCGGCGATGTGCTCTACGCTTTACCCGCCGTCTACGAGAAAGGATACCTCGACGTGTGGTTTGATCTCGAAGTCACTGGAGGCCATAGTTCGGTACCAACTCCGCACACCTCTATTGGTATGATGTCAGAAATTGTCACATCATTGGAATCAAGCCCTTTTGTACCAAAGATTATCCCAGATGGACCAATCCACCAGGGCCTTATTTGCTTCACGCGATACTCACCCTACGCTCTACCTGCATTAACCGGGTATATCAACTGGGGCTTGCTTGACAATGCTGCCAAGCTGTTGGCACAAACACAGCGAGAGACGCAATACTTTATCCAGACATCACAAGCCGTGAATTGGATTGCAGGTGGCCAAAAGATCAATTCATTACCCGAGTTTACTACTCTGGGCGTGAATCATCGTTATGCTCCCCAGGATAGTATTGGCAGCATTCAGCATCGCATAGTAGGTCTGGTTCAAAAAGTGGTTCACAAGTATAATCTCACTCTACATGCATTTGAAGGGGACGAGGACTACGATGCCTATCTTGAGTCCATTGGACAGACCCGTGTAGGTAGAGACAACGGAATCGACGCGACCTGGGAGCCTATCTACAACGGGAAATTGGTTCTTGAGGGAAGAAAGAGATCCTATGTAACGCCCCAGTCCCCAACGAAAGGAAATGTGTGGGATACTTTCGCTGGTACAGTTCGCTACACATATGCCGATGAAGCTAGGGTTGTTGTTCCAGCTCCTGGGGCAATGACTGGCAACACTGACACTCGCCACTATCTCGGTAAGTTTTTATGAATGCATGTGATATGCTTTAATTGTAATACTGATTCAAGTAACACTACAGATCTATCCCCGAACATTTATAGGTGGAGTCCCGGAAGCCTCAAATCTTTCGGAAACGTCCACGGCGTTAACGAGAAGCTCTTAATGAGCGAGCATGTGAACATGGTTAAATTTTACTATGACTTTATCCGCAACTTTGATCAGGCAGATATCTAAGATCAACCGCCTGATGAATGAAATATGAGTAGCGTCAAATCGGAAAGACATCTGTTCTTTTAGGAGGGCAGGAGTGTGTGCTGCTTGACTGCAACCTATACTACTATGCAGTGACAACTTCATAGTTATGCAGAAAGAAAATGTGTCAACTATGCCATAATGGAATTGAAACCCGGATTACTATAATGTGAACCTTAGCTCTCTTGTCGCGGATTCTTCGCATATTTGCTGTTTGATCTGAGCTTGGGTCCGTAGAACCAGAACAGTAGAGGCGCAGGACTAAGCACAGCCGCAACACAGCCTAGGAGTGTCATTGTCCAATGGACACCAATGGCCGTATACATTGGTCGCGTAGCCATGACCATTCCACCTGCGGCCAAGTACCGTACGGATGTAACACTCGCAAGCGCGATAGCTGAATGGTCACCGTAGCTATCTATGATGTATTCGTAACTGCTCACATAAAAAGCAGTTAAGACAATGCCGAACACCAAACAAGCACACAATCCGCACCATATACTGATTTGAGGGTAGTTGGTCCATCCGAGCCAGAAAAGACACACTGGCAACATCGGGGATGTGATAATCGCAGGCCATAGTCGAAACTCGGGTTCAACAGCTGCTCCACGCACATGTTCTGTAACTCTGCGGGCCCAGCTGTATAAGCCTGGTGCGCTGAATGTGAATAGCGTCGACCCTACTGCAATAGAGGCGAAGCAACTACCGGTAAGGCTAGTAGAGAGCCCATATGTGTCCTTGAAGATGAAATCGAATCCCGACAGGGAAGTGAAAAGAAGCGTGTATAAGAGTAGAAGGTAGAGGCCTAGTACCGTTACAATAACTTCTGTTCGGTAAAATGTAATACCAAGAGTAATATTGTGTTTTAGGCGCCCCAGGAAATTTGCTGATGTAGCGTGCTCGGAGGTAAACCTATTGTCGCCAGTCAAACGCCGGTATTCTTTCGCCCTCCAATCCAAAAGCAGCGGCAAGTATGTTTCTGGAAGAAAGAGAAGTGCAATTGAGAACGCGGCACCGGATATTATTAAAGTGATCCAATCAGGCCAATGCCAACCCAATCTAGGATTGGAAACGAGCCAACCACTTGCTACCGGTGCAGTTACAGGGCCTATCTCAGAATCGTCAGCATCATTAACATATATGGGTGACATCGTAGAGGAATCATGCTCACCTATTACATTGACCCAAGCTATAACCGGAAAGACAAAGGCTCGCTTTACATCTCTGAATTGATCTCTGACACTGGATCCGTTGATGGACAAGGTAGCGCTGGCGAACAAGCCGACAAAGTAACGGCATGTAATACGCCCACCAAATGTGGTTGCCTTCGCGGATCCCAAGACGAAGAATAGGTAGCAGAACGTAGCTAATAAATATACAGGGTTTCTTCCAACTGTCTCGGACAATGGTCCCGCAAATGGAGCGCCCGTTCCAACCCCAAACAGATACATCGCGGTATCTAAATTTTCAGTTGTCTGGCTTATATGAAACGTCGAACTTGCTACTGAATTCTCCATTGATTGGGAACCGCCCGCCCAGCCTTGAGTAAATATGAGAAATGCCAATATAAAAAGATTTTTACACCTTGAAATAAGCGGCCAGTTTTGTGGATTGAGCGTATCTTCAGGTCCACATGTGACTAAGAATTGCCCGTTTGATGAGGCCTTTGAGTCCGAGTTCACATGTTGAAAGGGTTCTCCATCATGAAGTGAAGATCCTTCTCCATGGCATGACTGCAGAGATTGATTCGCCTCCGGGTCGGTACGTCCATTCGAGAGTGATTGCGATCGTGATTCTTCTCTTTGCTTCAGCTCCCGAAGTATGTCTTTTTTAATTTGACGACGCTGCTTGAGAGACCACATGACGGATATTCCATCTCATAAAATATTCTGGCGGTAGCACCGCGAGACTGACTATCGCTCATATATACATATATGTGATGTGGTGGGTGTATGCATCCTAATGCCCAAGTAGCGTCATCTTCTTAACGTCAAATTGACGTCAAAATCTGGATCTACGCCTACGGTGGCATGACTGCATGTTCCCAAGCACCATTGTGCTTTGAATTGAATGCAAAAAATATGTACTTCAGATAGAACCAAAATGAAAGAAGGCACAGCTCTAACATAACTTGGTCATATGCTTCAGAGACAGGCACAAGTAGTTCTCGTCCTCCGTACCATACGTATAAATCAGAGTTGGAAGACTGCGAAAAGTAGAGCTCCGCAATTTATCGCCCGCGCCAAGTACGGAGTTAGAGTGACGCGATGTTTATGGGTAAAGACGGGAAGTTTGTTTGGAGCCATTGTGTGGGGGTGGGGGAAGCCTCTTTGCGATCACTGGGGGTCCACTGAGTAGAATGGGCAGGATGAGATTTGGAGACATGGGCAAATGGAGTAGGCGTTGCAACTAAACTGCGGCTTGGGATGTTAAAAAGAATCAGTATTATGATATATCTATTCGTCAAAGAAGTACCGTAAGTTTGTAATATCACTCAAGGCATTGCTTTCTTCGGTCATCTGCATTCACTGAAAATGTCTAAAACTTACACATGGAGTGAACTCCAGCATCACAACAAAACTGAGGATCTATTTATCGTCGTTCGGGGTAGCGTGTATGATGTCACAAAATTTCAGCATGAGCATCCGTAAGCATGTAATCAATCACCTATATCTTATTTTCTATAGGCTGACCAAGACCGGTAGAGGTGGCCCAGAATTTCTTTTGGACCAAGGAGGGGGAGATGTTACAGAACTTTTTGAGGACGCCGGCCATAGCGAAGAGGCGAGGTCCATATTGAAGAAGCTCAAAATTGGTGTAGTTGAGGGCAAGGTACGTTATCGTGACTCTGTGTTTGGAGTTCTGGACTAAATGTTACAAATCCTGCAGGGCAATGGCACACAGGAAATATCATCCCGAGAAAATATCGGCGGTTCAGCGGGCTTTGGATCGCGTCGACATATCATACCGACATTTTTCTTCATTGTCCTTGGGCTACTTTTCCACTACTATTACCAAAACCCTGATAAGCTATTGCCTGCTTGGCGAGAGCTTCTACTGGCGCCAAATTAGAGGACGTTTAATTGTCAAATACGATGACCGTATTTTAAGCGGTGACAAATGGAGATTTAATTTGCCCAGTTTGGAGAAGCCATGTAGATTAGTATTAGGAAATGACGACTTCATCTAAATCTTGCAGAAGTAACTGATATCAGGTAACTGAAACCGTCTCTGAGACGGGATGTAGACAATGAATTCCCGGCTATTGGGTATTCTAGTAGTACTACCCATTCTTGAGATTAAAAGACTTTCCTGTAAGAAGCAGCAAACCAGACATCTGTGCCTCCTGCTTCTCGCATCGCGCGTCCGTATATGAAGATAGATCAGTCATCGACAATTCCATCAAGTTTCCGCCCGAATTGCCCTCCGTGGTCAAGATGTCGCTCCTGAAAATCTTCTTGATCGTCTATAACGAAGAGGTGGCAACTCTTGTTGGACTAAAGAAATAGGAGCTGGTAATGCATGAATAGTAGCCGACTGAACTTGGGCGAGAAACTTTGCCCGTCTCTGGTCTAATTCTCTCCGCATTTTAGCTTTATCTAATATTATCTTGCGATTTTCACGATCAAAATATCCGGTATACTCCAGCCACGTTCTTAATTCACCATCGACCTTTAGAAGCTCTTCAAGCATGAGGTTCATGTTTTTACGTGTCCCAGCCTTAGTTCTTTCCGATGTGGTAGTACACAACGTACTCTTAAACTCAGGCGTCGCAATTTGTTGATGGCTTCCTCGGTTGATTGATGTTCTCCCATTACCGACTTTGGCCTTTTTGGCACTGGATGTACTGGTCTGGCCAATACTGGATCTGCCCATTATGTAGGCATGCGATGTCTGGGCTCTGAGCCGAGAGCTGGAAGCTGAGACGAGTTATAATCGGAAATTTTAATCATGTGGCTTTAGATGTCCATTTGGCGGAAAAATTGACCCTTTTGAAACCCCTTCTTGCGATATAAGAAGGTGGGTTTTTGTTTTGTTTTCGGTAGTCGTGCGTGTGGGAATGATTTCTGCTCAAGTAATGGCAAAATGACAGAAGTATCTTGTGTGGCACCAAAAAATAATGATCACAACATTGTACAGAACAGACACATTACAAGCAAGCTACTGTAATACTCTTAAGTGAATATTATGCTTCACCGAGCCCCATTTCCGATAACGAACACTGTACTCGTGTAACCCTGTGTCGGTGGGTGTAGTAGCGGTCAGTTTGATGTGTGGCACTAATACACAATTGTACGTGGGGGTAGTCAGAACCTGCGACTTTGACTTGTATGTATTCGCCACGCGCCGTCAACTTGTAGATGATCTAACTTGAGCCGCTTGGTAAGAGTCTTGGATCGGTATTGAGGCGGCTTAGCAAGATCAAGCAACTCGTACAATAGCTGTGTGATTGTGTGGTGGGGGTGAAGAGAACCCCATGCTGTGCAAAATGTGGCGAAGATTATCAGGCTTGCTTTGTGGTCTCTAGTCTCTAAGTCAACGAGTGACCCCGAATTGGGGTGAGTCTTGCACTACTGTACTAGGACTGACATTACCTACCTAGGTATTAACGAATACGATATATCGAACTACCTACACTTGACGCTTTATACAGTTACTCGCTTGCTGATTATTATCATTTAATTCTCATCATCACGTGTATCACGTATTTCATAAGCTTGGTAGAAGTAGATAGAGAAAATTTACCGCTCGATTCGGTGTACCGACGAATTCTTAGCCAAAGACATCTACGACCGATACTGCGTCAGCTATAACGGCCATATATTCTCTCACACTAGAGAGTTGTTATACACCATACTCACTGCCATCTTTGTCTGAGTTCATTTCGAGAATTATCTTAACTTGAATTATTAGGCGACAGTTTTTGTAATGGGATCTAGTAAATGTCTGTAATTGCTTTACTTAGAACCTCTACCAAGGCTTCATCTAAGTGTCACTAACATACATCGCGGATTTTCCGTCTCTTATTTTGTCATATCCACAACGAGTTTACCATTGACGCCGTTGTGATAGTCGGTCACCAATTGATTGAGGTCCTCTAGTTTGTATGTCCTGGTTTTTGCGCGAACATTGTTCTTCGCCGCGAAATTGAGCATCCCTCTAAGCTGATGATTGCGGCCAACCAGAACACCTTTCATCTCGATATGGCGGAAGACCAGATCACGAGGCTGTATCAGGAATCCCTCTTTGGGAAAAGAGACAGTGACACAAATACCATGATCCTTGATCAACTTCATTCCATATGTAAGAGCCTGCTGAGCTTCTGGGAGAACCAAAAGAGCATCGACGCCCTTTTCACCGGGCAGATCGTTCTCTGGCTTGCCACATGTCTCTATGCGGACATCCTCAGCAGGTTGTGTGCGGGCGTCCACAATGGAAATTTTGTGTGACAATGGACCTAACGAATCAACAACTTGGCGAAGTAATTCGAGCGCGCCATCGCTGGCATCAATGGCTACAACTCGGCAACCCAGCTTGACAGCAAATTGTACTCCCAGATGGCCAAGTCCACCACCGGCTCCAGAGATGGCAACTGTGAGGCCGTCGCCGCCCCCCTCTTTCAATGTAACGCGGGCTGCTTGGAGAGCATTCCAGATAGTAAGGCCCGCACACATGAGTGGCGCCGTATCCACGGCGGTCATATTCTGTGGCATCGGCGCAACCTGGCGGGAATCCACGATGCAAAATTCTTGAAAACCGCCATCCCGTGAGAGACCGAGGTTGCCGGCTTTAGTGCAGTACACGCCATATCCATGGGGGTCTCCATCGTTGACACGGCATTCGTAGCAAGAACCGCAAGGATGGAATGCACGGCCAGGAACCCCGACTGGAGCTCCTACAGACAGTCCAAGGTCTTTTGAAACACCATCTCCCATTGCCACAATGACGCCTGCGAACTCGTGTGATCCGACGCGAGGAAGGTCTTGCCACATGGCACCAGACGCGAAGACTGCATCAGTGTGGCAGTAAGAAGCCGCTTGAACCTGGACTAGCAAATCTTGGCCTGTCGGGGCATCTGGCTTTTTCACATCCTTGAAGACATAAGGTGTGTTGAAGGCTTCGAGAACCTGAGCCCGCATAATGGTGTTTGATGTCAATGGCGTATGATAAGAAAATCTGTTGTTGTGTCGATGATAAAGTTGACAGCGGGAATAACGAAGTATGCTGATCACGGAAAAGAAATGTTTGAGTGTGATGCGGTAAGCGGACATTATCGCTCTCTATTGCCGTCTTTTATACAGCCATTTTCTCAGCAATGCCGCTCAAGTGGGTGTGATGCCGCAGAGGTGTGAACCACGTTCCACTGGTGACATCAAGTGCAAGACATTCAAGATGTGGCGTAAAATACAGCGCCGTTCTATGGTCAGTAAAACGAACAACATGGAGAGTAGTGCAGCTATGGACCGACGGGATGTGGTGCAGAGAAGGGACGAGAGTGGAGGGAAATTGTAGATTTGGGTCCAAGAATTACGGCGCCAATTTGGGGGTGGGGAAGATCATCAATACTTGTCCCAGTTGCAGCAGCGCCGAAGTGTCAAAGTGTTCAACTCTGAACGCCATAGCAAGCTCGCGATGTCTGCCGAGGTTGGTGGTCCGGAAATAAAGCGCTCCAATTTGGGGAGTGGTTAGTTCCGGCATTTTCAATCAACATGTCTTGTGCAACCGATCGGGATTTACATATGTATTGTTGGATATGCACTTTTTAAAGACTCTGTGACAATGCACTCCGTTCAAGCAATTTTCGCAAGTTTTGGGTCAACGATATTGCTCATTTTTCTCTCTTTCATGCCGCTTATCTGAGTTCCTTGCCCAACTTGCATATACGTACCCCAGTTCAATATGTCTGCCAATGGCTCTAAGTCCGACCACTTCAGCAACGAGATGTTTGCAATTGGTCTAAAAAATCGACGGAAGGTGGTTGGCGATGCTTATGTTGATACAGCCTTAAAGAATGGCTCAACGGAATTTGCCTATCCCAACCAGCAACTCGTTACTGAGTAAGTAACTTCTGGGCCTAATTAAAATGCCAGGTTCACAAGATACTGATATAACACAGGTATTGCTGGGGTAACATTTGGTCTCGCCCAGGCTTAACATTCCAGCAGCGCAGTCTTCTTAGTAAGTTGATATGAATACTGGTCTTCAACCTTCCGAGATGTGCGGTTAGCTACGTAGCATGAGGCGTTTCACTAATCATGCCTCCGTCTTCTTTAGATATTGGCATGCTGATCGGACTAAAAAGCTGGCCCGAGCTGGCAATTCATATCCGCGGAGCCATCAACAACGGCTTGACGGAGCTTGAGATCCGTGAGGCTATTCTTCAATCCTCCATATATTGTGGGGTACCTGCTGGAATAGAAGCTACAAAGACAGCGACCCGCGTCATTAATGAGATGGTTGCGAACGGTGAACATACCAGGCAGCTGTCAGAGTCGCTTCCTCATGTGCAATGAACCATTCTATAGAGCTATTTACTAGGACAGCACCAATTTAGAAGCATTTTTACGCCAGAACTTGTTCCCGTGTGCCTATCGTCATGCTATAGATAATACGCTCTTCAGGTCAATTTCTGCAGTCGCGTCATCTAAACCAAGCAAGCTAGGATTGTAATTCAGCTGAGATTGATCTAGAATAATTTAATAACATCACTGCCACTGGGGTCTATCGTTATCTATACTTATGTACGTCGCATAATACGTACAACATTGGTAAAGAGCACACTAGTGCTTGGTGAGCATATTCCCCAGCTAGCATGGGACGAGGAGAGTGCGTCTAGTTCATAGGCCTATGGGTGGAGGTAAACCCGTAGAGTTGAAGGAAACGAAATGACAAGAAACACAAGCCAAAGACTTTATTTTTAGTCCATTGTCGCACTAATAGGAAGTAGTTACTCACCGAGGCGTAGTGAGTGGCCTTTGGTGGCCTTAGAGTGTATGCGACCTTGGAAATGCTAATTGGAACAGTGAGAATTGATGGATAACCATGTTTTGTTTCTGCCATTATTATAACCTGAAATCTTAAATATATCCAAACGCCGTCACTTTTGAAGAGCAATCGTCTTCTCTTCCATGAGTCTATACCTCTCCCTCAACTGCTCGTCTGGAACCACTCGGGGAACATTTAGACCTCTCTGGACCGCCGTCCTTCCGTGAATAGCATCATGCCACCGTTTCAGATGGGGGAAGTCACTCAAGTCTATTCCAAGAGCAATTGGTCCGTATCGAACCCAACCGTAGTTACAAATGTCGGCAATAGTGTACTTGTTACCAGCTAACCAAGGAGACGTTCCAAGCCTTTCATTGAGCACGGAATACAACCTCCGAGTCTCGGCCATGTACCGGTCAATAGCATATTGAGAATACTCTCCTGCCATGAGACGAAAATGATTTGCTTGGCCTGTCGATTTAAACGTGTTAAGTACAAGGATTACCATAACGTGGTCAAAATTTTCTCTCACCTTGCATTGGCCCAATACCTCCAACTTGGAACATTATCCAGCTCAGCTGTTCATAATACTCGGATGTACCAAACTGGTAGCTAATTTTGCCTTCAGAGTCGTACTTATCCGCCAGATACAACAGAATTGCACCGCTCTCAAAAACTCGCTGCCCATCATCTAAAATAGCCGGAATCCGGCCATTAGGATTAATCTTGATGAACCATGGCTCTTTCTGAGCATTGGACGAGATGTCCACCTCTGTGACCTGATATGGTATGGACAGCTCTTCGAGTGTAATGGACACTTTAATGCCGTTGGCAGTGAGCCAGGTAAAGAGGTTGATACTTGGATGAGAAGACATTGTCATCGAATTGCCAACGCCAGTTTATCTTCGTGGCACCTGCTTTGGCCATGACCAACAAAAGCGGGTGAATGGACAGAGGGAGTAAAACCTATAAAGACCTTAACAGACACAAATCTACGTTGGAGGCGCGATATTTTTTCCTCCCACCCAACAGTAGTCTATCCGACAACATAATTCTTCCTGATTCGATTCTCCTGTGGTGGTGATGACCCCTCAACGCATGTGTGCATGGGATCAACTTCAATGTTTCCAGTCCAGTTTGTTGACGGCCCCGCCCCCACCATTTAGGCCAATTGGGTGTGCATGTAACCGTTCAAGCTATTCAAGCCATCTTTGGGGTCCCCAATTTGGAGACAATCTAGGCCTGCTATGCATGTAATTGTAATTGTCTCCGTATTTGGAATTGAATGTGCACAGGGGCCTTAACATGAGAAAGATAGAATGAGTAGAGATGAACTGAAAATTAGATACAAACAGTCTTAGGAATAGCGGGGAAAGAGAGAGGCTAATCTTATCCTCCCATGGTCATAACGACCCCCCGGAGAAGCAAGTTCATAAAATTTCTCCTCTGTCAAGAAAACCGACCATATTTGGCGCCTGGACTGAACTTTCGGACCTTCCAGACGCTACTTACTTCTTCGTCCCTGGTATTAGATGTTGATAATATACTTTTTGTTCTGGTCGGTCTGCGGTGACGGCCAGCTTATAGAACACCAAGCTCGGCCAGTTTAGCGTATACGATGGAGAGATGACAAAATAGGTACAGATACATTGGGTTGCGAGCGGAGCAAAAATTACGTCTGTCTTGTTCAGTTTCTATATACTTTTGTCAAAAGGCTATCCATACCTAGGTAATTATGGCTCTAGTAGATCTGCATATATGTTCAGAGATTCCCCAATTACGTTGACCACCTGCCACACGCTACCAGCCCGATGAAGCCTCGCCCATAGCCTCACAATCTTAGCAGCCAAATATTGCTTCTTATGGGCTATTTGCTCGACAGTGCGTTTATACTCAGTTTCAGCCACTAGCTCAATTACAAACTTGAGTACCACCTGTTCGGCGGCCGTTAACGGTGGGCTAGGGTCTGGTTTGGTTATCAATTCAAGCCATTTTGCTAGAAGGATTGCGCATTCGAGCGAACATAGAGCGTGTTGGTTTGACCAGTTAATAAGCTGGGTCGTTGCGACATAGTTAATTCCAAGCTTCACGGGGATACTTAGGGCATGGGCGCAATGCAGAGCCGCTCGAGTTAGCTGGGGGTGTCTCTCAACCCCCTGGCTTTGATGTATCGACCGAGCCACTAAAGCTGGATCCCAGCTATCAAGACACCTGACAGGACCAAGATTCAAGTTGAGGCGAATATATGCCAGCCGCAGTAAAGCTGTAGACGTGAAAGTAACAGGGCCATGTGGGCTGAGTGGGTTCAAAGAGGACTCTTGATTCCGCTCCCAATACCTTGCCCATCGTTTCAAAGCAGACTCAAACATATTCATATCTTCAGCGGAAAGTCTGGAATATCGTTGTTGGCTGGGCAGGCGGGCGTTTCGAGTGAGCCAAATCTGCTGAATGATGGCGTGGATGATGCCGTATCCGCCTAATGCGGAGAGATTCCGAGGAGCCTGTGAGCCAGCATCAAAAGACTGGCCGTCGTTGGCGAATAGTTCCGCAAGCACTCCCTGGAAGTCTTCACGGGGAATGTTGGACGTTCTGCGGGCGTCACGCCACAAATGTTCATCGGTAGCTCTCCACACAGTTTCTGAGCAGGGGAGATCCAGGCGTATCGCGCTGGCCAATTGCATCGGTGGAAGGTCGAAAAGGATTGTGTGGATATTGAAGAAGCAGAAAACAACCAGTTGCGTTCTTTTAATTGTCTCAAATTGGATCCATGCTTCCCAGTCATCCCAGTGCTGATCTGATTGCTGTGTAACTTCCAGCTCTCGAACAAGAGAATGGAGTACGCTGCGCAATGAGAGCGCATTGGTCGCTCCTGGTTCATATTTGTACCATGTGGCTATTGCGATGAGCATCAGGACGGTCTGGGTCATCTCCACGAACATTGTTTTCCGATTTTTAGGCGAACTCGGGTTACTGGTATCAGGGGTAAATGGACCTCGCCATTCTTGTTCCTCTCGATACACATTGCCTTCGGCACTGGTGTTGCACCGTTGGCAGCGCTCGAGAGCTATGGCCCTAGCCACATGGAACAGTTCAGCCCCAACCTCAGTCTCTCTTGTATACCGTGCACCAAGTGCAGCTAGAGCTAGCAGTAATTCCACAAGCAGCGTCTCTAAGCGAAGAGTAGGCAAGTGTAGAAACGGGTAGTGCTCGTGGAAATTTTTAAAGTATCCGTTGACCAAACGCGTTAGGGTATGTCTAGAAGGAAGAACAAACTCCGCGTCAAAACAACCCGGAAACTTGGAAATGTCTTCGATTATTTGTTGACGAAGTTCATTGGTAACAACGAAACGGCCGGTATTGTGATTGACAGAATGTCGCCCAGCCTGTTCAGCCGTCTCTTCAGGCTGCAGAGAGGGAAGTCTGGATCCATACCGAGACAAGGAGCAGCCTGCCTCCCCAGCCTGATAGGCTGTGACTCGCTGAGGGGCTGCTAACCTTGCGGAAGCAGAAATTCCTTCTACGTCTTCAGGGACACGCTGATCTTCGAAACCATTGAGTAATGGTAGATTCAGATCAGGAAAAAAGACTGGTAGAGGTTGATATGCCGGAGAAAAAGGATGCCCAGGTGTTCGCACCATATCAATAAATGATGCGAAGTCTTGCGCAAATGCTGGGGCATTGATCTCTGTAAGGCTGTTGTCGACATCGAAAGCCAGAGAGCAGTCTTCTACTGATTTTTGATGCGCTTCATCGGTTTGGAACCGGTTTCCTTCTTGGGAGTGTACGGCAAGAGTTGTAGCTAGGTCTTGAGAAGGCGCATACTGCTCTGCAGAGTGTAATAGGCCCTGAGGAGAAATGTCTGTATAGGCTACCAGAGTTGATGTACTCGATAGATCTTCTTCCGGGCGGGGCTGAACATTTTGAGGTGCTGCTGGATGTGTAAGACGAGAATGCCGAGTGAGTAAATCCCTTAACTTTGCGTTAGATACCCAATGACAATGATTTAAACCAGCAACTGTCTCATACTTTCTTGTAAATGATTTTGGGCATCGAGAACACTTGAACGGTTTTTCCTTCGTATCTAAGTAGCTCTTTAGTAGAGGACCTCTAGGAACTGAATGTTTGTAGGCATGCTTACGTGATCGCTCATGACGCTGAAGGTGTTCTTGCCGAGAAAAGCCCCGATTGCAACGATGGCACAAGATGTTCTTTGCAGGATGAGTGGTAACGTCGTTCATCTTACAGACTTCTTGGAATGTGCATGAAGTTTTGGGGGAGGGGAAGAAAAGGGAAGCTTGCAAAAGCAGATTTGGGGACGCCGTCGGCATCGACGGCGAGGGCTGGAACAAGAATTTGTTAAGCGACAGTAGCGGCTCTGGAAACAAGGATTCCCCGCAACTAGCTAAGGGCAGCCATGGCTTGAAGCTGGGGAGAGAGGCTAAGCTTCTGGCCACTTCGGCGTTAGCTGTCTCGTCTAGGCAATTAAACGGAAATTATTGATGAGCTAGTGGGCGAATGTAATCATCGCCAATGCAATCAGAGAAGCAGGGAAAAGTAGCTGAATTAACTATGTCCACTATGCCGGGAATGACCGGGTGGCTCTGATGTTTTGAATCGCGCAACTTTCGTCATATACACTTGCTACAAGAACGTAATGCTATGACAATCATAGATAGCCGGTGCTACTGAATGAAGCACCAAGTTGGTGCAGTTGTTAGAAAAGATGTTAGCCAATTCTAAATTGCTCTGCAGCTAGGGCTTTGTTATAGCTATCCGTTGGGCGATGGACTGAATCCAACTGGTCTATTGTAAATTGAAGACGACCACTTTGTGCCTGCTAAGTAATGTACAGGATGCTTCAATTGAGTACAGAAATATTATGAATCTCGTCTAGAAGTATATTTTTATTTGTTTACTCGTTCTTCTATTGACCCTTGCCCGACTATCACAATGTCCCTCTTCAGTCTCTAATTGAGTTTAGTGAGAAGATCTTTTCCCTCAGCCCATGTCTTCAAATTCATTGCCGAATCCTCATACCAGCGCGTCATAACTCCCTCTTCGACATAGCCCATATGTGGACTAAGAAGCAATTGGCTCCGCCCTTCGGTACCCCAAGAAGTTACCCTCCAAGGAGAATTCTGTGGCAGCGGCTCTACGCTGTGAACATCCAGTGCCGCCCCTCTGATCTTGCCCTGCAATAATGTATCCAATAAAGCTTGTTCATTAATGAGAGCACTTCTAGACGTGTTGATCAAGATCGCTGAAGGCTTCATAAGAGCCAGTTCACTTGATCCCAGGATATTCCTACTGCGTTCGGATAGAACATAGTGGATGCTTAAAACATCAGAATTTTGCAGTAGCTCCTCTTTAGTTCCAGCAACTTTGAATGATCCTGGAGGTAGGCTAAAGCTTGCAGCTTTTTCATCAGCAGCCTGCTGAGTGATGTTACTGGACCACGCCAAAATTTTCATGCCGAATGAGCTTGCTCCAACGAAAGCGACTCTCGCGCCCAAAATACCAAATCCCAGCAGACCGAGCGTCTTCCCGCGAAGTCCTGTGGCGTGAGATGTTTCCCAGTGTCCCGTTTTAACTCCCAAATCGTCCCGGGAGATGTTTCGAGTGAGGCCTAGGATCAAGGCCCAGCAATGCTCAAGGGTTGAATCGAGAGATGTCGGTGGGGTTGATGTATTGTTTGTACCAAGACCCTTCGCACCAACAACAGCAATACCCTGCTCAGTGCAGGCAGCCATGTCAATGGCGGAGTTTTTCATTCCCGTAGTGAGAAGGAGTTTTAGGTTAGGAAGACGCTTTATAACTTCTTTCGGGAAGGGCGTTCGCTCGCGCATCGTGCTAATGACATTGTACGGTTGAAGCTGATGCACAAGAGCATCGCTGTCTTCAGAAGTAGAGAGGTGGATGGTGTCAGGAAACGTGCGTATCTCAATTTCTGGCATTACTTGACGAAATATTGGCTCTGCGATGCCTTGATAGTCGTCCAGAATGGCAACTTGGATTTTGTGAGCCATCTTTTCGGAGTCCAACACGGTATCGCCAGCTAGTGATGTTGCAATTCAAGAAGCTGTACAATGTGCTTTGGGTAGAGTGGAACGTATTAATTTGAGATTGTACTTCGATTACAAATATGATAAACATCAAATGCATTGTTCTTACTACGCTATATAATATGTTATTAACATCTTTGGTCCATGAACAGCTCTATTCATCCATTCATTAATCTCCAACTTGGGGCGCGTGCCCCCGCCCCCGCACACCATTTGGGCATTGATGTCTTTAGCATGGATAATTTACAAGTCAGCCAACCGCTAGCTCCGTCTCCATGAGATTTGACCAGGTCGGCTTTTCTCCATTACCCGGGACACGAACATTTCGGATCCCACAGTTTTGGTGATTGGTCCCCAGAATCTTTGACAGAAGGTATCTAGTTATCGCTACGCCATATAGCGCACTTAGTCATTCCGACTGCAATTTGGGTTTTGAAGATTCGCTCATGCTGAAAGAGTTGGAAAAGATCTGTACTACAGAGTACACGTGAGAAGCAATGCCCAGAAAGCGCAATCTCATGCAACATGCTTACACTATACTACACAAGTTTCTGCGGATGCGCCCCCCGAAACAAATGGGAGCTTGGAAGAAGGCTCTTAAGCATACTGGGTTATATGAATATAGAAAATTAGTTACATCATTCCAAAATAGAGGCGCAGCCGCATAAAATATTAGCTGCATCAAGGTCGCCAGCCTCTTACTGCATTCTCCGAGCGCCGTCCTCACAAACCAAATTGAGAGGTTGTGATATACTGTACGAACTATAGATATAGAGGTCGGTGAAATGTTGGTATCTCCCCAAGAACGTGTCACAACTGCCGTGTAAGTAAGAATGATGAGGAGAGTGAAGGGAGCAGTAAGCGCGAACCGTCCTGTTTGCGTCACCATACGGGTATCTCAGTTGCAATTTTTTCTTGTCATTTCTAATGATACAAAAATGCTATGAGAGTCTTTGAAGCTACCGACATAAGACAGCCCCAAAATGCATGTGACCTCTTCAAAGGTATGCAGTCTTCTCTTTACTGCTTGCAATCCATTTTTCTAATTGCTGTTGATTCCGAGGAATAAACCTCACCTTGAATGGCTTCGGCTGAGTCACCATGCTTGTAGGCACAGAGTTACATTCGATGGTATCCAAGATCGGCCTATCCTTAACGTGTATAGTCTCACGAATATGGAATGCCAGTACCAAACGAATGAAGATGACGTAAAGCTCGCGATTGGCCAAGTGAGCACCTGCACACATCCGCGTACCAGCACCATATCCGTAATGCTGAGTGCCTTGTCCAGCTTCAGAGACCCCAACAAAGCGATCAGGGATGAAGTCCATAGGGTGATGAAATTGTTTAGGATCATGATTTGCAGCCCACATATTCTGTATTGCGCCAGTATTAGATCATTAGATCTCCAACCTGAGTAGATCGTGGCTCAGTCATCACTTACCATTAAGAAAGGTGTCCCAGCAGGAATAGTAGCTCCTTTATACGTAATATCTCTGATACTCTGTCGGTTAAAGGATAGGTTGAGCGTAGACCAAAAGCGAAGTACTTCCTACACCCTTGTTAGGAACACCCTAGATGCTGTGCGGAGGGAAGTTGTAATGCTCACCTTGATAAACGATACCACAAACTCACACCGCTCTTCAGTCAAACAAGCATCCCAGGGATCTTCGTTCGGGTAAGCTTTCAAGATTTCTTCATACATGTGATCTTGTATTTCCTGGCCATGAGGGGAGGATAGGTAAGCTATGGTCATGTTAATATTGCCCGGAAGGGTATCCAGTCCGGCAGCAACCATGGTAAGGCAAATGGACTTCAATTCATCTATAGACTGGTCAGTAATCTGCATTAACTCGTTATCCATATGTTACAAGTGTTTTGCCTTACTGTCTTCAAGCTTTGCTTCAGGATTTTTTAGAACGTTGCCAGCGATACAGGGGTTATCGGTCCCAGCTGCGATTCGTTGTTTCAATTGCTCGTAGAAATCCAAAATGTACTCATCCCTCCTAGAGCGGAACTTTATGGCATTAGTTTTGAAGCCAGGCCATAATCGTAGCAATGGAACATAGTCCTGCCAATTATGAGCAATCCCACGGATATTTCCAAGCTCTCTCTCGACTTGAACGACCTCATTCAACGTGTGGTCACGAACGGTGCCATCAATTCGGATGCCATAACACAGTGTAAGACTGATGTTAAGAGAGAACCGTTGGAAATAACCATTGGGATCAACATCATAACCATTCTTGATGTTCTGTACCAGCTCATTGATACTGGTGGTAGATTCCAGGTCAATGAATGGGAGGTAGGTTTGGACAGCTTGCCGGTTGAGCGCCGTCGCGGCAGCCTTCCGAGCTCGCTTTACTGATTCGTTCCATGGTGACGTTCCAAGTGTATAGACACCTTGCGTTTTCGAGACCACATTATGGAAAGTCCAAAAGGTTGGTCGAGAGATGAGAGCAGCCTGATTTTTAATCCATAGCTCCTTAACTCCATCAAAGGAGTTGGCGTATATAAACCGCTATGCCAAGTTAGCTTTGTCTGTCGTAAGCAAATAGAAGTCAACGTACTCGGTTCCCGAGGCGAACTTGGAAAACATCTCCATAGGTTTTGGCAAGTCTGGCACAGTTTCGTGCATGATGCTTTCCAAGGAGAAACAGACTACCGAATAGTGGCACTCCAGGGAGCTCGGGCAAGTTTTTAATTTTAGGGATGTCAGTTTTGTTCATCCAACGAATGGCAATGGCTATAATAGCCGCAATAACGAAGAATGGAGTGAATGGATGCATTTTCGAGAAGTAGACAAGTGTGCATCGATGAGACTGGTAGTGCCAATCATGGTGAGAAAACTTGCTGTTAATATAAAGTCAAGGAGTTGGAGATTGGGTTTTGGTTGCATGTCAGAGGACATCATCATTGCTATGGAGACGATCAAATCCCTTGCCTGTGTAGTACCATGTTGGAGAAGCAGGAGTCTTCCTTCAGCCTCAGTACGGCGCTGTCAATACTCCACCATGAAAAGTCGAAGAGTATAGGTGATGCGGGGGCGGGGGCGGGGGGCTGTTGAGAGCTTGGGAAAGATGGTTGGATCGAATAGATGTATGTACTTGCTAGTTTTCATGCCTTGGAAATCTAGATTATGAGTTGATATTACGCTATAGCTGCTGATGTCCGAAACCATGACGTATGGCACGTTTTCTAGTTACGTTTAGCCCATAGGAAGGTTCGGTAGATATCGTATAATGAGTGATTAAATGATCGGTAGAACACTTTATGAGGGGTAGAGATACTCAAATATGAGAGTGTTAGCCGACAAGTATAATTTGAAACAATAAAGTATTTTAATCGGTTCCAACACTGTGAAGGCAACGGCACTCAAATTTCAATTCCTTGTATTTTTTTCCTGTGAGTAAAATGCCTCCCATTATCTTCTTCTCTTCTCCGTTAACTCTTTATGACCCTGAATTACCCATATGAACTGTTTATTGGTTGTGGTAGTTTGGAGAACATTATTTTATGAACCCTATGAATCCTTTCCTCGGAGTGATGTAGTTCAATAACACCAACAACTTTTAGACTTCGTCTTGAAATGTAAGAAACAACAGGAGTAGTGAGCAATGCAGGTGGCTTTTGGTGTGCCTTGTCCTTACTACAATACATCCATGGATAGCTTTGTTTGGTAGTTTTATCTCGAGCCGTCTGGTAAGCAAAATTAGAACTTAACATACATATTTTCCCCTGTAAGATGCTGCGGCTTGTTCAATGATCCATTATTGATTCAGAAGTCAACGCTTGTCCAACGTTCCCTAAACCATCATATCTCAAACTCTTCGCATTCTGGAGACCACCTGCCGAGTCCTTAGCTCTTGTCATCCCCATCTTGGGGTAAACCCCTGCTATTCCCCCGCAATCTGGGCTGAATGCATAAGAGCTAATTTTGCGGGGTGCATTGGCTCTAGACCAACTCGCCACACTCCACCAGTTAGGAGCCTCGCAAAGGATACTCTAGTTCATCCAGTTACTACTTCAAGACGCCATCCAAGCACAGCTAATAATGATTGGGAATAACCATCCGCCAAGGTATGTTAGACATATGGCTATTGGAATAGAGCTGCACTCTTCCTTGTCCGTCGATACCGCTATTTTCGTTGGCAAAAATGTGGCTTGGAAACATGTCAGCTTGGCAATGCATGGGAGGATATAAAATGGGCGTAGTTTCTTGTGCATTGACCTCAGTTTTGTGCCAACCTGTGTTTTTCGTTTTCAATAAACATATCCTTTGATCAATCCGCCTTATAATAATAACCGAGTTCTCGAATGCTGGAGAGATATTTCAATCACCATGTCAGGAGCCGACTTGTCACCCCAACGCGTTCGTACGTCGGGTTCAGTTGAAGAAATCAAGGTCAAAGAGACTGAGCATATTGAATACGAGAGAAATGAGCTTCTAGCTCGCCTTACCGACCCAGATGAAGGGAAAAGTGAAGAGGAGAAGCAGGAAATTGTACATTCTCTCCTTGCAAACGTCACATATTATACCTGTTAACTTATGGTATCATTTAGGACAAGAAGTTGATGTGGAAAGTCGATCTTTGGCTGGTTCCATGGCTATCCCTTCTGTAAGATTGATCAATATCTTACCAACAGTCATCAATTCTAACTGGTTTCTAGCTACTTGCTGTCCTTCTTGGATCGCACCAATATCGGAAATGCCAGGTTGGCTCATATTGAAGCCGATCTCGGCATGAAAGGTAAATGATGAATCATATTCTAGTTTCGCAATTGACTGACATATATTTGAAGGAAACAACTACAACATGATATTGACGATCTTCTTCATTTCCTATGCCGTTGCCGAACCCGTTACCAATGCCCTGCTTAAGCGCCTTACCCCTCGCATATTCTTCACGAGTATTATCTTAATATGGGGCATTATTATGACCTTGATGGGCCTTACAACATCATACCGCGGTCTTCTAGCCGCTCGATTCTTTCTTGGGGCGGCAGAGGCAGGACTATTTCCAGGTACAATCACTTCATTTTATGAACTATATGTCGGCTAACAATTTCCCCACACCAACAGGAGTCAACTACTACCTTAGCTGTTGGTATAAGAGTTCAGAAATTGGCGTCCGGAGTGCCATTTTTCTCTCCGCGGCTGCAATTGCCGGCTCTTTTGGAGGCCTACTAGCGGCGGCCATTACCAAA
Organism: Trichoderma guizhouense; assembly: GCA_002022785.1. NCBI lineage: Eukaryota > Fungi > Ascomycota > Sordariomycetes > Hypocreales > Hypocreaceae > Trichoderma > Trichoderma guizhouense. The sequence goes on along the minus strand of LVVK01000015.1, from coordinate 147,356 downwards.
ATGGACGGAATTGGCGGTAAACCAGGCTGGGCTTGGATTTTCATCATTGAAGGCCTTGCTACAGTGCTCGTTGGTGTCTTATGCTGGTGGATGGTCTTTGATTGGCCTGATACAGCTAAATTCCTAACGCCCGAAGAACGTATCAGGGTACAACGTCGACTTATCGTGGACAGACAGGGATATACGGCCGATGATTTCGACAAACGTTACATCTACGAGGCACTGAAAGATTGGAAGACATACGGATATACTTGGATTTTTATCGGCTGCACCATTCCGCTCTATGCCTTTTCACTCTTTCTTCCGACTATTATCGCCGCTATGGGTCATTCAGGAACGCGCGCACAGCTACTGACAGTTCCACCATATGTCTCCGCGGCGGTGCTTACGGTACTCATAGGCTTCTTCGCTGACAAGATGAAGTGGCGAGGGTATTGTAATTTAGCCGCCGCCACTCTGGGTATTGTTGGATTTGCTTTGTTGTTGGGCTCGTCTCGACCAAACATTCAGTATGCCGGTACTTTTCTGGGAGCAATGGGTATCTACCCAGCCATCCCAAATACCCTTTCATGGGTATCTAACAATACTGAGGGCTCACTAAAGCGAGCTATAGTGTTGGGTATAGTCGTTGGTTTTGGAAATTTGAATGGGATAGTGTCGTCCAATATCTACCTACCTGCCCAAAAGCCTAGGTACCCGACTGGCCATGGGGTGGTTTTGGCATCACAAGTCTTCTTCTTGCTTGGAGGATCCGTTTTTATGCACTTTGCTTTGAGAGCTGAAAATTCTCGGCGGCATAGGAACATGGGTACCAGTGTGGAGAGTGGACTAACGGAAGAGGAGAAACGCATCAAAGGTGATAAACGGCCTGACTTTGTGTATACTCTGTAGCGGAGTCTGGGTTTAAGGACGCCAGTTTTGATAGTGGCGGAAATTATATGTCATAGTAGTGTGCTTCATGCATACGCCAGCCGTGAATTGGTCAAGTCTCACCAGACAGGATCGCTGCCGATGATCAATAAACAAGCATAACATGTATACGTGCTTTTAGGCCTTCATTTCATTCGTGGACTAATTGAACAAATGTTAGACATGGATATATGGAAAGTAACATTGACAGACTTGTTGTTACGGTACTATTCTGACACGAAGATTGATAATAACGTCAGACACCCGCCGACGTGTCTGACCATGCTTTGAAATGAGAAGCAGAGCAATATAAAACGTCACCAACTCAGCTATGTAAATCAGAATTAACACTCGACAGCTCACTTGAGCATTAACAACTGATTGTCTTGACTTTCCAAATTGATCATATTGGACACACATCAACTTTTTACAATGACTAAAATTGCAACTGTTGTGGGGGCGACTGGTAATCAAGGAGCGGCTGTTATTGATGCCCTGAAGAAACATGGAGGTTACAAAATCCGCGGACTTACACGACGGCCCGAAAGCGATGCCGCTGCAGCTCTCAAGAAGCAAGGCGTAGAAGTTGTCAGGGCAGATGTTAACGACTATGCCTCCCTGGTGTCTGCCTTTGCCGGATCCCATTTCATCTTCGGTGTTACGGATTTTTTTGAGCTTTTTGCAACATCTAAAGATGCAGACAAAGCCATGGATACTGAGATACAACAGGGCAAGAATCTAGCGGATGCTGCGGAGGCCACGCCGACTCTTGAGCATTACGTCTGGAGCAATCTTCCAGGAGCGTTGGTCAAAAGCGGCGGAAAAATGAAGGTACCGCACTACGACAGCAAGGACATTGTGGCTCAATATATCCGAACAAAAAAGAATCTGCTATCTAAGACAACGTTTATGCTGATTGGATGGTATTCGCTAAACTTTACCTTTCCCTACTTCAGACCAACGCTGCTGGAGAGTGCTGGGAAATATGTTCTTGTTGGGAATTTTGACCCTTCAAAGATCAATTACCCAACTATTGGAGACATCAAGAGAAACTTGGTGCCTTTTATTGGGGCCATACTGGACAAGCCTGAGATGAAGAAGGGGGCAATGGTGGTGGCGTCAATTGGTACATTCAACATACTCGACATGCTGCGAAAGCTTGCACGCGCACGTGGCAAAGAATTCGATTTTATTGAGACTAGTAGTGAAACGTACTACAGACTGTACCCTCTATGGGCGGAAGAAGGAAGCTTAATGATGCAGTATATGGAGGCGTTGGGAGACCAAGCATGGACGGACGCGACGTATCCGATGGTACTTCCGGATGAGTTGGGCATTGATACTGGTTCATTTGTATCCCTTGATGACTCACTGGACGCGCTGGAAATATAGCTTACGTCCAACTCTTAATTCATATAGGTATGGATGCTATGTAGTTGCTGTTTAGTACGGTGATCTTCTAAACAATACGTTGTGTTGTTCTTCGCAACCCGCTTCTTTGACCACATACTGCCTCCATCTCATGTTTTTGGTTAAGAAAATTGCAGTTTCAGTTCTCACATGTATTCGACTCTTCTAGCCAACCCATGTCCCAACAGCGTTTGAGGATTCCTTAGCTTACAGGCACTGAGAATAGTACGAGTTTCCGACCTTGCAGGTACCTGAGGAGCAGCACGTAGGGCCTTGCCAGCCGATACCACCGCATTGGCCGTACAAGGCAGAGCAACTACCTGTAGGTCCGGAGCCAGGTGCCGATGAGGTTGTGCTTCCGGGAGGAGGAGGAGGAGGAGTTCCGGAGCCCCCAGTATTGGAGACGGACTGCTGAGCCGACCCACTACCGCTCCAACTCTCAACAGCAATGACCTGGTAGTTCATCGTGCCGAGATGCAAACCAGCTGCTGCCCACGCGTCAAAGTGGTTCTGAATAGTGACGGTACCATTGCTTCGTCCTCCCTGTCGGATGGAGATATACTGGTTGAAGGTCGCCGTGCCTATGATAGAAGGTTCGTTGACACGCTGGTTTTCCCATATAGCATAGGTGCCTCCGTCACTGGTAACTGTGCCCTTCTGCGAGCCACCCGTGTTGATTCCAATGTTGGTCTCCATAACGTAGTACTCAACAAGTGGGTTGGTGGTCCATCCATAGACGGAAAGACTGCCAAGACCACTAGCCACATTGAAAGTGCCGGAATGAGTAATGGGACTGTCACATTCAACGTATTGATATAACGGATTAGCCTGTGAATCAATGTATGATGTATAGATAAGAAAACAGAAGAAAAATATGTAGTAATGATTAGTCACGTACAGGTTGCTGCCGGGGTTCCAACCAACACCAACGACGAAATCTTGTTGGGTATTCCAATTGAGCGAGAACCCATTAGTCGACGGCGTGAAGTTCACTGTTCCGCCGGTGGTATAATCTTGATTGTAATTGGTGTTGGAGCGGCCGGCTAAGTTACGACGAGAGAGCGGGTGGTCAGGCCCGAGGAAAAAGTTATACTCGCCGCGCTCTTCAACTTTCTTTTCGGCTACCTCGGTAGGAGCGGCGAGGGAGGCCGCGATGACCGAGAGGCCAGCAACGAATCGGGAAAAGGCAACCATGATAGCAAACAGTGAAGCTGCAGTGAAGGGCCAAGTTACTACTGTCGATGAGACGAAGTGATTTACAATGTCAACTCATGAACTTTAAGGGAAGCTTATATACTTATGGCTAATTAGTGAAATGCGTACTCCATGTCAAACGGAATGGATGTATTTCCTCTTTCCGTCTTTTTCCAACCATGCTTTACTGCTTGCTTGCTCATGTGAGGAAAATGGTAATTCATCCACTATATCAGCCTGAAATCTTCCCATCTCCCTTAATCCGAGCAGATTATACTATTCGGAAGAATTCAGGAGGTGAATTAATAGCCTGTGGACGACGATAACTCCTCTAGCTAATAGGAGATGTATTAAACGGGGTTGGTAAATATCATCCTTTACAGTTTAGTGAGGTAGTGGAGAAATAACATATTCGAACCCTAGAAAGGCAAGATGCCTGTGTCCATACTAGTAGATGTAAGAGCCTGGGTTGAAGCGTGTTGTCAATGGATAAAGTTTATCCATCAGCTCCAGCTCTGCTAAACCCTACACAGGGTTGCTCACTACGCCTAATGGGTGTTTATTCAGGTCATGTAATTTACACATGCAGATGGTGGGAACACTGGCAGATTAACCTTGGCGCGGGGTAAATTGATTTCTGGAATTCCATTTTTGCCGTGCGGATTAAAATGTAACGATAACTCGGACTCCGGCAACTCAAGCGGGGCGAGATTTCTACGTATATAACCATATACATCAGTTTAGTTCAACAAATCAGAGATTTAGACAGAGATGGTATTGAAGTCGACTCATACGCACGAAGGCAGCTCATACCAAGCAAGTACAACTATCGATGAGACGAGCAGTGAGCCATGCGCCCCTAACTGGGTGGCGTAGAAGTAACTTTGGATAGGACTATTAGGCGTCTTTGCTCCACGATGCAAAGTAATAAAACAGGGTACATTAACCCAGAAAACGTAAATGGAAACATGGAAGATACACGTTTAAAGACTTATTGTGAATAGCGGCTGGTATTATATCAGCCAATTAGAATGTCAATAACTACAAAACTGTAAGGGGAAAAGACATGATCCATGAGAGTCACGAGGAGTAAGCCCGCGGTTTTAATGTTATTCAAGTATTTATGCATAACTTAGCCGAAATATGGACTAAGAATCATCATTAGTTGATTGGAGCGATGGGACCACCAACGACGTCCGCTTGGCCGGTCAAAAGGGTAATGTAGTTGCAACTAGTGCGATTATTATGAAGTCGGGGGCATTCAGGTGCTACGGAGTCGTGGAGGTATATGAGTGTATGTGCAAGCTAAACAAGAGAGAGATGGGGTAAGGCTACGTGGACTATATGTTCATCGTAAAAGTGTTCATTCTAACATAATAGGGTTCAAAACACACATGTCTGTCATAATATGCCGGGCTGAGATATTGAAATCGATTGAAAGATGCCAATTGAGCGTGATAAGTTGTTTGATACCGAAGTACCTCTTGTGCAGCAATTACCAAAATGATAGGGTAGTGGCGTGAGGCTGACCAGTAAGTCGCACTGGCAAGATAGGGTTGCAATGTACGGCATTTCACTATGGCTATATCTGTACTCCGTACCCTTGGATTATTGAGATTTAAATGCAATGGAAAGAAGCTCACACGACGTTTCTCAACACTGATCGGATTCTATGCAAAATTAGCATAGTTAGATCTCTTTCAGCATTGGGACGAGATGTCCCGCCACTTATGGTATACGATGTAGTAGCGCTCGAGCCACAATAGAGCCTATAAAAGCGATTTGGCCTACAGATGTGTGGAAAACCTGATCCATATTAGGCGATATCATATGCTGAGCGACCTCGTCGCTGCCAATTCAATCACTGGTACGTGAGTAAGTGCCTGGGCTTACTGTCAGCCGCGATACTCAAAATGCTTTAACCCCGCTATCTCACCTTTCGGTTTTTTCTAAGCGCTGTGGTATTAAGGGCAATTGAAATATTCTTTTTGGCTGAATCTAATACCAACAAGTCTACGAGTGAAGATGGTGACAATAATGTGGTGTTGGCTTTCTACAACACATGCCAATCTACTTAATCCATCCATGGATCTTATAGTCACTGAAAGGACTACAGAAATTTGAATTCCGGTTCCACGAGGGACGTATGGAATAGATTGTGTAGTACGGAATAAGTTTTCGCAGATTTTGTGTTGCGAATATGATCATAGTAGGCTCCTGGCTATAGTAATTTGCTAAACTGCAGCCGAGTTGGTTAGACGATAGAAGATGCGCCTCTTTGGGACTCCAAAATCCGGCTCAAATTCACATGAGTCGACATTTTCAATGCGTAATACTCGTCCTCAAGGGACAGAGTCCTGGCCTATCACGAAAGGAAAGGAAAAATCAGCTCGGGCCGCTCTTGTGGGGAGACAAGCAAGCTACACATGGCAAACAGCACGCTTTTCTCACTCTCGTAATTTTTGGCCGTCTTAACCAGCATTGTCGTCGCGTCTCCGTCAGGCTATCTCATTTCACTCCATTCACCAAACCCTAGTGTAAAGGACCGGTGGCTGCATTGCGGGACGAGCGAGTGTCACATGGCTACTTTGTGGGTCGAAACATTCATGAAAGGAATAGCAGCAGCATCGTCAATTGTGGAGTCCTGGAGAAGAGTCGGCCCATAGCGCATTCAAGACGGCTGCAGCCCTGCAAGCCTAGAATCCCTTACGCCGACACAAGCAGAGGTGACTATTTTCTACACATCCTTGATGAAAAGGCTCACCATGCCATGGATTCGACGTATGAAGGTGTGTTTGTTCCATCCAGCTCGGACCGACTGTTACCAACAGCGTGGTATCTGACCATCTGAGGAGCGATGCATGCTCGACATCCATGAGGCATGGGGCCAATGGGTGATAAATCGTAATGTAGCAACGCCTTGGTAGAAATACGAGATGTAGTACGGCCGATTTGATCAGAACCTCAATTGATACCGTGTGTATTTCCATCTACACAGTCAAATGCACTGGCAACGCCATTAGTGAATATGCCATCAAACTTCGACCCAAGATGAAAGCTCCGAAGTGCATGAGAGGCAAATTTGTGAAATGCTGAGAGACAGAATGTCGCTATATTATCAATCCACTTATCCATTCTAATATTCCCTTGGGTTAAAAAGTGATTCGGAAGAAAACGGATCGCCATTCTCTCACTCGCCCGATTGCAGTCCTGACCCTACATGTGCTGAGGCTGACTCTCGTGTCCACCTATTGACCTACGTTGCCCAACGACTGCGACATAGCTGATGCCCAAGGACAGATCTAATTATACCCAGTCGCGGCTTAAACAAGAGCCAAATGATAGAATGACGGAAGCGCTGTATTGTGCCATCTAAATGCTTTCGGGAGAGACCATTACTGCTGGAGGTTGTGCTTATTGAAACCGCCTTATCAGAATTGGTATAAGAGTACTAAGCAAGAAAAATAACCGATATAACATATAGCTGCTGCTTCATGGCCGAAGGCTTCCAATCTTGAGCGTAACGCCCATAAACATCCCCAGTAGTGGCGATACGGCCACAATTTTGCCTCGAGAAATCTCGTTTCAACCTGTGGGGGTCATCTTTGGGTCCATGAATTAGTAAAAACACGCTGTTTCTTGGTTACGGAATCACCATTTCAGGACTTGGGAAGGCGTTATTGAAATGTGGGCGCGCTGGAGGTAATCAGATGATGAACTGCATTTATTTGGGTGATTGATGTCATATGTATAGTTGTTAGCTGCGTTAGGATTTCACCATCAGATTGGTATCCCTAGATGGGACGACCTTTAGAAGTTCTAAAAATATCAAGAGTTCAGCGAAAGCCACCATGGATCTCTGGGTCCGTGATAGCACCGCAAAGACGGGCCTTTTACGATGGGAATATGCGTCCCACCTACAGTAATGTTTCGTAAGGCGTCAAGCTGAGAAAAAATACGCGTGAGTTATTGGCGTGCGTGAGTGTGAGTGGGCGCGTTGCCGGATTCCCGCGAAATATTGGACTATGGATCTCTCCGCAAATAAACCCGGGTTGACTAGGATAGCCACGCGGCTAGCTATATTGCGTTACCACATCGCCCCAAAAGCAATACCCAACGCTATGGATTTTCACGAGATACGGTATCAGTCCGGGGATTTCTCCCACTCTCGTTGTCATAGGCTTATACGGCCGGGTCTACCTCGGCGGTGCTTCAAGGAGCTTGAAGAGAATATGGAATAGTCCATGGATATTTTCTGGATCTTTTGTTGATGGATTAGCATCCCATTCATGTACTTGCCTGTTGGTGTTCTTGTACTTAAATCTTGCATCACCCCAGGACAGTATAAGTAGTTTCACTTTGTGTGTAGAATTAGTAGCTGTTGTAATTATCAAGATTTATATCAATTCACTTCGGGCTGCCAAATTGGAACCGTGGTACATTCAATCTCCAGTACACCGTACAATCTCCAGTACAATCGCTCGCAATTCGACATCAGGTGGCCGTAATAAGACAACTCACCTTTTCTGCCTTGGAGCAGAATTATAATTTACGAGATGGCTCCCAGCTGGGTAATACCGGTTGCTTCCCTTAGTTGCATCTGTGGTATTGCATTTATATTTGTTTGGTGGTGGTAAGTAGTTACATATGTGGGCAAAAATATGGGTATGTATTGACCTATTAGGTTTCCACGAATGTGGAAAAAGGGTACACACGAGGAGTTCGAGCTTGCTGCCAGAGAACGGGCAGAGCGTGAGCGATACATGCGACAAAGGAACCTCGAAGCAGGCATCACTCCAGAAGAAAAAGACACCCCCGCGACATCAGCCCAAGAGAAAGAGACTGCTACTGTATCAACACAAGATAAGGATGCGCCTCCTGCACCGACACAACAAACCCAGATCCCTTCTGCAACAACGCCAGAATAATGCTACTACAAACCATGAGCGAATAATAGAGGGTTGTTGATGTTTACAGGGATACTCCATTCGTTATGAGGACGATTTACACAGCGATCAATTATTTCAGGAGACAGGAGTATTACAAGGCGCCAGCAAGCCATAAATTAATATTATACAAATCAAACCAGCTTACTAGATAACCTATAAGAGCCAGAGCATCAGATATTATCCTCAATATACCCAACAAGTATGCCTATAACCCGCTTCTCTCCAACTGCTTCCCTGGAAGCTCATATCATCAACAGCCCGCGTTCTGCAGCCTGCAAACAGTCATCGTCCTTTAGATCAGACCGAACAACAACGGCCTCTGCGGCCTCATTTATGAAGCGGAAATCATTAAGTTACAGCGATTTAAGGTTACTAAGCGTCGTAATTGTAACAATATTGGCGATTTAGAAACCAATAGTCAATATGGGGATAAGGTAGCGGCCGTGGGTTGACAACAGGGAATATGGTGCCCCTTGGAGCAAAGTAAATAAACAATCTTTTCACAAAGGCGATAAACGAAGAAAAAAATCTTGGGTAACACACGGGCGTGAGGTATACCTAAACAGACCAGCAGCTGAACGATGTGCTTTGAAGTCCCACCGAGGTTCGCTCTAATTTCTAGGATCCGAATGCGCCCCGCATCGTCGTGATACTTTTTTGGGGGGAAGGTACCAAGACATATTATGGAGATCACAAGAGAGGCGCACCGAGGTGTGCACCTCGCACGATTGATTACGTGGTTAGGCTGAAGAGAACCTGTGAACGACCTGGACGTCTCTGGCGAGACTATCAATGAGGCACAGCCTTCTGAAGTGAAGAAGATGATGTGTGCGAATATGGCGCTAATCACTAAATAAACTCTTGATAGATAAATTTTGATAGTGATTCACTGAAGGCACTGGCAAACAATTGAATTCCAGCCGGCTCTCTTGTGTCATCCATAACATTGATGTTTATTCGAACTATTCCAATATGAAGACTTCTTTATTACCAAGAGGAACAAAGCTGTTGATGATTTGAAGCCCATTTTTTCCAGTTGTGCATCTATCAGACAAAGTGGAAGTCAATGTTGACACGTAGGGCGTGAATTCTTAATATTGCGAGGACTATATCACGCGGAGGAGATACAATGTATCTATTCCTCATCGTAATACAGGAATTCATGCGTAGCTACTTTATTTCCCTGTGAATCGAACCTCTGAGGAAAAACCGTATATAGGCCATCGTCATCTCTGGCCTCGTAATCAAGGTTGTTGCTAGCTTGAATGAGCACATCCAGCCCATAATTTTCCTTGAGCCAGTGTGCAACCATATCTACCCCAGCAAATGCACCCGAACCGGTCCAGATGTTTCCGTCAACAATCCACTTCTTCTCTCTAGTCCAGTTAACCTTGGGCCAGCGCTTACGTACCCAAGCGTATTCGACGTTGTTAACTGTTGCTTTTTTGCCGTCCAAAACACCTGTTGATGCCACGACACTAGCTCCAGTGCATGTTGTCCACAGCATCTTATCGGCTTCCACATGTTTGCGGATAAACTCAGCATGCTTCGGGTGTAGTTCAAATCTGCTGAGGTACGGCCCAGGGACAAGAAGAATGTCAAGTTCTGGGCATTCCTCGACGGTTGTTGTAGGCATGATTACCATCTGGCTCGACCCAAGGAGAACAGGATCTCTAGTGACACCAATGTAATGGAAGACAAATTGGGGTGCGCGAGATATAATGTTTTCATCAATCGGTCCATATTCTTTGACGGCTAAGAAAGCGGACTTGTTGGCGGAGGAGAGGAGATCGGCGGGACCTGCGCTATCCACAATTTGAAAGGCATAGGCAAGGATGCCTACATGAGTAACAGTCATATTGAAGAGAGCTTTCAACCAATGGATGGAAGATAAGTTAAGCTTATACCGATAGTAGGAAAGTAAAAGATGGTCAGGATGTAAGTGTTGCGTGCTCAACGCTTCAAGATGAGTTATCGCATCTTTAAATAGGCATTAGCCATAACGAATCAAAATTAAATATGGAGAAGAGTTGCAAAGTATGAGTAAAATCCCGCGCGAGACATCATACGACAGCTTCTCAGCCAGTCATACATGCTGTTAGGGGTTCTATCTAAATGTTTGCTCTGTATATCCGCTTTGTCGCGGATGTAGCGAGAGAGTTGTATTCTTAACATAAGAGAAACCTGTGATTAATATAATCGTGGAGCAACGATTACAAAGATATGGAGCAGGCTCTAGTACTACCACATGGAATTTGAGATCCTTCGATGATTTTTATGTATGAATAAACTTGGCATCAAATTGAGGCGTTAGGAGATTTCAGTTTGCTGGTGACTTCATGCTAAGCCAGTCATTCTCATGACTGGGCAATATAAGTCTTCCACATGGCGCTTATTGCGCGGCAGGCTATTGTTCACTTAATTGCTTAACGCTGAAAAGTAGTGAGATAGTGTCGTAAAATTGATTGTATCCGGCCTTGAATTAATGAAGAACCCCCTCCCAATTCTATGCTGCTGCTTATTATGCAAATGGTCGAACTTTTTTTTTTCGGAGACGGTCGGATGCCGCCACATCGCCAATATAACATGTATCTGCAGCATCATCCTTTTAACTTTAAAAAAAAGCTTATGAAACTATTGATAACAAGAGACTGCCATTGTTCAATATTTCAGGATGAATCACGTTGCCCTTAGCATTTCATACACACTGTGGCGTCACTGCGCCTCCACCGCTGGTTTCACAGCCTCATCGCAGTCTATACAGCGTAGCTTGCCAAGCCAGTAGCAAAAACTTTGAAGGTCAAATCTCCTCTTTGTCGTAACAGTTTGATGGCATTTCAAGGCAGATGATGACATCGTCCGTAAGCTGGCTATCACCAGTAGCTCATTGTCTAACTACGGTATTTCATAAGGAGGCCTCACGAACCCATCATTCTATCATCATCATGACTATTCTTTGTGGGATTTCCATACAGCATGAAAGTATTGAAACATATATGTTAAAATACACATCTGAGGCAAAGCAACAACTGTTGCTGCCATCAAAAATTACATCAAGAGTTCCGTGAAACGGCATTAACCCCGTATACGCGACACAAGTCGGAACAATCAAATCTCGCCTACAGAAAAGGGTCCAGCTGTACACCCAAAATCTTCTATCACGAGTAATTCTTGTTGCAGCCAGAATTCAGCATGCTGAACGTACTTCAAATGACAAATGATTCACAGAGCTCGTCGAGGAGCGTTGACGAGAGCACAAGGTCCAAGGGCGAACGCTTACACGACAAATCCAGGTCTTTAGAAGGCATTCAGCAGTCTGAAGACTCTATTCTTCGACCAAACCCAGGAGAAGAACACCTATTCGATGTTGAAAACAATCCATTTGCTTTCTCCCCAGGTCAATTGGGCAAGCTTATAAATCCAAAAAGCGTTGCCGCTTTTGTCGCTTTGGGGGGACTTCTTGGGCTAGAGAAAGGTCTATGGACCAATTGTCGTGCTGGCCTTGGTATTGATGAACATTATATTGTTCAATCAATCACATTCGAGCAAGCGACAACCGCTCATCTATCGCCTGGGCTGCTCAAAGAGAGCGAACAAGCTGGAAACCATCCCTTGGTTTCCTCCAACGATAAACCAAGCAGTAGCTTCGCTGATAGGAAACGAGTCTTCGGCGAAAATCGGTTGCCAGAACGGAAATCGAAATCAATTCTCAGGCTGGCGTGGATTGCTTTGCATGACCATGTGCTCATACTGCTCAGCGTTGCAGCTATTGTCTCGCTTGCCCTTGGATTATATCAGACATTCGGGCAAACTGAACATGAAGGTGCTAAGGTTGAGTGGGTTGAAGGCGTGGCGATCATTGTTGCAATCGCAATCGTTGTGATTGTCGGCGCGCTGAATGACTGGCAGAAAGAACGCCAATTCCGAAAGCTTAACATGAAGAAAGAGGATCGCTTTGTTAAAGTAATCCGTTCAGGCAGCCCTATGGCCGTGTCTGTATATGATGTGGTTGTGGGCGATATTATGCTTCTGGAACCAGGCGATATTATTCCGGTTGATGGAGTCTTCGTTCAAGGCCATGGTCTGAGTTGCGATGAGTCTTCAGTCACAGGGGAATCTGATTTGGCCAAGAAGGTCCCAGCGGACGATGTACAGCAGGCGCTTCTCAATGAATCAGGATCAGAGCTGAAAAGGCTGGATCCATTTATCATCTCTGGCGCCAGAGTCTTGGACGGTGTAGGATCTTTCCTCGTGACTGCCGTTGGGCAGAACTCAAGTCACGGTCGGACCATGATGTCGCTGTCGGACGACCCTGGGCCTACCCCCTTGCAACAAAAACTGAATGTTCTGGCTGGTAAGCACTGCCTGGTTCCATACGATTAATTACAGCCTCGGATATTTCAGCATTAGGAGGCTAATGAGTATATCCTCTAGGTTACATCGCAAAACTTGGAGGCGGCGCGGGGTGCTTGTTATTCACCGTCCTTTTTATCGAGTTTCTGATCAGACTGCCCGGAAACGATGGGTCTCCAGAAGAGAAAGCACAAGATTTTCTACATATTCTTGTCATGGCCATCACCATTATCGTCGTTGCTGTCCCTGAAGGCCTCCCACTGGCGGTGACACTGTCACTGGCGTTCGCTACCAAGCGCATGACAAGAGAAAATAATCTCGTTCGCCACCTTCAATCATGCGAAACAATTGGGAATGCCACCGTTATCTGCTCAGATAAAACAGGCACCCTAACGGAAAACGCAATGACTGTGGTCACCGGTGCACTAGGCCGCGAGCCACTGCTATTTGGTGATCAGAATCTACAATCTGAACTTGATGGCAGTGCGCTTCATATACAGCATTCTCAAATGAAGTCTCAAGGGCCAGCTAGCCCATCGTCGGCACATGTGGAGATGCAGCAACATGAACAGATTTCTGCAGACCAATTGTCCTCAAAGCTCTGTACGGAAGTTCAAAGTCTACTTAAGACCTCTCTGGCAGTAAACACTACCGCCTTTGAGAGTGAAGAGAACGGCAGGACGGTATTTGTGGGAACTAAAACAGAGACAGCCCTCCTTGATTGGGTTCGTCGATATTTTGGTCTTGGGCCAGCCTCTTTGGAACGTGCCAACAGCTCCCTAGAGCAGCTGTTCCCATTTAAATCAGAGCAAAAATGCATGGGAGCGGTAATCAAGCTGTCTCAATCGGATACTTACAAAGGCGAAGCAAAGTATCGATTGTTTGTGAAGGGGGCACCGGAAGTTATCCTAGCACAATGTAGCACCTCGCTATTCGACGTATCGAAATGTATATCACAGGTGCCCATGTCGGAATACCAGAAAAGTACTATCAGACATATCATATATGCCTTTACGACGCAATCATTACGAACTTTGGCTCTTTCATATGTCGACTTCCAGGAGTGGCCCCCGCATTGGCTCCAAGCAGACGACAGCTCAACGAGTTCCAACGATATTGAGCTTCTTGATCTTCTTCAAGATATGACGTGGGTTGGTGTTGTGGGGATTCGAGATCCTGTGAGACAAGGAGTTCCTGCTGCGGTCGAAGCTTGCAGAAGAGCATCAGTGTCAGTCAAGATGGTGACCGGTGACAATATTGAGACAGCAAGAGCTGTCGGGCGGGAATGTGGTATCTTGAAAAGATCTTCAGCGGGAGATGAAGGCTTGGTGATGGAGGGGCAAGACTTTCGCCGACTAACTGATGAGGAAAAAGCAGAGGTTGCCAAGGATATCTGTGTTTTGGCCAGGTCCAGCCCGGAAGATAAACGCATCCTCGTCAAAACTCTACAAACCCTCGGTGAGATTGTCGCAGTGACAGGAGATGGTACGAATGATGCGCCGGCTCTGAAGGCTGCTGATGTGGGCTTTTCCATGGGCTTATCTGGAACAGAAGTCGCTAAAGAGGCATCTGATATTATCTTGATGGATGATAACTTCACGTCAATTGTTAAGGCACTCGGTTGGGGTCGGGCCGTGAACGACTCCGTCAAGAAGTTTTTGCAGTTCCAACTTACTGTCAACATCACAGCAGTCATCATAACATTTGTTACGGCTGTATCCGATAACAACGAAACTGCAGTGCTCAACGCAGTGCAATTGCTGTGGGTTAATCTCATTATGGACACATTTGCGGCACTTGCACTTGCAACAGATCCGCCAACAGGAAGCGTACTTCAACGTAAACCAGAGCCGCGGACAGCTTCACTTATTAGCTTCATCATGTGGAAGATGATCATCGGCCAATCCATCTACCAGCTAATTGTTTGCTTCGTACTATGGTTTGCCGGATCTAACCTCGACTACCCAGAGTCTCAGTTAAGAACTCTTATTTTCAACGTGTTTGTTTTTATGCAAATCTTCAAGCTCATAAACAGCCGTCGCATTGATAACAAGCTGAACATCTTCGAGGGTTTGCACCACAATTGGCTGTTCATGGTGATGATGTCGATTATGGTCGGTGGGCAGTTAATTATTATTTATGTTGGTGGCGAGGCGTTTGTCGTCGTTCGGCTAACTGGCGAGCAATGGGCCATCTCTATTGGCTTAGGAGTTGGCTCAATTCCCGTGGGTATTCTCATTCGCTTACTTCCCGATGAAGCCTTACGAAAGTGTTATTATAAAATTATTAAAATAATTAGGCGCAAGTAGTTATATTCCATAGTCATTATTTCCCCTACTCTATTGTCGTTGGTTCTATTCTCCGGTGAGGTACTGAGATGGCCCCCGATTACGGTACTTCGACATTGCTCACATATATAGAACCTCATTGGTTGTCGTATTGAGTTCTTACGTATTTAAGCCTAACTTGGTGTGTCTTTCGAGACAGCTGAGCGTGCATGCTGAATAAATGATTCGACCATTTTCTCCAACTCAGATGGAACAACAGATTGGGTGTGTAGTTTTACCTTCATCGACTGGAAATATGACAGCGTTGTGTTTAATAGATCTAAATCTTCGCTCGTGGTTGGTGCCTCTGGATTACACGTAATATGGTTGAAGACCACGAAAAATGAGGTAAAAGGATAATAGAGGAGTGTCCTAAGGATGCGAAATTAGTCTACCACTAGCAGTGGTGAAACAAGCGCTGTTACCAGAAAATTCCTCTATAAACATGGTGTTTACTCGAAAGGTGTGGAAGAAGGGACAGAGCCTCCCGCGAGGACTCGAGTCGGAGAGCAGCGTATTGGACATCTTCTGGTAATGTCAAGACGAGAATATGTAAATACTTGAACCTCATGAGTCGAATCGCAAGAGACATTCCACGAAGCTGTTCTTCACTGGCATGATCAGCTTCAAGTCCTCGAGCTTCTGATAAGATCTATAGATTGTAAGCTCGGAATCTGAGAATTCGATATAAAGCTGAGACATACCTGTCTTGTTGACACATCCCAATCATCCAGATACGATATGAAGCCCTCCCGCCCACCATACTGAGAGCCATTAGTCGGGATGTCAAGGATTAAACCTGTTAACCTTGCCAATTTGATGTTTTGAGTCAAGAAGTGGGCGCCAAATGTTGACGAATAAGGCTGCGTATGAGCATTGTTGAACTGCCCATGTCGGGGGCGAAATTTTAAGAGATGCTGGAAATCAGGCAAGGGTACGTTTTCATACAGTTTACTCGATAATAATATTGGGTAACCAAAAGCCAAAGCGCATGCTTTATCAACCATGAATAGTACCCAAAAGAGAGTCAACCGGCGCTGTTGTTCTGTGGAGTAGTGCTGCTCTGTGAAGGGTAAGTTTAGGGCTTGGGCCTGTCGGCAGGCGTGGCTAGCAAGCATCCATGATAGGCTCGGAGAAGTATAGTCTTCTCCGAGGCAAGAAAGCATGGTCAATGCCTGAACATTCACTGCGTTTGTCTCTAGGAATATTCTGGCATCATCTAAGGCAAGTCGGATGTTATGCCGGAATGATGTGGTGAGGTGGCTAAGCGTCTGATCTTTGTGGGAGATTATGAGCAATATAAAATTAATGTAAAGTACCCAACTGCGCTGGGTAACTGATACAGGCTCAAAAACGACTTCCATCAAAATCTGGTCAGAAGGCTTCATAGCGATTAGGTCAGCTAGGTTGGAGACATTCAGAAACCCTTGGAAAATTTCATTATTCAGCGTCTTGACAGCAAAGAGTATACACGATGCAGTATACTTACGACTGATAAGCGCATATCCAAGGGCTCTTGATGGAATAAAAAAGCCAGCTACTGCCTCATTTCCCAAAAGAGAAATGCCACAGCTTGCGTCGAGACTGGCTCGTATGAATGGGCTAGGATGATATTGGAGATTTCCGAAACCGGGCTGTTGATAAGATAATAGACTTGCGTTACTATCAAGGATTTCTGCATCTATGGAGGTATTTGCAGGTGGAACAAATAGCTGGTTTTGGTTAGGGGGTGTTTGAGTGTTAGTCTCTTCCCTATCGACTGATTGATATTGGATTGTTTCAAAGCCTGAACTTTTTTCAGGTGCGATAGTGGCATCTACCCTGTTCATATTAGGGCTTAAACTATCCACAGCGCGGGTCAGCTTCTCAAGAGCTGCCTCTATACGACTGAGGCGCTCCTGGAAACTGTCCAGGTCTTTCTTTGTTGGGTATAGGATTCCGGTATCCGCACTTCCAGAGGGATAAGTACAACAAACAGATCCGCGAATCTCCGAGTACCACGTACCTCGAGGCTCCTGTTTGATATCTTGGAGCTGAGACTTCTTTGGAATAGACACACTCGCCAGGCCAAGGGCGGCAAGTGGCACACTTCGGCTGTTCACGAGAGCACCTATCCTAGCTTAGCTGTGGACGGAGACATTACCAGCCTTACAGAGTTATTGACTTCAGCATGGCTTACCTGACTTTTTTCTCCCTGCAGAAATCACACTGCACGATTATTTAGCTACTACTCCTGCATATCGGCGACCCATATCGATTGCATTTGTGCGTACAGAAAAACGTGACAAAGACGCCGACAATGGGTCAGGGGGCGAGGATAGAGGCATCGATGTATTCTCCATACTGCTCAGCGAAGTCGGCTCATCGGAGTCAACAGAATGCGTCTATTAGCGACTGACAAAGTCAACAACAATTTGTATACGGAACACCCGAGAGAGCTGTCGCTTGAATCATCCGTGCGGAGAGTAAAATTTCGTGAGGTTGATGCAGAATCCCTTTCGAAGATCAAAAAAGGATTGGACGTGTCTCGCAACCATTTCGCGAGCACCTGCATACCGACATAGGCATAGTCTCTTGACTTAAACATAGCCACAACGTTGACGTAGCGCGGCAACGCGGGTCCCGGCTGATGTGGAATAGGAATGTCGGCACCCATGATTGCCGACAGTGTGGAGCACTTCTTCCACGCCGACTATGCGGCTGCTAGATTGGAACTTTTAAAGGAGTCGCATACTTTTGAGAATCGTACAGATTGGACACGCCCGGGGACATGCAAATGTAGCACCGGTTATAGCCAATCAATGTTGGCCATTGGCATCTTTTTGAGCTAACCGAGGCAAATTGCTACCTGCGCCCCGGCATGCTTAAAATTGGTCCTCCGCTGACTCGCATTGAATGACTTGATTACCGCATCATTACCGTTACAGTTGATGGATACGATTCGGCATTTGTTGCTAGTTGCTTGATATCATTTTGCCTTGTCCAAGATCATGTATGGAGATATTGAAGGTGGCTCAGACAGAAGCTAGTGCAGCACAGGTATCTTTATTGACGGTGCTTAATGTCTATGTCGATCGTAAGGGATGGATGCAATTATCACTTCACCTCACTCTTGTACTTTATAAAATACAATTCATGTTACGTTCTGACTCGAGATTTCTTCTTTCTATCTCTTTTCCAGCTTCTTTGATTCGTTACGTTCAACCCCACGGTGTATTATCTAATACATATACTTACACACTTCCATTACATTCATCACTCCATAGCCGAAGCAATGAGCCGCCCTTTTGATGCATATGATGGCATTGCCTGCGGTGAAATTGCCATCTACTGCCTGTATCTCGGTGGTGCCATCTTCCTGTGTCGCAAACACGGTTTTGGCAGAAGTGCCGGCTGGCGTTTCCTCATTATGCTGTCTCTTGCTCGCCTCATTGGCGATGGTATGCGACTGGCAACCATTTCGCTACCAACCAACCAGAGTCTATACATTGGCTGGTTAATCCTTCTTGGTGTTGGCCTCGGTCCTCTTGTTCTTACATTACATGGACTCCTCGGTCGCCTCATCGACTCTATTGGCAATCAAGGTCCGCTTCTTATCAAATCTACTCATCGTCGTCTTCTTGAGCTTCTTATGCTGGCCGGCATGGTTCTGGTGATCATTGGCGGAACACAGTCGAGTTACACTCTCACCAATGGAAGCCCAGTTACTCATTACGTTACTCTCAGCTATGTCGGAACGGGCATTATAGCTGCCGTCATAGGGCTCTTGATCCTGGAAATCTTACTTGTATACAAGAATCGGGACTATATCATCCAAGGCGAAAGGCGTATTCTCATTGCAATTGTCATATGCATTCCTTTTGTCCTAGTACGCCTTGCTTACTCCTGCAGTCTCGTCTTTGGCGGCGTTCATACCAGTCCCTGGCTCTTACTTGGAATGTCTACTGCAATGGAGGTCACTGTGACGCTTATCTGCGAAATTCTGGGCTTCACCATTCATGCCGGCTTTGTTGAGCAAACAGGCGAGGAGATGCAGCCAATGGCTCGATTTTCAGCGTTAAAATAACAACTGTGTGGGTACTATGAAGAGAACTTCAAGTGTTTTCTCTCAAAGACCCTAGGTCTCTCTTTTTAGCATTGTTATATTTTTATCTTCTCGTCTTTTATCAAATCTCAATTGTATTTCATTTACCCTATAAAGAATAACTGCTCATTAATCTTTTCCTCAAATAAAAGTATATATTCACTTATTCCTCATATCGCTATAACATATAGATAGACCTTTCACTTTACTTCATTCAAATGCAGGGTAGCTTTTGTATTCGGTCTCCAATACTATCGTAATCTTTGTAATAATCTTCCGCCCATTGTTTAACAATCTTCTGAGCAGGTAAACCGATTGACTCAAGTTGCATGTTAGCTAGCCGTATGTAGTTAGCATCGAAAGGGTCCTTGTTATCTGTGATTGGATGTGACTGGAAGGATATAAGTAGGTCGTTCCGGTAGCAGCCAATCGTACGTCAGAGTCATAGTTGCATGACTCCATAAGCGGATAATACGTGTCTCGCCTATGAGACCCCGTTTTTCTCCCCATTTGGAAACTCATGCGAGACAGCGACTAATACCGATTCCTTTGCATCAGCCGGCAGGAGAAGTTGGTATGGCTATTATAGCCCTGATCTCACTTTGGAAAACTTGGTACGTCGGTTCTTAACTACACTGTATCTACGTTCTCCTCATATTCCCAAATGTAACTTGCTCCAACCGTTTACTGCATAGTGTGACCAATAAAGTAAATTTAATTATTATTTTCGCTCCAATTATTACCCTCGCTCCATCTCACTACCCTTTATCCCCTATTACACCCTCTTGTCCGCTGCCTTATCCGCTGCCTTCTCTTCCACTATATCTATCCTTAGCTACAATCCTCATTCATATCACCGAAGTGCAAAAACGCTGCTTTCTTCATTCCGACAGTGCTCTTCAACGCTGACGTGGCTGTTGATCTTGCTATTGTTGCTATCTATCAGCCCTCAAAAGTCTTATTGATTCCACTTGGGAGGATTGAATAGGATTTTAACTAACCTGATTGGCACCTTGAGTCATTCTAACATTGTGACTAGGTCGGCTGCTGGTGTTGTAGGCAGTTTGTCCCGATTGCTGTGCTCTCTCACGTTGCTCTCTTTCCTTTTGAGCTTTACTATTCCTGTACTTCTTGACAGCAGAATAGATAAGCATCTTGAAATCTGGTTTTTGTAATAAAAGGTCAATGTGGTTGTGAAAGTAGAAACTGATCTTGAAGGGTAAAAATGTATCTATTATAAATGAGAAGCTTGAGGAATTGTAAGTTTGAAGAAGCGATGAAGGAGAAGGCAGGCACTGAATTTATAGTTCATGTCTAAGGAGGGTTACCGGCCTCGCAGTTGCTGTAGGGGTATTCGGTCATGACCGCTCACCTAGCTATCAAAAGTGATTACACGTGATGGAGATTCCTTCCCTACGGACACCCTCAGCACAGCCTTAACAGTCCCTACTTCTCCACTATGCGCGTGGTCACTCGAGAATCGGCATCAGTGATAAAGGAGTCAGGCCGTAATCTTAATAACCGCACTAAGCACTAATACCCCTAAAGGTGGTACCGGACATAAGAGGTACTATCGGAAAATCGGCTTGTTGCAGATACATAAAGCGTGATTACCAACTCTTGGTTCCGTCCCTCTATGGTACCTTGGCTAAATCCTTCTGCCATATCGTCAAGATTGCGCCATTGCTATGGAGTAAATACGGTACAATACGAACTAGATCAGCGGGAAACACTTTAGGACAACGAAAGACGGTGTATATGTGCTTCGCCACCATAATGACCAGTCAGACGTTCAGTGCAAAGTATCGTATTAGGTATATATGCCTGAGTCACTAAGCATCCCAACGAGCGCAAATAGGACTAGCCTATTATCATCTTCAGTGGGCGCATTTTATATTTAGGTAAATCGAGACATAATGGTATTAATGCCCAAAGAAGAAGTAGACAATATGCCCATTCTGGAATGGGTCATAGAATCACTACAGTTCGCCATCCAGGCGTTAGACAACATTGTACGTAAATATCTGTGGCGCAGACGGGGATGGGAGGCTTGACATGGGCGCCTAAAATTGAGATAGATACCGCTTTTGATACCTTTGATGGGGCATTCCTTAGATCAGCCTTTCTGAAGAACCATCTTGACGCACACGAGGCCTTTCACAAGATAGTTGAGTCTATCTATTAAGAGCACAACTTTATTAGAGCTACGATATAATGATGGCTAAGCGATGACCTGATAATTCGTGTACTTTTTGCATCACAAACTGCGAGATATTTCCATCGGATGGTCTAAATGTTACTATCTTCTAGTCGTTCTAGTGTTGAATCATGCCCTGAGAATCATCGAACTATTCGCATCATTATAAACAAGCTTGAAGTGTGCTGACAGTCGCAAAATACTTTTAGAGACATCTAAGGATGCCGAGAAAAGATCGGAAAAAACAGGTCGAGATATTAGAGAAAACAGGTGCTTCTTGATTTGTTGTTGAAACGTTGAAGAGAAGCAAGGATGACCAACGGGTCACTTGGTTAGCTATCTATGGGTCTTAACATGGTTGATGCATTGGCGTTATGCGAGGGAGAGGCAGTATAGAACATTGAAAAAGAGATTGTGAGAGTGTTTGAGTCTGACTTGTTGAAACAGAGTGTCTCAAATACTTCCTTAAACTTTTTTTAGTTATAATTTGATGTTGTGGGTATATAGACGTAATATGTATATTAGAAAGGTCAGAAAGCTGTAATAGCCGATTCAGAGAAAGGCTATGCCCAGCCTGTGGATCATTTAATATTGTAGTTATAAAGAACGATCATTATGCCCAAGAGAAATGCTCAGAATGCAAATATACTCCTCCAGACCTAGAGCCTTTGAGGATATTTAGGTTTGCTTCTGCAACAGCATTTCGAACATCATCTTGCATAGTATCTGGCCCACAAACAAAGACAGCAAGTGATTCTCCCCCAGTTGCTGTTCTCGCTGCCTCTTCTTGGACAATCAGCGGTAGCTGAGGCCGCCCGTCGAGTTGCTCGTCGAACAGTGCCGATGACGTAGTCTCTGTTCTGTCTTCTTGGGCAATGATGTTCTCTGGCAAGGAGGCAGATTTGCTCAAATCTGCTGGGAGGTCGAGCGCTTTATCAGCTAGATCTACTTCTTGTGTAGCCTCCCCAGTTAAGTGTAATTGGATACGAATACTGGAGACCGACTCCAGTGTCTCGTATCGGGATAGCAGTTTCTTGACAGTGTTTATGTACCACAAACGAGTAGTGGCATCTCGGATTGCCACTATAACGCGGAGAGTGAATGGGCCATGAATTCTGCGCTCATTACTTTCCGTTTTCCTCGTTATGCCATCAAGGCTTGCTGCTTGGCCACGCTCTTCATCAACGGTCCTTGATTGGCACATGATGAACTGCTCAATGAATGGCAAGGTCCATCCCGCACCTGATCCTCCTGCAATGACAAGAAGATGGTCGCTGTGAGCATATGATTGCAGGTTAATTCCTCCATAAGGACCATCGACAAGTACAGGAATGGAGCCGCCAGGGCTTTTCAGAGCAAACTGGTATAGACGTGCCGTTAAGCCGCGCTGATGGCGAATATAGAAGATGAGCTCCGACTTTTCTTCTGTTGCATTGGATGGCATGGAGCAAATTGTGAATGGGTGCGCCGAAATAGATTGGAAGAATCCAAAGCCGGTGAAGCGGAGGAAGCAGTGCTGTCCAGGGATCCATGTGAAGTTCGCCGGGATTGAAATGCGTGTGAAGCCGCCGTCCTCAACGGTGACCTGGGCCTTTGCTCGCGTACCATACTCGAAGCAAGTCCGCAGCCATGGATAAACATAGCAAGGGACGTACACAGCCGCTGTTGCAATGAAGTAATGCCTGTGGAACCATCAGTGTCTGGGGTGGAGGGATACTGATAGGTGCAGCTTTGCCCTTACCAAGAAGTCAAGGTGTAATCGCAATGCCAGAAGAATATCAAGACAAATACTGCGGCGGCGAGTAGATGGGTTGCTTTGAAAAATTCATAACCCAAGTTTCTGCGTAATGTGTTAGATGTGTAGTCTTGGTGGAATTGTATTCTGTTCCATCACCTACCGAATCACACTGTGGGACGCAAAAGTAAGCCAAGCCTGCAAAATGATGGCTACGATGCCAGTCCAGTAAAATATCAGGCCCATCTCAAACTGCATGACCATATCGTGAAATCTTATGTGAAAGACGATAAAGGGAAACGTATGCATAAGTGCGAGGAGGAAAAAAGCGTAAGATATCCATCGATGGAACACTTGGAGTTTCTCGTGCGAGACACCCGTGAGGAGTGTGATCCAGTTCGTCTTGGTCGCTGTCGCGCTGCAAAAGAGGAGGAATAAACGTTAGTATTTCGACGGATGCTTGCTGGGCTGGGTTAGCTGAGAGACCTACAAGACAAAAGGCATGCATGCCAGAGCCATCCATCCCGATCTTGTCCCCAACGGTGGGGAGCCGCCATAATCCAAACTTGGCCAGTAATATGGCTGGGGAATCAGATCCATGCCTAACAAGACCATTTGTCAATATCGATGTCTGCCTCATCCAACTAAGCTCGCAGTTGACTCACAGAAGAAAAAGACAGTTCCTGCAGCCGCAATAAGCAGAAGCCCCAAGGGGGCCGAGTTCCATCGCAGCGCCCGGATGTGGACGCCGCGGTAAGATAAGTATCGTGTTACTGCGATTACTTTCTGCCAAGGTGAAGCGCCTCGCCATGTCCGATGTCCCAATAACTGTGAGACAATGTTGCCAATGACGAAGATGCCGAGGACGCTCATTAGGAAGGCGACTGTCGACAGCGCATAGACATGGTCGGCAATGAACCTTGTGAGATAGTGATTTAGTATTGCCGTCGAGGATTTGTATTTTAGTTTCTGTTAGAGTTAGTTTTACTTACCAGAAATGCCAACGCTGCTGGTAGTAATCGCACTGCTCCTGTGTGAAGCCAAAGCTGTCGCAAGTAAACTCGCGACTCCCCGTCAGTGTGATGGGCGGCGTAAGCCAGGCGGCGGACATGGTAAATGCTTTTCAAAGGCAAATCAACAACTCTTTGGATTCTATTTCAAATCAGAAGCAACAGTGGGTTCATTTGTGTGCGATGCTGGTGCGAAGAGAGGATGAGTGAAATGGGCCGGCGCTGCTCAAGCACTTTGCTGGGTACATGTAACACTGTGCTGCTCCAGAACCTTGCCCAAAGGTAGTACGAGTTTGCGCCTGCCCATAACATACAAGGTAGTTTAAATGTACTACCATGAGATTTCTGAGCTTGGCTGATGACCTATTGCTCTGTACCTGTAGGTCTGTACACCTCTGAGTTATGTCGTAGTGAACGCTTGTGGCCCCCACGCCGGTGTCACAAATGGCGATTCATGCGTGTCTAGATCCCAAATATGGGGCTGAAGAAGCCAACAACGGACTTGGACAGGGGCAAGAGTGCAGCTCATTCGCCCAGAATCATGCAGAAGCACATGGCATGGTATCTGAACATCCTCCCGCTGTAGCTGGGGTCACACTTGCAGTAGCGCGACGACTCTGTTTGAGCAAGTTTGCGCACTTATTTTCGGCCAGCTTCCTTGTCCTAGAGGTCGGATACTGGTAAGTTTCCCAGCCCATGTGGTCTGAGAAACGTTGCTGCATCGAAGGATTGAATGTATGGGTTCTTTCTCCAACTCTCTCACATAGGTAAGTAAGGATCCGCGACCTATGACCAATCCCAACGAGCTGATACGGCCTACAGTAGCGTAGTCTGAGCGTTTCCATAGACACACAAAGTTGTTTCTCCATCTGCGAAGTTGGTGTGTTATCATCTTCGTCTTTCATGTGACTCGTATCCTGGTGGTCTGGCCCGACGGAGTGCTCATGTTCCCGTACCCAGATCAACGTCGTTGTGAGACAGACGAAGTTTCTTTCTATTTTGTTCCTACTCATGGTGAGCCGCTCAAATTATCTCTGCCCCTGAGGTTTTTCTTTATTTCACCAATTTGTGCTCGCCCTCGTCGTAACGCGGAACTCAGCGCGAAAACACAACAATCATCACCATGGACTCAGCATCACCGTCAATGGACATGCCAATGGGCGCTACCTCCGCCATGGCCATGCCTTCTTCGACAGACGGCCCAATGGATATGTCATCATCCAACATGACGATGAACATGGAGTCCATGATCATGGCGTTCTTCACCTCGACAAGCACACCTCTTTGGTCATCGGCTTTCACGCCCAACACGACCGGGCAGTACGCAGGAGCATGCATCTTTCTTATTGCTTTTGCTGTCGTGTTTCGTATGTTGCTGGCATTGCGATTCAACTTGTACAAGGTGGTGGCCGTCGTCAAGCAGAGGCGTAGTGGTGGTCTACTCCAGCCGGATATAACCGAGATCAAGGCGACGCCACGACCTTGGAGAGCTAACGAGGCTATCCTGTCAGGAGCACTTGATACAGTGATCGCGGGAGTGAGCTATCTACTGTCAGTGTGAAATATCCCCATGAGATGACAGTGTAACCAGCCTGCTGACCTTGTCCTAGTATGGTGGCAGTTATGACAATGAATGTTGGCTACTTTCTGTCGGTACTTGGCGGTGTTTTTCTGGGCAGCGTGCTCTGCAGCCATTTAACAGGCGGTGCTGGGGGCCATTAAACCATTGATTCAATTTATTTGAAGACGAGGCGAATGTTTAATGAATGGTCTTCTCTTGTTGAGCAACTACAAGTAGTCTCATAAACCAGTGGTGGAGTACATCCGCAACTCAAGACGTGCAAACCGTTCTTTTCTACAGGAGGGAATGAGATCATCGCACATCAGCGTGTAAGTGTCATGCTGCGAATGATTGGACTTGAATCAATCGGCGCATAATAATGACTGTAGATATAGCAAGCTATCATTGATTTTGAGCTATCGTAGTATCATAATACTATCTGAAGTTCACTAATGACTTATTTTCAAGACATATATATAGTGAGGCACTGTGCTTGATGCAATATAAGGGGATATATGCCACTGTTCCACTGGGTTCATCTTCTTTCCTACTTGATTCATCCATCGTACCTTGCGTACGTGGTAAACTGTTTGTCCGCCTTCAGGTTTTCCATATCCTCTTTTTCAAGGCACACTGCTACAGAGATCTCGCCGTCTCCCTTTCGAGGCATGAAATACACAAAACTCTGCAACGGCGTAAACCATGGCCGGCGAACAGCCTCTGGCTTGCCCAGTCCTAAATTGAAATCCAAGTCGTAGCTGTTCGTTTTGGCCCATGAACTTACTATCACGTCAACCGAAAAGTCCAATGATGAAGCAGGCGAGACATGTGACTTGTCAGCTTGGCTATGCAAGTAGGTAGCCAAGGCACGCGTGTGGAACGGGAGGATCGTGGTGTTGGGTTCCAAAGCGCCTCTCAACCTGGATGCTATTTCGCCCAGCGGCAATGCGACAAGCTCTTGTAGCGTATACGTCGCGTACGTCATGTTCTGCACGATACCCGTGTACGTCGCCGGCACATCTACGTACGAACGGACGTCAATAGCTCGCGCAAAGGTCGTGTCTCTGTTGGCTGGCAAGCGATCGGCGCGGGCGCGCATGATGCTCTGCCATATAAATGCGCTCAGCGCGTCATCAGTAGATACGTAGCTGGAACCCCTTGGGAGAGTCTTGATAGCAATGGACTTTAGGGCTGCCAACGATGTGGGATGAAAGGTAAAACTTGCCCAGAGGATCTGAGTTGGCTCTTTTTCATCCTTGTCAAGACCATTGCGAGATGGACCAGTTGCAGTGGCAGCCAGATGACGAGCAAGCTCGGGGCCACGCTCGTAGTTGTCAAGAACAGGGATGAGATTTTGACGTTGGAGGTTGCCGGATGACAACTCGTCCTCTGTAAAAGACCCATCATGACAGGCCTTCGAGAGGAGATGCATAATCTGTCCCTGCCCCATGATGTCCATGGTCTGGTGCTGGCCTAGGAACGTGAGTACCAAGCCACCGACGATGAAATTTGCCTGTAGAAGAAACACAGGCGAGCCGTGGCCGCGTCCGCTGACGGCATCGGCTACGGGAAAGGTACTGCGAGGCGCAATAACGGATTCGTTCAACATTCTCATTGGGAAGTTGGCTTCTCTCAGTTCCATCATGGTTGGAGCTGAGGTGTCCATTCTGAGATCTTTCACTGCCAAGTAGGGAATTTCCTGCAGCTCCTTGACCTTGAAAACTCCAGAGTTTCCGGGGCCGTCACCTTCAACGACGACCTGGCCTGCTACCCATGGAAAGCTGGCCGTTAGCCGCCGAAGGCCAGATTCCAGTGTACTCACGATGGTGGACTGAGCAACACCATCGGGCATCGCAAAGCATAGACATATTTGCGTATGGATGTTGAGTCTTGGCTGCTGCCCAAATATGTCCAGACAAAAATCCATTTCTCTGGGTGAGGAAATTTAGTCTTGGTAATTGATGGCAGTGGTCATAGAGTAGCAAGACTGTGCGCGAAGCACCACTAATCATTTCCTGTAGGATTGGTTGGCCCTCTTACTGCGCAATGAAGGGACAATATCACTTCTGTGACACTAGTTACTTGGACATGTACACTTGATTTGATGCCTCGCAATAATGCATGAACTAGATTCGGTGGAATATACGGGGTAATTAATTCAGATATGTCAATAGATCTGCAGGTGTTACACACACCAATTGAAGCAGCGTGTACAGAAGCATGAATGGCTGGGGACCGGCGAAATTACTAAGAAGGATGATATTACAAAAGACCAGTCAATTGATCTTCTAAAACGAGCGCGACTATCCCAGGCAACGTCAAACAACAAGGGGCGTGTGGTAAGAGAAGATCCAAGCCTGCATCCATCAAGGGACTAGACTAGTTGGCTAGATTATATGCATATGTGGATGGGGCCACAGATGTGACAGACGCTTGCATAGTAAGGAGTCCATGCCGGGAAAGAGATTACAGTCGCGACCTTTTATATGCGCGCAAACTTGCTCAGCCCATTCCTATCACTCCGCTCCCAGTACAACTTTCGCCAACAGGGTTAGGAGGGTGAGTTGACTGCCGCGTAAGGAATGGGAATGGTCTAGAATTGCGGAGTGAATATACACCATGAATCGTGGAATCTCGTGCACTCCCTCGCGACAGATCTAAATCATACATTCCAGCAACCAGGGGGTATCAAAAAACCTGCGCAGCTGAGTAGCCGTGAATGCCCAAGCCCCATGTCGACTGTCTCTGCGAGAAAAGCAGTGGGCGATCATGGATGATGTTCAAAGTGTAGCAGCTTGCATATGTAAACTCATTGTTTCCGTTCAAGGTGCCGTTCTAAGGAAATCATACTGTATCGGACCTATATGAATCACATTAAATCAACAACTGGTTCAGACGCACCCAATCACAATCTCGGATACGGATAAGACACTGCCGCAATGCAACGAAAAGTGTCCATCGTCGGTGCTGGTCCGTCCGGCTTCGCCCTCGTGGCTGATCTCCAAAGCCGCGGGATAGACGCACTGGTCTATTCACACCCAGACCATCTTCGATATGCCAACGAGGTCATGGACACAGGCCTATTGACAGCACGGGGAAAGATTGAGGGTTCTATGCCCGTATGCATCACCTCAGATATGAGTGACATCATTGAATTCTCCAACATTATCATCATTACGGTTCCATCTACCGGACACGAGACAGTTCTGCAGGAGCTGAGAAGATTTCCTCTACAACATCACACCATTATCTGCATACCGGGCAACTTATTCTCTCTCGTTGCTGATATTGAGATTGGATGTGTCCTAGAGACCAATCTGTCTCCATATTCTTGCCGGATGGAAAGAGATGTAGTGACGATTCTGGGAAAAAAGAATTCCATCTTTATTGCAGCACTTCAAAGTCCTCCAAGTCAAGCGGTATACGATGCGGTACAAGAGATTATACCAGTTGATCTTTGCTGGTGCAGCAGTGTCCTCGAAGTTTGCTTGTTAAACATAAACGGTGTATTTCATCCATTGATGATGCTGATGAACGCTGGTCGCATCGAAGACACTGGCGGCGACTTTTTCTTATATCGAGATGGCCTGACAAGCTCCGTTGCTAAGGCCATGACTGTGATCGATCAAGTGAGGATGCAAATAGGCAAGGCACTCGGTCACAACATGAAAAGTGCGTTGACAGTGTCCAACGAGTGCTACGGCCACGATTTTTTGGACCTAGTGGATTTGGCAAGGAATTCAGGACCACACAAGGGACTGAAGGCTCCATCCGACCTTCAAAACCGAAATATCTCAGAAGACGTTCCTGATCTGCTTGTTTGCTGGCACAGCCTTGCCGAGAAGCTTGGCATCGATGCGTCACCCATCAAGGCCATTATCGTTCTTGCCCAAATGACTACTGGTGTCGACTATCTCGAGTCTGGGAGAACCCTTCGAAAGCTTCATCTGGAAGACATTTCCCGGAGAGAGCTAATTGCAAGATTCACGGCTCGATCAGACAACTTCATTGTTAGCCGATTGTAACTGACGAATTGAGAGAAAAGTAGGTTCATATTGGATGATGGCGCAACACATGGTTAGCTCCTTGGGAATGGATCGGATCGCTGAACAAATCTATGAGCAACCTGTGTTGTCACGGATGGAGTGGTGGAACTGTTTATTTTGCCAAATAGATAACCCATTACAATACATGTTAGAATGAATTTACCCGTGTTTTCTATTATTAAACGGACCCCATTCTCAAGGAATCAGAGCTTTAATTTGAACAACTGTGTTTTCCGAATCTTCTCACCATACACAGCCAAGATCCAGAGAAGTGGTGCAAGAGCAAGTGCGATGAAAGCCAGCAGGGGGTTTCCCCATTCCCATCCCAATGCCTTGTACAAATCCAGGCCACTGAGAGGAATAAGCGCCCCGGCAAGACCCCTGAGGGCCGCATTAGCTCCGTTGACACTGGCAGAGTGATCCTCGAATGTGTCGATGAGATAGGTTTGGACAGCTGTAAAGATTAGAATGTAACCGAACCCTGTCATGGCTGTTCCAACTTGAGGAACAACCCAATGAACATGTTTTTCCACTCCCCATCCATACACAAATATCCCAATTGAGAAGCTTAAGGTTCCAGGTACTGTCACTAGGAAGGGTAGCCGGTCCTCCGGCGTAATCATCCTTCCAGCGCGTGCCCGTTTCTCCAATATCTTGTCGCTGAAATAACCCAGGTAAGCAAGCCCTGACAAAGTTCCAACGCCACAGGCTATAAACACTAGCCCAGATTCAAAAGTAGAAAAGTCGTAAGCCTCTTTAAATATAATTGAGAATGTCGAGAAGAATATGTAGATGATGCTGTACAACACACAGATGTAGACGCAGCTAGCCGTAACAATTGGACAAAGGAGTAGCATTTTGGAGGGTCGCATGATGCTTCGTATGACAAGCTTCTGGAGGCCTAAGTCGGAAGCGAGCCTCGACCTGTAGTTGGGGTTCCCAGTCTCTTTCCTGAGTCGGCTTGCCTTCCTTTCGAGTAGCACTGGAGGGTATGTTTCTCTTAAAATGGTTAGAGCGACAACTGTGACGAGGCCAGCCTAATAACGATGGTTAACGTGACGAATTTTCTTATTGAGTTAGCGGGCTAAGCTTACTATGATTGAAATGATCCAGAAGATCCATCTCCAACCGAGAACCTCTGCAACATAGCCACCAATGATGGGGCCTACCATTGGGCCAATCACGGTGCCTACAGCCCATAGTGACACGGCCTTTCCTCTCTTCTCCCGAGGCATAATATCTGCAATACTCGCCGGGCCGATCGATATTGTGGCCACACCCGCGAACCCAGATAGAAACCGAAAGCCAAGTAGCATCGCTTCATTGTGTGAGACGGCACACAAGATGGTGAACACGACGAAGAGCACATTCGTGACGTTGTAGACAATGACACGGCCATACAGCTCACTTAGTGGAGGAAGAAGTAGTGGTCCGACAGCAAAGCCTAGCACAAATATTGACAACACAAAGGTTGGAAATGTTGTCGAGCTGGAGTGGAAATCCACCAATATCAGCTCTACTGCTGGCGCGACTACCGATGACACGAGTGGCCTGCTGAGAATTAGCCAATGCTTCGAGCCGTGCCTCGAATCGTCTGGCCATTGGAAGTTCTCACACTTACACCAGGAAACTCATGACGGAAATCGTCAGAATGTTGGCCCATTTTTTCGTCGCAGGCCAGTTCATAGGGTTTTCGGGATCTTGCTCTTCTAGCTCGTCCCACCAAACTGAGAGCGACGGGCATGATTCAACCTGATGATTGACTTCCTTCGAACTTGAACTTGTTGAAGTATTGACAGGGTATGTAGCTCCCATTGATCCGGAATTGGTTCTGATTTCTTTACCGGTCTGTTCTATGTCTTGTGACGGCCGTGTTGGAGTGCGCGATGATGACATTTTATCCTGCACTTCAACACGATCTCAAAATTCAGCAGATAGCTTAGCTTCGGAATAACTATGTCTCACTTAAAATAGCCTATGCAAAATTTCTTCTTAAGTACCAGGAATATCACTCAATGGGAACCATATTAGTAAATATTAGACCTCTCGCGGTACATAAGATCCGCCCATGTCATGTCACAGATAGTGTATTGAATGCCCACTCCCAGTCACGGCCACAGTGACATCGCTTATGCAGTACAAGGCCTAGCATGGCTAATATCTACATGAACCAACATAAAAGGGGAAACATGACAAATGGTACTGGGATCTAGTACTGATAAACAGAGCTCAATTCTATGGGACAAATCCTAGCGCAGTACAGTGCAGTGCAGTGTAGCATCACCACCCCGCTTAGCTTTAACTGCCACAGTGACCAAGAGATCGATATCCATGTGGATTCCATCTTCCACGAGAAGTTTGTTCCATTCCGTCTTCATTTCCTCCCTTGCACGTGGCCGAAGCTCCAGAGGAATGCTGCCATATGTCTTTCCAGAAGAGCTTGCATCCAACCAGTCAATCATTTCGTCGGCATCCTTGGTCGACTTCGTAATCTTGTTGACGACAATACTTCTCTCTGGGAATCCAGCACCGTCCAGAAGCCTTTCAAGCTCGCGCTGCTTGAGAAACTTGGGCGGGCTCTCTTCTGGATATTTTCGGTATGGCTCTCTGGACAGCACCTCGTCTTTGATCTTCTCTTGTGCGCTGAGCGTATCGCCTGATCCGCCTGAGATTCCAAGCAGTCCTCCTGGTCTGAGCAGGCGACCAAATTCCTTCACTGCTGCAGGCTGGTCTTGCACCCAATGCAGTGTCGAGTTCACATACACTGCATCAAAACTCTCCGTAGGAAACTGCGATAGGTCTTCGGCTTGGCCTACAGAGAATGACAAGTTTGGCTTCTGAATCTTCTGTGCAAGCAAAATGCGTTCCGTGCTAGGATCAATGCCCACGACGCTGCCGTTCTCCCCGACAATGTCTGCTATGTGAGCTGTGAGATTCCCAGGCCCGCACCCGACATCGAGAACTCTCATGCCTGGGGCAACATTAAGTTTTTCGAGGAGAAACAGCCCGGTGCCGTACTGGGTGTTGTTAACCCGAGTGTATTCCGTCGCCAGCTCCTCCGTGTCCCCCATTTTCAATATTGATCTCGGTGTAAATCCTAGAGCTAAGCTGCCAGAAACAAAGAGATCATTTGGAACATTCGCTCAGTTACAACATGAGTATTTGTACCATATTATAAAGCTCATAGGCGTGGCAAACAGAACGGTGACAAGCTCCACGCTGAGACACATCATCATTCCAGACGCCCACTAACAAACCACGCAACCTAAATCCTACAAGGGTGTGAGAGCGTACCCCATCTGGTACAGAAATAGCATCCACCTGAGGGGGTGGTTGTATCCGCATCGGAAGTAGATCACAACCCACAAAGAGAGCTATTTTGAGCTGGTTTTCTCCCCTTTCCCTCTTCTTATATTTTTTTCGTGCAATGCAACCTTACCATACTTCTAGCGCTATGGGACAAGGGACAAACCATTCCCACTTCCAGGGTTGGCATGAACCCCCCACCACTACTGGGAGAATTGCTGTACGCGAGTAGGAATGAGGGAGTAACCACTTGGAAACTTGAGAATTTATATTCTCTTACTCTGGTTACCCTAAATACTTACTTAGTCGAGTGGCCAAAGGTTTAGTAGTCACACTTATGAATCTCGAGGCAACCGTGCGAGCGTATGAATTCGATCATGCAATGACATTACTCTCTACACCTTGAACATCTCAATTCTTAAATCGTGCTCCCAGGCCGCAATCAGTAATAAATTGAGAACAGCCTCGAGAGAAAAAATTAGGCTCACCTCATTTCCATCATGCTGATGCAAATGCTCTCTGTGACCTCGGTTGCCTCTACATTTTCTGTTCTGGTGAGTAACTTTGACCGACCCCGCAACCTTTGCTTATTCTCTGCAGTTCATCATTGGCCTTGTTATTCGTATCCTACAAAATCGAATTTTTCACCCGCTACGTTCAGTACCTGGTCCTTGGTTGAACAGTCTGTCAGAACTGCCTGCTGCAATAGCTCTTGTAAAGGGAGATCAGCACCTTTACTACAGGTCTCTGCATGAAAAATATGGCTTGGTTGTGCGAGTTTCTCCCAATGAGCTGAGTTTTATTACAACAGAGGCTCGAGAAGAGATCTATGGGTTTCGCGTAAGTGCTTTAAACTCGACATTGCAATCTCTTACTGACTTGATAGCGTGAAGAAAGGCGGCCTTCTTATGGAGAAGAGTCCTATATTTCTCGGGGCCGTAGGGAACGTCAATGGGGAGACTGGCGTGAGCCTAGCACTGAACAAAGAACATACTCGGCAACGCAAGGCTTTGGGATACCTATTCACCAACAGCGCATTGGCCAAACTGGAAAATATTCTTAAAATCCATGTTCAGAAACTCGTATCCGTGCTCGAGAAGGGGTTATCTGAGAAGCAGGCAGTGAATGTCTCAGACTGGTGTATGGATCCGCATGTTTTCATATTCTACATTTGCCATATCCGCTGACAACAGCCACAGACACATACCTTGCATTTGACATAATGGGCGACCTG
Source organism: Trichoderma guizhouense (assembly GCA_002022785.1). NCBI lineage: Eukaryota > Fungi > Ascomycota > Sordariomycetes > Hypocreales > Hypocreaceae > Trichoderma > Trichoderma guizhouense. Next base: position 113,041 of record LVVK01000015.1, on the reverse strand, counting down.
TGCTTCGCAGAGCCTTTTGGATGCTTGGATCAGGCTTCAGCTACGGAGTGGTCAACTTCTGTCATCAACGTTTTCGTAGCGGCTACTTGGACACAGGGCATACGCCGAATATCTGGTGTTGGCACGTGGCTTGAGCGCCTCATGACATGGCTTCTGGTCCCTGGAAAGGCTGCCTCATGGCGATCGATCCACTTGAACAATTCCTGCGAGAAGACGGTTCGTCGCTTGCAAGACCCTAACAGAGAGCACACGGACTTCATGTACCACATTTTGAACAGCGAGTCCAAAAGCCTGTTATCCAAAACTGAGATCCAGTTGAACATGGCCTTGTTTATTAGTGCTGGGACTGACACAACGGCTACGGCTTTAGTCGGGTGGACATACTACATCTGCACTCACCCTGATGTATACAAGCGACTTACAGCGGAAATTAGGAACGCTTTTACGGCCAACGATGATATCGATTGGGACAAGGTTAGAAAATTGGCGTACCTCGAGGCTACGTTGAACGAGGCTCTGCGTCTTTTCCCACCATCACCTGCGAGTCAGCAGCGTGTAGTCCCTTCAGGTGGCGCTAGCATTGCCGGATACTATGTTCCTGCAGGAACCACAGTTGCCGTACCCCCATGGGTATCGACACACTCGCCTGTCAACTTCAGTGATCCCGATACCTTCAAACCAGAGAGGTGGCTAGGAGAGAACGCGAAGTTCCTGGGTGACCACTTGAATGCATCGCTACCATTCGGAACAGGACCTCGGGTATGCATTGGGAAGAACCTAGCATATCTTGAGATGAGACTCATTGCAGCCACAATATTGTGGAACTTCGATATTGAGCTTGACAGAAACGACCATGAGGCGGTGAATCGGCAATGGGGTTTGGATGGTCAAATGAAGCCTATGAAGGTATATCATTCGATGACAAAGCTACCACTGTGGGTCAGTTTGAAGAGAGTAAATCCATAAGCTTTCGGTTGTGAAAAGAGGAAAAGCAATGTAAAGTATACTCGTCAAGTTGCATGTCGGCTCAATGTAGAGATAGTCAGCTTCCAAATTCAGATTATGTCTCATCAAATTAAACCTTGCTGGAATCTTATCAGTGCCAACTGGGATATAAGTAAGCTAAAGGATTATATTGAAAGTTGACGAACTAGTGCTATTGAAAGTAGCATCAGAAAGTGTGCCGGTGTCACGCACGAAGAGGGACTCTATCGGTCTAGTTCTCCTATATAAAGCCAGAGTAGAGTTCTAAAAGATATAATATATCTTAAACCACTTCTGTCAAAAGCCCAGTTTTAATATCAAAAATAAACCCTCTGGCTGATTCTTTCAATTCTTTGCGAATATAAGGTGATTTTCGCACAACCTCTAAGTCATGTCTTATTCCCTCTTCCATACTATGATACACCACAGTCAGCTTTTATGTTATCACGACAGACATTGATAAACAGAAGGGGTCGTTAACAAATACGGAAGATTAGGGAACTTACTTTGAGAAAAGAGCGATCGGAAATGCTGCCAGCTCTTCTTTAGTGGCACTGGGGAGATTCTCCTTCAAGTACTCAGAGACTCCATCTGCCGTCAAACTTATGACGCCACAATTAGTGTGGTGAACGACTACCAGCTCCTTGAACTGGAACTCGCTGTCTAGAGTAGCAATATCCACGATGCTGATCTCGACCTGACCACCTAGATTTCTAATTGCAGCAATTTCTGTAAATATGCAGCTCAGCATCATGTATCGAGGAAGCATGGCGAAGACTAAGAACAATCGTGAGGCTTACCACCCCTTCTCCCTTGCATAAATTGCTGAGGATCGCATCGTGGATCAGAACAGGCAACTGCAGAGAATTAGTTTAAGTGTACCGTCTGCATTTGAATCTGAAAAATGTACGCACTGACAATAGTAGACGGCGAAGTCCATTCCAGCAACTCGGGCAAGTCAGGCCAAGGCTTATGCACAGTGGCTGCATACTCCCTATACGCGATGTCAGACAAGTATTCAAGTGAACAGTACATGGTTTAAGGAGTAGTACTTGTTACGCTGGAGCAGCTCCTCAACTGTCGGTCGATACGCTGGTTTATAGTTGGCAGGCTTGCCGTCCATATCGCCAAAGTAATGATTCGCCATATCAAATAGCCTTATCCCTCAATCGAATCAGGTATATTCTGATGGAAATCTCTTATGAAGAGGACTCGGGAAAGGCTTTTTTGCATGAGTGCAGAGGTCTCTCAGTAGCTCGATGAGCAACCGGCGTTTATATATCCATTAACAAGGCCATAAACTGTGTATAGATTTTGCTTCTGCAATAGTTAGGTAAGTATTTTCTGTCTTGGAGCACTGTCATAGTGACCGTCCAAAGATTACTTAAAGCTGTTGATAATGTTCTTAGCTGCATTATGGGATACTCCGAGCCATGGCGGAAGCTATCTGGTGTTCCTTTATTGCTTTGTAATTACACACCCGCTGCTTCTGACTTGTACCTCTAGCAATCGGCTCTCCCACATCAATCTCTCACTAAAAGTCTCTAAAAGCCGCTAATAGTCACTATAGTATTTAATAGTCTCATTATTTTAGTGGTGAAATGGAATGTAATACATCCGAGCCTGGTGTAGCCGTGTATAGCGGATACTCTTTGAGAAATTAAATTCTCCAGGGTGATGACATATGCCAGTTAAAGCCTATAATGCGTCGTCAATATTACATACCGACTCGTCTATATACTTCTGCCTATGTAGTCTGTCTTTGTTTATTCTTAGCAACTGTCCCGGAATGCCTGCGAAGACAAGGTATCATGTTTATCATGTTCTGTGAGATGGCCTGGTCAGATTGGCCGGGTCACCTAATCTTGCTTCTCTGTCTATGTTCAAGGATACCATTAAGTCCAAGAAATGCTCGGGGGGATGACACATCAGCTAGGCTAGCTTAGAACGCAGACCGTTCTAGAGGTGCAATTAGTTCATCATCCGTCTTCTACAAGTACTTAGTGGTAGCACATGGGCCAAAAGTGTTGATACAACTGAGCCCGCATGCCGAGACTTTCTAAATATATGACATTCCTCTTCATCTTCCCATAGGGTCATAAGTATGCCAAGATTAGTGCCTGAAGTATGAAAATTGGTTTTGGATTCCAGATTGGTGAGCTAGCCACGTTACAATTCGTCAAACTGTCGATAAAACAGATGAATTCTAAATTCCAGATTCCCTCTCTGCTATGTTTCAGTTGTATTGGTCCTTGGTCTTTTTTGATACCAGGGGATCACGCAGTTACTGCATAATCACGCCTTTCCTTCGAGCAGTTGTGACATAATTATGTCCGAATCTATGCGGGGATAAGTGTAAGCGTCGAGTCCCATGACTAGCCGCCATGTACATAATGCCTGGGTCCCCGGATTTTCTCTACAAAGGAAAAATCGCAGATGTATATGAATTGCAACGTAATATCCTAACTGCTGTGTTTTCAATATCCATTGATGCGATCTAGCCATACCCCAATATGCTGGCCTCGATAACATATACTCCGCGGCCTTTCATCGTCTCTCCCTCGCCTAGATAAAGCTTTTGGTATCACTCTCATAAAGAGAAAAAGTTATTTAGAACTAATACCAAGATGTGTTTCTTTTTTAGAAAAAAAGATGTAGTAGCCGAGAGCGGGGTAGTAGAATAATGCTGCGGATGCGGCCGGAAGGAATATAGATCTAGAAGTTTATTTGGCGCATTCAAGGGCTACAGAGCAATGAGATTAAGGATGTACTTGTGTATCTGTGCCGAGGTAAGGACGGCCTCCAAATCTCCATCGCTGTCTAGAAGCAGAACATGTTTGCATTTATCCGCCAAAATCATCGTCCAAGGCCTTACGCGAGGATTGTTGAAAATAGGGGCCCCGACTTAGTAGAAGTAGCGGTACTTGGTTGAACAGGGGTCAGTCTAAGCCACAGGCAAAAGTAGGCGGTCTTTCCCAGTAGGCTAGAGTAATAGACTAAGGCCAATTGACATACATTTCAGCAAATATATTGTGGTCAAGGCTCACCGTTCTGTCGTCTTTCGAGGTGGTAAAGCTGGTCTCTTCCCTGCCGCACGTACTAGTCCTCCAAACAGGGGAGAATAGACTAGGAAGAGGGACCAACGACCTTTCAGTGGAGAATCAATTTTCTGTCAAGTCATGAGATAGCATAGTAAGATCGATGTCCCCGCTCTTATAGCCTAGCTAAACACGTAGAGAACTGTCCAGTCCAGTCATCCTAGTTTGAAGTCTAATTTTAATGGTCTTCTTATTGCCATATTAGGATATGCTCGAGGCATGTAGTTAGCCCTCGTTAATGACTAAAACTTTCTTCTACGGTTGTGTCTTCAACCACGAGATATACGGCAAGAATGGTCTGATAGCAAGCTGAAGGTCCGCAGGATAGCCCTCTGCAGTGCAGGCACCAGTGCTGGAAGCGGATTCGACCTATCATCCAACAATTACGTGCCAGCCAACTTCAACAAGGTCTTATTTGCAGATAAGTCTGTGGGCAAGAGCCATATGGTGGGCTTGTCTTGCAGAACCAATTGAATCGACTAGTGGTGAGTTGTCTAGCGAGTGGCTCTCCTAGGGTTGCACGAATGATGAAGATGATGTAAAGAACACTCGTAACTGCATAATCTAATTAGTATCAATTGAGTATTTCCCCTTTATAGGCGAAGCCCATTTCTCAACATGTCCGTTGGATTGTCCCACTTGGTAGGCGGGCTATTCGTTAGGTTATTACTCCTCACAGAAGTACCTAGGTTGGTATGTACTCCTTCGCATGCAAGAGGTAGAAAGTACCTAGTATGTCCCCACATTACATTAATGTCTCATTAGCATTTAAACTTAAACTTAAGTCTTCTTAAAAGTCCAAGCTAGCTCTTCTCTCCCAAGTGTAGCGAATAACTGTAACTGCGGTGAGAAAATTACGGATTTGTCTGGTAAAATGCCGTGACGTGTAGAACCTCTCAGATATGAACCCTCAAAAGGATTAATATAGTCGAGAGTATTCCTATCACCTAGTCCTTGTCAAAGAGCTAACAAAATAAGCTTTGAATTAAATATACCGTGAATCCCAATGAGCCCCCAAACATTGGGCTGTGATTCATTAATGAGAAAGCTTATGGATCCCACATTGTTTGTGCAACATGTAACCAAAAACGGACGTTTAAGTGCAACCACTTTGTGTCTCCTAACAGATTGATACCTCATAAATAGCTAACTCTGTCACATTAATTGCTACGATTGCGATTAGTGGCCCGATGCTATCCCCGAATACGGATTGTCATATGCAGAGTTATCATGGGACTTATACGAGTTAAACCCTGAAACTTCTAGATATGGAATAACGTGCTCAGATGCGCCGCTTTATGCACTCTAATCCTGAACCAGGCAGATCAAAGCCCGCCATTATCATGCAGTAAGATTGACTTGAGTTAGCGACAGCAAGGTCAGGTTGCAGAGTAAGTAAATCGATGTGCGCCACTTATGTATCACGCAACTGGATTAGGCAACTTGTGGTTTAGGGCTGAGAGGCTAGTGGGCATGCTCGGACATAAAGTTGGATATCCATTTCTTCAGCTTGCGGGTAAGTGGAGTTGAAAGACAGCAGCAGGAACCCGACGTTGACAAAATTGGAAGTTCACAAGCCACTCCACGCTCAAAATGTGTTCTTCGGGGCTTTGCCGAGATTAATGATCAGTCTGTGTTGAGAACCTTCTAAAAATAGGGGATTGTCTCTATAAATTGTGCCTCATAGTCTAACCTGTGATAAGCTTAAATATAGTGGATCAGTTTCCTCTACCGCATTGTCCAATTATATAAAGAGACGGGTTTCTACATCCAAAGGATATCCAAGTCAAACAATTCATCTTTGCAGATAGCAACGCAAGGGAATTACCCTCACGAAAGCTCACTATGCTCTCCTATCTTCCTGTCCTTGCCCTCCTATGGGCCCCCACACTCGCAACAATCCCTAGCTTGCCTGGCTACCACGTCGTCTGGTCCGATGACTTCAATGGCGACCATTACGCTGGCGTCGACCACAGCAAATGGGTGCAAATCGCTAAATCCAATAACGCTAACGGAGAGGTGGAAACCTACACATCGGGCACCGACAATGTTCATCTTTCGGGTGATGGTCAGCTGTACATCGTACCCACCAAGTCTGATGGGAAATGGTATTCGGGCCGCCTTGAGAGCAACACTGCGCAGGTGTGCGACACTGGCGGAGCTATGATCTTTCAGTCCGAGCTTTGGGTTCCCGACTTTACCGGGAGCCCAGCCAAATTTGCTGGTCTCTGGCCAGCCTTCTGGGCGAAAGGAAACAATTACCGTAGCAGCGGGGTCCCATGGCCAAAGTGTGGCGAGTGGGACATTTTCGAGGTGACGGATAAGATGAGCAACCAGAACCAAGGAACGCTGCACTTCCAGGACGCAAACGGCAATCACAATGGGGCATTCAACGGCAGGGTAACCTACCAGGGCGGACAGTACCATACTTGGGCGTTCAAGGTGGATCTCCGCAACTCCGACTGGACGAAGCAAAGTTTGATATGGTATCTGGACGGTGTTCAGTTCTACTCTGTCACGGGTGCCCAGGTCGGGACGTTCCAGCAGTGGGTACAGCTAGCCCAAAGCACATACTATATCATTCTGAATGTGGCCGTTGGTGGAGGATATCCAGGAAATCCAACCGCGAGTACTGTCAGTGGGTATGATGCCTCTATGAGGGTCAAGTATGTGGCTATTTATAAGACCAATTAAAGGATAAACCTATGTATTAAGTGTAAACAGAGAAATATAGCTATAGAGAGGGTGATTTGATAACTTGGGAGATGTATGAAGTCGTGCTTTTTGGGTTAGATTCAGTTGTATACCCTATACATAAAATACCTAGTTATTCAAAGCCGCGTGTTGACGTTCGCATATCAATGTCTCCTGGTTTCACAGTCAAAGAACTCAGAACCAGCTCTGAAAATCTAAAAAGAAGTCAATTGATTACCGAATTTTCTTCTCCTGTCTTCATATGCCTTGTATCTTGGACTCTAGTTTCCTACATAGTGAAAATGGCTACAAGAATCCTATATACCGAGACGGGTAACACGGCAAGAGTACGTATGCGGCATTATTGAGTGCAAACATAGTCCTTTTTCGGTGGAAAAGATATCTTACTAACTTGTTTTTGAAACCCATATGCCTGAATAGACAATTTTGCTCGGCCGCTCCCCGTTTACAATCCGTTTACTAAGCGGGTCTTGGATCTAATAGGCCAAAAGCTTCCGGTAAACGATGTTTTGATTTGCCTAGCTTAAAAGCGGCTGTTACTATACAAGTGCCAATCTTTTCTAGCCGCTGCAACCTTCTCCGCATAAATGATACTTCATGTCGGGAGAAGACCTTCCATTGTTCTACTTCTGGGGTAAATTATTTAGCCGCGATGTTATGTTTTCTTGGCTTCTAAATTGGCGGATAATTCGTCGCTCCAGAAGGCAACAGGATCCGTTTTGTAAGAAAGCAGTTCGATGGGCCACTATTAGTACCGAGCCGTGATGCATAAATACCGACATAATCATCCGGATGGATCGTCTGTTGAAACGTTGTTTCATGCATACACAGCAGCAAGATTTATTCCGTGCTATTTACAAACATGGCTCAAAAGCTTTCCAACCTCCTTGCCACCGCACTAACGGTGGCCACTGGCGTTGTCGGACATGGACATGTCAACAACATTATCGTCAACGGGGTGTACTATCAGGGCTATGATCCGACATCATTTCCATACATGCCAAACCCGCCCATTGTGATAGGCTGGACGGCTGCGGATCTTGACAATGGTAAATGCCTCCCATCTGGATTTATTAACTCTTCTCGTGCCTTGACGCTTATACTATTCTGCAGGTTTTGTTGCACCCGACGCATATCAAGGCCCCGATATCGTCTGCCACAAGAATGCTACCAATGCTAAGGGGCATGCATCTGTCAAGGCCGGAGATACTATTCTCCTTCAGTGGCTGCCGCTTCCGTGGCCACACCCGGGCCCTATCGTTGACTACTTAGCCAACTGCAACGGCGATTGCGAGACCGTGGATAAGACGACGCTTGAATTCTTCAAGATTGATGGCGTTGGTCTCATCAGCGGGGCGGACCCGGGCAACTGGGCCCAGAACGTGCTCGTTACCAACAACAATACCTGGGTTGTGCAGATCCCCAAGGATCTACAGACGGGCAACTACGTGCTACGCCACGAACTAATCGCCTTACACAGCTCTGGACAGCCAGACGGCGCCCAGAACTACCCCCAGTGCTTCAACCTCGCCGTCACAGGCACTGGATCACTGCAGCCTACCGGCGTCCTAGCGACCGACCTTTATCACGAATCTGACCCTGGTATTCTCGTCAACATCTACACCAGCTCTCTTGCCTATACTATGCCCGGTCCCAGTTTGGTAGCAGGCCTCCCTTCAAGTGTTGCCCAGGGTAACTCCGCGGCAACGGCTACAAGCAGTGCCACCATTCCTGGTGGTGGAGGTTCATCAAGCAGCAGAGCTTCATCTGCATCTGCCACCAAAACCTCGTCGGGGGCTACATCCAGGCCCACCTCTTCCTCTATTCGTACAACGTCTGCACCCGCTGGCGGCCCAACTCAGACTTTATACGGCCAGTGCGGTGGCAGCGGCTACTCTGGCCCGACTATCTGCGCCTCGCCCGCCGTTTGCACTACCTTGAATCCCTACTATGCCCAGTGCGTTTCCAGATAGTCAAAATGGCCGGTACATCTACGAAGACCCACAGAACTCGCATTAAACAGCCATGGGCCAACCTGCCAAAACTCAGTTGTTGAGCTGAAGGAGGAACAATCTTTTAATTTGCTGAATTTTGAACTCGTCCACTCTTGAAAATACCAAGTGACGTCTATACTTTCTATACTCATAGTGATATTACACACCGACTCTGATGGTCGCTGCAGCAGGCATTTGGGCAAGGTCTTATCGGAGAAACGGACTTTCCGACCAATTAAGACCGAAGTACTGTATTTTGGGATGATGTCATGACTTTTTCACTGAATTATGGAACAAAGAGACCTGATCCTATATAGTCAACCCGGTATATAACGTCACTTTATAACATTCATTTATATGGGTTAGATAGTCAGTCATTAACATATCAATTAGATTGGAATTGCCATTACACTCTCTTGGTGACATGATGCCATCCATTGCCCGGCTCCCCTAGGTGATCCACTAGTACAAATTCAGAGCTTCAGGCCAAGATTTATCGGTAGGAAATGTATTGTGATACTGACTCCCGGTCACAGCTCGTCTAATCCTGGCTATTTTAGGCAAAAAATATTTTCCCATTTTCCTTTAGCCGCAAAAGTGTCAAAGGTTAAGTTCACATCCATATAGGCAGAGCGGGTTAATGCCACAGTCAGATTCTGACAGCTGATACATGGATAGAGTACTACTTTAATGATCTCGTAATTTAGCAAGTCTGGAATCAACAGACAATACGAGACAAGGCGGAACGGCCTCGTGATGTACATATATAAATCTTATCCTATCAGTCCGCTTTAGCCATATTGTTAAGCAATCCAGACCCTAGTTCTAGCAGTCTCCTTCTCTGACCAGTCATTTTGGACAAATATGGTTCGCCAAGCTGCTCTGCTGGCCTTTGCGGCTCTCTCATCACTCTCTGCTGCGCAAATCTCGGACGATTTTGAGAATGGTTGGGACCAGACTACATGGCCCACCTATGCACCAGATTGTAATCAAGGCGGAAGCGTCAGTCTTGACACCACAGTAGCTCATAGTGGCAGCAACTCCATCAAGGTCGTCGGTGGACCCAATGGCTATTGTGGACACATCTTTTTCGGCACTACGCAAGTGCCGGCCGGCGATGTATATGTTAGAGTTTGGCTGTAAGTACTCTTGTTAAGGACTGAAACATATGGATACTGAGTGGGCATGTCCAGTCGACTTCAGACTGCTCTCAACAATGACCATGTTACATTCGCTGTGATGCCAGACACCGCTCAGGGCGGTAAGCATCTCCGTGTCGGTGGTCAAAGCGAAGTCCTCGACTACAACCGCGAATCCGACGATGCTACACTCCCGGACCTATCTCCAGCAGGCATTGCCTCCTCGGTTGACTTACCTACTGGCTCGTTCCAATGTTTCGAATATCATCTGGGCACTGACGGAACCATTGACACCTGGTTGAATGGCAACGAGATTGTGGGTATGACCGCTGGGCCAAATGCTAACAATCCGAATGACGCTGGCTGGACCAGAGCATCTTATAAACCTGCCATCACTGGTGTCTACTTTGGCTGGGAAGCCTACAGCGGAGATGTCAACACCGTCTGGTTCGACGATGTTTCGATTGGATCTACTCGTGTAGGATGTGGCGGCCCTGCGTCATCCGGAACCACCTCAGTTAGACCGTCAACTACGCGTAGCAGCGTCTCATCTACTATCACTACGAGACCAAGCACTACCATTCGGCCAACAAGTTCAACGACGACAAGCTCTGCGGGACCTACCCAAACGTAAGTTCTTCCCAGATACAGGAGGCGAGATATCATGCTAATGAATACCAATAGTAAATACGGTCAGTGTGGAGGCCAAGGTTGGCCTGGGCCGTTTGTATGCGCTGCTGGTTCAACATGTACGTACTCGAACGCATATTACTCTCAATGCTTGTAAATTGAGAAAAGAACAAATCGAGTGAAGGGTCAAATGCGTAGTTGGACTTTGTAAATAAATGGTTAGCAGCTTAATTAGGATTTATTTTATGACTAGTTGGATAACTCGTCCATTTAAAGCGATGTGAAAGTATGAGCAATTCAGGTGACCAAAAGGTTCTGAGCCGTCATCTTTCGCCTCCCATGGCTGCGAGGAATTCTGGTGTGCAAGCCCACCCTATCATGTGTTTTGAATAGAAAGCCAAAGTTTAGGGTGGATAACATATGCTGAGCGACCATTTCCCTCTAGCTAGAACATCCATGCCATGGTAGTACTGACATCCATTAGATCAAATTGAAATATGTTTGCACATCTGCGGATGATTGTACTGTTGTACTGGCGTTTATAGAGAGTAAAGGGCTTTTGAGATAGATGCCCAAAATGTCGACAAATCTGCTCCTGTCGACTTCATCGACGGATAACGACGAATACATGGTTGTACCATAGTAGTTTGTCAAATAGAATCTACCATAAGAAACCCCGAAGATGGTGGTATGCCATTTAAAGTCACCTAGGAACTATGGAAAGAACTTGGAAATGTTTGTTACAAGCAGATCATGTTAGTTGCTTCCCGAAAACAGTTCATTCTCAACCTACGGAGTATTAAAGAAGCTTATATTGTATGGACTGTAGAGGAGGTGTGGGGTAGTCTGCGCTTGTTCTTTAGGGGAGGTTGCCTTTAACTGAGTACGGATTAGTACCCAGCCCGTTAATTAAGTGGCGCGAACGCCCTTGTCTCTCTTTACGAAAAAGGCAGGTATATGACTCGATTGAGACTATGACAAGATCCTTATTAAGCTAGAGAAGCTTATCAATCTACAAAGCAATGTATGTTTCTCTCCACCTACCTTAGTAGATGTAAAAAGAGGTTTGGTAGAGCTTACATATAGCTTTTATAATTCCGGTAGCAACTCCTCATTTTAATAAACTTACTTCCGATAAGCCTCAATTCCAGTTTATACCGGTTGCAGACCATTAACTGTTCCCCGTACTACACTACAATTTCAGTTGACTATCGATGTAGTGGGTATTTGGTCTCAACGAATTAGGACATAAATGCGGCCTAGACTTGTTCCATGACTGGTTCAAATATCTGCTGCTTATGTCTCAGTTTGAGAATCGATATGGTTTTATGGCTCCCTCCTAGTTAACCTAACTCGCGAGAGTCCAACCTGTTCTGTTTGTCGGAGAGTACGAGAGTCCAAGATGAGACAGAGCAATACATCTAGAGAAGAAGAAAATGAGATTGGCGAGACATTGGAATATCTTCCATGATAATGCGGTGGGAGAGATATGACAAATAATATTAGCCTCAAATTTAACCTGGACGTGAATAATGGCAGTGGATCCCCGGAATGTCACGAGAAAGTCATATCCGATTCACTTGTGCAACCAAGTCTACAAACAGATGCACTTCACTTAGTAACGTGTTGGCCTACTCATGATATGATTGATAGGAATTAACATTTCAGGACAACCTCTAGTTTTGCCCCAATCACAACGCCTTCAAAAGATACTGCCTGAGGGATACGGATATTTTTTTCTCATTAAAGACTACTATATATAGATTAAGTTTGGCTTCACTCAGGAAACTCCGCCATCTTTACTATGACTATCCCAGTCTCCTTCCCCTTTGTTCATTCAGGCCTTACGATGTCTAAGGGAGAACCTGGCTCAAGGGCAAAGTCCTTGAAGAGCTGCCGACATAGACAGTCTTGGGGTAAGAAGAGATAACCCAGTTCTGGCTTGCCGAGTCCCAGTTACTCAGATCACGTCTGGTCAACTGAAAGGTGACGGTGGCAGCTCGGCCAGGAAGGATCTCAATGTCATCAAATCCTCGCAGAACACGGACAGGGTCGGTCGGGCCACCCAGGCTCACATACTATTACAAAAGATTAGCAAATTTGGATTGACAGATATTGTTCATGGTTTGCAAAATACTTACCAGCTGAGGAATTTCGGTACCGGTCACCTTTCCGGTGTTCTCGATTTGGGCTGTGACGGTGTAAAGGACGTCGTACAAGGCAGGGTTTCCACCAGGAGCGCCACCGGCAGGGGCGACCTTCTGGGGCGAGCCATCCTGAGATCCAGGAGGAACGTCTTCAGGCTGTCCTTCGGGAACGGGGCCTTCAAGGTATGGGTAGACGTAGAGGTTAATGGGATCAATGTTCTTGGGGAACTCATTCTTGGCAGGGTTCTTGTTGAGAGTTCCGAAGGTGGGTGCAGATGACGTCTTTCCCTTGTTAGGCTTATACTTGCTGACCTTGTGCTTGGTAATTCGGAGATCAGAATAGGTGAAAGTAGTGTAGCTGAGACCGAAACCGAACTCGTAGCTTGGCTCAATACCAGCGGCATCAAAGTGACGATAATCGATGAAAGTTCCCTCTGTATACGGGATCTGTACGGGATCTTCGGCAGTGTCGTAAATGACATCGGTGCCCCAGTCAGCACGGTCCTTGCCCCAGGTGAACACAGATTTGGCCTGTGGGTTGACCTTGCCATAGAGAACGTCAGTGATGGCGTTACCAGACTCCTGGCCAGGGAGACCAGCCCAGAGGATAGCAGTAACATTGGGGTTGTTCTTGTAGTCTTCCACAATGATGGGTCCTACAGTGTGCATGACAACGATGGTGTTTGGGTTGTGCTGTGCAACCAGCGAGACCAGTGCGTCGCCACCACCCCAGGCGGTGAGGTTGTTTCGATCACCCTGGTTGCCGTCGACAGTGATGTAGCCTTCGCCACTATCAGCGTTGACAAACACGATAGCGGCCTCAGCACCGGTAGCAGCTTTGATGATAGCCTTTGTGTCAAAGTTGTTGCTGACGTTTCTAAAGCCGGTCCTGTCCTGCTCGGCCTGGGCGGAAAGAGCAGTAACAGGAGAGATCAAGTATGGGAAGTTGGCAGTGCCACTTCCCCAACCCATAGCAAGGGTCCAGATGGGGTAGCCGTTCTTGACGTTTGAGCAGCCTCGGTCACTGCAAGCGTTGGGGCCAGCAGGGTTATCGTGGGCATCGTTTCCGATGACGGCGATACTCAGGGGCTTCTTCAAGGGCAGCGCCTTCTTAGTGTTCTTGAGAAGGACCGTTGAAGCACCACCAATCTGGCGAATGAGCTTCTTGTGGTTGGCCTGCACATTTACATGTTGGTTGATGGTCGTCTGCCCCTTGCTGGGATCCTGTGCATAGATTGGGCCAGTGGTCTCCAAGCTCCAAGAGTTGAAGTTGACAGGAACCTTGGTGACATCACGGCCAATCTTGTAGTAAGAGGTCATGATTCGCACAACCATGTCGTCGAGTCTCCACTGGGGAATGGTTCCGTTGATAACAGCGGCGGTAAGGTTGCTTCCCCAGTAGGTATCGCCAGAAGCGAGACCTTGATCTCCGGCCATGGTCATATCAAGACCAGCGAGGGCGCTGGCAACACCAGACTGCTGTGCCCACCAATCGCTCATAACTAAGATGTGTAAGCTTTTGCATCGATCAGAAAAAACTGATTTGTCTTACCAAAACCCTGGAAGTTCAGTTCTTCTTTGAGGATGTAGTTGAGCATGTAGCTGTTTTGGCACGCGTAGCTGTTGTTGACCTGGTTGTAAGAGCACATGATGGAACCAACTCCAGCACGGACTGCATCCGCAAAAGGCCTGAAAAGAGAATTAGTCAATAAACTGCTCAAGCTTTCTCAAAGGGATATTTCTCACCAGAGGTAAAGCTCGTGTAGAGTAACGTCATCGATGTTGGAAGATTCTGCGAGCTTGTTGTTCTGTCCGTTCGTCTTGGCGGAAGCGCCGCCCTGGCGATAATGTTCCTGCTCGTTACCGATGAAATGCTTGGCACAAGCAATCACACCGGCGTCTTGAATTCCCTGAACAGTCTGAGCCATTCCAACACCCGTGAGCACCGGGTCAGGGCTGAAACCTTCCCAGTTTCGGCCACCCTCAGGTGTACGGCCAATGGGTCCTGCAACGGGTCCCAACTGGGTGTCCACACCCTTTCCTCGATGCTCAGCTCCCATAGCCTGACCACGTGCGTACATCAAGCTGCGGCTCCAAGTTGCTGCCACATTGACACCAGCTGGGAAGGCAGAGTTTTCATCCGCTACACAGAGTTGTCTTAGAAATGTTCTCACAAGGGCCAATTCGATGGGGGCTGATCTTACTGTCACGGACACCAAGAGGCGAATCTTGGTTACATAGACCTGGAAAGTTAAGTCGAGGAATTGATCCAGTGTTTCCTACGCAGCTTCCGCCCTCCCATCCAACACCAGTAGTGAGGTTAACCTTCTCCAGAAGAGTCAGTTTGCTCACGAACTGGACAGCCTTGTCATAGGCCTCCGCCCAACTTCGACCGCTGGTAGGAACGGGAGAAGGATCGTCCCAGTTAAAGTCCGCGTTGATCCATGGCGAAGGATACTTGGGAGGAGAGGTCGCTTGGCCAGACGCAACGCCTGCCAAGACAGTGCCGACGGCGATGAAGGATTTTGGCAACATGGCTAAGACCCGACAACCAGTATGTTATGCCAAGAGGAAGAGAGGCCTTGGCACTGATGCTACCGAAAGCTTCTTCTCACATGCGAAACACCAGCTGAATATATACCCTTGAAGAATAGGGTAGTTGCAGTGAAGGTATGGTTACATGCCGAACAGCCGTGCACATCATGCTACCCTGGCTGTCAGCTTCTACAACCTGGAGTCCAGGAGTCCAGGAGTCCAGGAGTCCAGGAGTCCAGCCGTGATTTACAAATCTTCATTTCAATAGTATCAACGGTAATCGGACCGACGCTGCTGGTAAACACGCCGAAATAACATGTTCAACCACGGCCAACAGGGAATGGCTAGATACAGCTGTTGCGAGCGGTTATCGGCGAGCTTCCGCGCTCTCCTCTAAGTGCCATGCTTCTCTTAGAAACCATACTACATACAGTTCGACAGTCCTCTGCCTGCTAGTATACCCCAGCTTGCAACGTAGCTGTTTAGTACGATATGTGCGTTTTCTCCTCTAGCCACTAGGATATATGTAGAAGGAGAGATCTTATTAGTGGATGTTTTGATGTTGGGTTTGTCCGATGGTAGAACCAGTTCAGGGATCGTGCCTAGCAAGTTTACATAGGTCCCCGAAATAGGGCCGGGGGATAAAGTAATACCACTGCCGAGTTGCCGGCCAAAATATCTTGCGGGGTAGTTGGGGAATGAGGAGCGCCATATATAACGGCTCAAATTGGTTCCTGACTACGAGCTAGGTCAAGGGTTTGATTAGTGTCAGAATCTGGGGAATCGATCCATGCCGTCAGACATGTTGGAAAGCAACAGTAGTAAAATGCCATGCCACGGTAACATTCCGGAGCAGCTTACCCTCATGGTCGATTACGAAGACCAGATTTGTTCTATACTACTAGCAAATGAAATAAAGTGAAATACTCTACAGGAAGAGCTTGAGATACTGTTGGTAGCTCGGGACTTTCGGTATTCCGAATGAATTGGAAGTGGAAGTGATAATAACTAGCGCTGCCAATAAGTTCCCAGCAGAGTGGACAAAAAAACAAAACAAAACACAACAGCTGACGACCAACTAAAAGATTTTTGGTAAATGACTAGAAAGCTCATTGCCTTTTAAATCGGGACATCTAAATTATCCCCATGGGGAAACTCTTTTCGCATTGACCACGCAAATTTCGTTTTGGACATGGGTCATTCGGTGTCTCCAGTCTTGGTTCTTCCGCCGACTTTTGAGCAGCATCACGATGGATTTGGGGTTCAATGCGTGCGCCCAAGGCTTTCATGGAGGTTCTCATGCTCGAACGAGCAAATACGCAATTGGAAACAGACGGCATACGATATCGCAATTTCCTCCAATAGCACAGAGCCCGGCCAAGTCTTCCACGTAGAGAGCGAAAACAACGTTCTAGTACCGTGGCCGAACTCGGAGCCACTCAACTCGCGAGCGCGCCGGTTTGTGCGCGTCAGGTGCTACGGCAAATACTCTCTATTTGATGGGCGTGAAAATGACTCCGACCATGAGTCCGTGACCGAATGGTCTGCATCGTCTCTTTTGGAGATTGCACTGCTGAGAAACAGCGATTGGAAGGGGAGTATGATCACGGTGTCGGAGCCGTGGCCTCTGGGTCCGGACCATTCAGCCCGCCCCCTGTGCTTTCACAAGCGGTTTCATCTTTCCCTAAAAGACGGGACGATTGACAGGGGCCGGCTATATGCCACGAGCCATGGCGTGTACAGCGTGCGGCTCAATGGCAGAAAAGTCGGCGACCACTGTTTGGCCCCAGGCTTCCAAAGCTACCACAAGAGACTGCATTACCAGATTTACGATATTAAAGATCTTTTGGTAACACCTGGGTGGAACAAGATCGAGATTGACGTGGCCGCCGGCTGGTTTGCCTCTGCCACCAGTTGGGCCAGGAAACGATTCATCTACGGCCAGAAACTCGGTGTCCTGCTGCAGCTAGAGATTTGGGCTGCAGACTCTTCCTTGCCGATTTTGGTGAGCACCGACGCGAGCTGGAGCGTCTCCAACACGCCTTTGGTTAGCAGTGAAATACTGGATGGTGAAATCTTTGACCAAAGCCTAAGTGTGGGCTCATCAAAGCTGGACGACGCTAAGTTCTCGGTCCGAGAATCGCCTCTTGCAAGGAGCCGGCTCATCTCTCCGGAAGCCCCGCCAGTAAGGGTGGTGGAGAGGCTCGAAGCAAAAGACATATTCAAGTCGCAGTCCGGATATGCTGTCATTGTGGACTTTGGGCAAAATATTGCCGGTCGCATCCGCGTGAGAAGATTGCAAAAACTTGCTGGTTCTAAAATCACATTTCGCCATGCCGAAGTCATCCAAGATGGGGAGGTTATGTGTCGTCCCTTGCGAACAGCAAAAGCCAGGGACATTATAATATGCGATGGGCGAGAGCTCCTTGACTGGCATCCACAACATACGTTCCACGGCTTTAGATATGTCGAGATCGTGGGTTGGGACCCCGACGATCAAATCTGCCCTCTCACCAAGGCGTCCATTGTCGCCGAAGTGATGCATACTGACATGCTGCGTACGGGCTGGTTTTCATGCTCCAACGACGATGTTAATCGGTTACATGAGAATTCTCTCCATAGCATCAAGAGCAACTTTCTCAGTGTGCCCACTGAGTGCCCATCAAGAGATGAGCGCTTCGGTTGGACGGGAGACTTGAACATTATTGCACCTACTGCCAACTTCTTGTATGACACGGCTGGCATGTTGGGAAACTGGTTGCAGGATTTGTACCTCGATCAGATGGAGGGGACCGAATACTGGCGTCAAGGCGTGGTGCCCTTGTTCATTCCCAATTCTTTACTAAAAAACGGCGACGGGGGCCACGGGTGGGATCCGATGCCCAATGGCGTTTGGGGTGACGCTGCAGTTATGGTTCCCTGGGGCCTGTATCGTATGTCTGGTGATGTTAGTTTCCTCTCGAGACAGTATGATAGCATGGTTCAGTATCTGGAGAATGGCGTGACTCGAGGTCATGATGGGCTCTGGGATCCTGAGCAGTGGCAGTTTGGTGACTGGCTGGATCCAAGAGCGCCCCAAAATGATTCCGGCAGAGGTACTACGGATGGCACATTTGTCGCCGATTGTTTCCTCATTGCTTCCACCCAGATCGTTGTGGAGGTAGCCGAGAAGCTGGCCAAGCCGGTGGACTCGTCTCGCTTCAGAGACACTGCGCTGCGCCTAGTTCATGCATGGCGGGACAAATATCTGACCGCGGCCGGTCTCGTGGTTCCAGATTCTGCAACGGCTCTTTCGCTCGCCTTGTCGTTTGATCTTTTGCCAGACTGTGGAGACAACTCAATAAAGGCACAGGCGGCGGCTCGTCTGTTCCGACTGGTACGTCTAAACGACTTTAAGCTTACTACCGGGTTTGTGGGCAGTGCATTTCTTTCTCAGGCACTCACCCAGTCTGGTGGCGTCGAACTAGCCTACGCTATGCTGTTCCAGAAGAAATGTCCTTCGTATCTGTATCCCATTACAATGGGAGCCACCACGACGTGGGAGCGCTGGGACAGCATGCTCCCCGATGGGACTGTTAATCCCGGTTCAATGACAAGCTTCAATCATCATGCTCTCGGGAGCATCGCAAATTGGATGCACGCTGATGTAGGCGGACTCGAGGCGATTGAGCCCGGCTGGAAAGTATTCAGAGTGAAGCCGCAGCCCAATAAGGAGCTGAGCTGGGCGGATACCGCATTCGAATCAAGGTACGGCCGGGTTGGGCTAAGATGGACCTTAAAGGGAGACCTTTTCCGCATGAGATTACGGGTGCCTCCAAACTCTACCGCCGTCGTCAGCCTTCCCAGTGACGGCCGAGAATCTGAGGTGGGGAAACGGGAAGCTAAAGAGCAAAGAGTTGGGTCGGGAGAATACGACTTTGAGTGTCGGTTTGTACAGGCACAGTGGCCACCAAAGGCACTGCTTCCACCATGGGGAAGAGCAGAGTTCTAGGGAAATTATAATGAATACAGAGATACAATCGAAGATCAGTGTAATTGATATTAATAAGATATGAACCATTGAATTTGCATTTTGCAACTAGTTTTTACAAACATTGATAGGCTGTAGGTTAGGCTAATACGGGGCTCCTCAACACTCTTTGTGCTGTATGTCTACCTTGGTTTCTGCATGGACTTGCACAGCGACCACCTCACGCTTCTCCTTGTCGAACAGCTCGTCGACCTCTTCAAGGCTGAGACCACGAGTTTCCACCCACACAAAAATAACAAAGACAAGCATCAAGACATCGAAACATCCATTCACCATGTAAAATTTCCATCCAATAGCCTGCAGGCCGAAAGGTACGGCCATGGTCACCAGAAGACCGCAGCACTTTGTGGCAAAGGTATAAATGCCCATGCCAACTCCTCTGATCTCAAAAGATAAGATTTCGGGAGGATAGAGGACTGTGAGCGGCGTGATGCCCCAGTTGTATGCGCCATTGTACAAGAATATGATGGCAATCGTTGCATATATACCAGAAGTATTGGTTGAGTCTCCATAGAGTTTCGTGAAGGCGCCAAATATGAAGATGAAGGCAGTCTGCAGAGCCAAACTAGCAGAGCAGAGTTGCCTCCGACCCAGCAAATCCGTATACCAGGCTGAGACGACGGCAATGACCAAGCTCCACGATGTGAGAATGACGTTGATTTGGAGTTGTGTATTTGGGCTCTGAATACCGGCGTTCTGTAGCATTTCGCCAAAGTAAAAGGTGATGATGTTAGTTCCCGGGAGCATGACAATGGCCGAGAACGTTGTTGTAATCAACAAGCGCTTGCGGCTGGACTTTTTGCAGATCGCTTGCACCAGGCCCAGGCTGTGTTCCTTTTCAAAGTTGATTGTGTCCGCAATCTCGCGATACTGGACCTGTACATCGTCAGCGTCGCCACCGTTGACGATGCTGAGAACCTCCAACGCTTCTTCGTGTCGGTCATGGCTGATGAGCCAACGAGGTGACTCAGGAACGAATAACAGAATAAGAAAGCAGACGAAGCTTGGAGCCGCCTGCAAAAGACTCGGAATGCGCCAGGCGTACGTTGAATCGAGTTTCTGCGTCTGTAGCGCATATAAGTCAGTTCATCAGCTATCCTTGGGTTTAGTTGAGATTATTCAACACATTTGACATACCCCAAAGCAGACGCCGGCCGCGATAAGTGTACCTATGCCCCAGCAAGCGTAGTACATGCCGAGAGCGAAGCCTCGATACTTGACAGGAGTGGTCTCAGCAACCAGCGTCGGCGCCGTCGTCTGGGCCAGCCCCATACCCGCACCGACGATGCACCGCCCGGCGATGAACATCCCGATGTTCTGAGCAGTGCCCTGGATGACACCGCCGATGAGAGTCACCAGCGCGGACCAGAATACGCACTCACGGCGACCTCTCCAGTCGGCCAGAAACCCTGCTAGAGGTGAAATGGCGGCACCACCAACATAGGAGATGGCCGTATTGAGCGACTTTGTCGTGGTAGTAAGAGTAAAGTAGCTGCTGTAGGAGGGCATCACGTTGAGGCTGCCCATGAGCGAGCTGTCGTAGCCGACAAGCTGCGTTTTGCTAATGGTTAGCCTCGCCTGGTAACTACCGCGTGTGACAAGGTGAAGGGCATACCACAGAGTCCACCGATGACACTGCGATGAGACATGCTATGAGCCACTTTTGGTCTCGTGGAATGAAGCGCGAAATCTTTCGATGAGCCATGGTCGGTTCTTCAACGTATTGGAACCTTTGGTAGATCTGGAGATGAATGACAGTCGAGACCAAGCGAGGGATCAGACCGAGATGTCTCCTATATTTAGTTCTTCTGCCTCGCCTGGCTCCAGCGTATCGGGAGAAGTGTTACCACAACCCATTCGCTGATCATGCTGTGTCATGCAAACTCCAAGTTGAAGCCAAATCCCGAGAAGATGGCGGATGCGTGTGGGTCTCTCCTCTCCCCACGGGGTAAATAGACTCATATCCACGTGCATCTTGACTCCCAGATCGCCGTGTAAGGAAAAGCTTAGCCTGGCGCCCCCGCATTGAGGCGTTGCTTGTTAAGGCGCGAGCCCTGTATTGTCTTAGATGGCGCGGTGGTGTGTCTTGGCTTCGGAGAGAATGCTGAACCCCGAGTTTCCCGAGCCATCTGAGCCTGTGATTGGACGGCGTGACGAAAACTGACTGCGGATTCGAATTCGAGAAGACGGTGCCCCGAAGTCAGGGTGGGGGGAGTGAAGCTCGGGCTCGGGACGGGAGACTTGTGTCCCGAACTGTGGTCTCACATCGGGGAGTACAGTGGGAAGGACAAGATTAAGACGAGGTTTTTGATATACGTGGACACATGTGCAAATATTCTTTTGCATTTGTCAGTATAATTACTGCTTGAAGCTACTGCAGAGCCGCAACCGGCGCTTCCTCATTGAAGCTCTTACGATAGTTGAGCGCCCCTGTACTATAGCCGCACCTTACCACTCTCTCATTTTTCTTTGTCAAATTATTACACGCTCAGGAAAAGCCATGTCGCCTATACCTGATGACTATCTGCATCGAGTCTACGCTGGCGTTCTTGGAAAGCTGGTGGGTGTCTACCTTGGACGGCCGTTCGAAAACTGGACGTATCAACAAATACAGGATAAGCTCGGAGACATTCGCTACTATGTACACGACAAGCTAGGTCTACCGCTTGTTGTAATCGACGACGACGTCTCAGGTACCTTTACCTTTGTCCGCGCGCTGGAAGAGCACGCCGCCTCTGCAGACCTTTCGTCTGAGGATGTCGGCAAGACCTGGCTAAACAACGTCGTGGAGGGCCGCTCTATCTTCTGGTGGGGAGGCAACGGCATCTCGACGGAGCACACAGCATTCCTCAATCTCAAAAACGGCATCACCGCCCCTGCCAGCGGTGCGTTTAAGACGAATGGTCGTACTCTGGCAGAGCAGATTGGCGCTCAAATCTTCATCGATGGCTGGGCTATGGTCGCTCCAGGAAATCAGGCTCTGGCGGCGCAGCTTGCCGAGACAGCTGCACGGGTGAGCCACGATGGCGAGGCCGTATATGCGGCCAAGTTGTGGGCGGTCATGGAGGCGGAGGCGTTCCTATCCAACGACGTCAACCATCTCCTTGATGCTGGTCTGGCGTTTGTTCCAACTGATTCCACTATCGCGCGTATGATTGCCGACGTCAGGCGCTGGGTGAAAGAGGACGACGACTGGAGGCAAACGCGTCAGCGAATCGAAGACAACTATGGCTATGATAAGTATCCAGGCATTTGCCACGTTGTCCCCAACCATGCCATTATGATCATGACTTTACTATACGCAGGCCACGAATTTCACGAGGCCATGCATATCATCAACACCTGTGGTTGGGATACCGATTGTAATGCCGGAAACGTTGCGTGCTTGGTTGCTCTGATGCACGGTCTAGCCGCATTCCAAGATGGTCCTGACTGGTTAGGCCCTTTGGCTGATCGAGCCATCATCTCCAGCACCGACGGTGGCTACTCGATCAACAACGCAGCGCGCATAGCGTACGACATAGCCAATCTCGGCCACCGCTTATCCGGTAATCCACCACTCCAACCGCCAAAAAATGGCGCTCAGTTCCATTTCTCCCTTCCTGGTAGCGTTCAGGGCTTCCAGTCTGCTTCGGATCTGGCTCGTATCAGCCAAGGCCAAGACAACGGAGTCGATAGCCTTTGTATTCGTATCAACAATCTGACAGACACGAGCGATGCTGTGGAAGTAATGACACCAACCTTTACCCCGCTAGATATCCTCCAGGTCGATCGAAACTACGAAATCATGGCCTCACCTCTGGTGTACCCAGGCCAAAGGGTCAAAGCAGAACTGCACGCAGCCGACAGCAACACTGCAGTCTCGACTGTGTGTCTGAGAATCAAGGCATACGACGAAAACGACATCTTGAGAACCGTGGATAGTCAGCCTATAAGTATGAAGTCCGGGCAGCAGGATAGCCTGGAATGGATCATCCCCGAAAGCCTTCAGAACTGGCCCATCCAGCAGATTGGCATCGCCATCAGCACTTCCACAGGCTCTCCGAACCTTGATGGTGCCATATTCCTTCACAGCTTGCGATGGGATGGCGCGCCTCGAATGACACTGAAACGACCCGCGAATAAGAGTAGATACCAGAGTTTCTGGAATCGTGCCTGGGTCAGTTCTGTGGACAAGGTGCACACTGACATGGGGCCGTCATTCTTCATCGCTCAAGACCGAGGCGAGGGCCTCCTAAGCCAGGGTGCCAGGGACTGGGTCGACTATGATGTGACGGTGTCGAATTTCGTAGTCAATTTCGGTGGACCGATGGGGGTTGCCGCTCGGGTCCAGGGACTGAACCGCTACTACGGGCTCATGTTTACCAAAGACAAGCGCGTGGCGTTGGTTAAGGCCGCTGACGATAAGAGGATAGAGCTGATGGGCATGCCTTTTGCATGGGAAGATAATCACAAGTACCAAGTGCACCTACGCGTGCGGGGCAGCAAGATCGAAGGTCAAGTCGGTCAGGTGGAATTGGTGGCGACAGACGAGGACTATGTAGGAGGCGCAGTGGGTTTGGTGGTGACGGATGGTTCATTATCAGCCGATAGCATCTCTATTTCTCCAATAGACAGCTGAAATGGAAAACCGCAATAAATAAATTTGATAGGTTTAATTGATCCGTATCTAGCTATCGACAATGATTTGCCTTCACTGTAACACCTCATGATGTTATATGTGATTGACCCATGCGAGTCTGCATCTAGAGCATGCCCCAGAGGTTGTTGCCGTACTCATTTATTGCCTCTGTTGGATCTGTCATATCGGCGTATGGGTCCTCCTGAAACCCATGCTGCAGTTCATGTAGGATGTTGGCCCAGTCTGACTGGTGGTCCTGGAGATCTTGGAGGCCATCGATGCCGGGAGCCTGCACGGAACCCCCAAAGTTGGGTGTAGAGCTGCTGTCTGCTAGGCCGATACTTGTAGTGAGGTGATGCTCAGCTTCATCGGTGCCTTGACATGTCGGAGGGATTGAAGGGGCAGCGTTCTCTCCGGCAAGGTCTGTAGATTGAGTCATCGGTTCGAATATTGTGAGCGGAGTCGCCAAGACTCGAGTTTGCGAAGGGGCACCTGGTGAAGGATTACGGTAAGACTGGTGATGGCTCTCTCCGAAGACACCGGGCTCTTTTGGAGGATTTCCTCCTTGGCCGCCCCGAATTTGTTGCGCGCGATCCATGAGTCGGTGGATAGGCTTCCAGAGCATCCCTTTCTTAGAGCGACTATCGTGAGGCCACCGCTCACAGACTCTGTCCATCACCAGCCATGCACGATGGGACAGCTCATCGGTGGGATGGACGCAGAGATAGGCCAGCACAAAGACAACGGCGTGCCACTGGACGTGCGTCATGAACAGCCACCGCCATCGTGCAGCTCTATGCCCTGTTTCTAACGAGTCTGCGAGCTCTAGCATTTCGACGGACCTTTCAAAGGCTACACGTCGGAGATTGAGAGAAGCAGCACCGTCGGCAGTGTCTTGGGGATGCAGCGGATTGCTCACAGCAAGCCACATTTTGGACAGCATCAGCCGTGCCCATGCAGCTGAGACCCAGTCAAAGGGTTTGGTGATGTCGCAGCAGTTAATGTAGCGTTCATAAAAGCGTTTCTCTATTCCCTCCACAAAGTCACGTTTCTCAGCCGTGGACAGTGTCGGCTCCTGACTCCCAACAGGCCCATGGTAGTTGAGCTTGCGGATGGCGACCGCAACCTCGAAGCGTAGGAGACAAAAGGTCATATCGGTGACTCCCTGGCGTTCTGGTGGCGCAACGGTAGCTTCGGGAGAAAGATCTTCATCGTTGATATTCAGCGGGAATTTGGTGTCGTAATTTTGGTCGTAAATTGACGGGTCACACCCGTGATCTTCGGCGGCGCGAATGTCGAGCACGCAAATGTGCCACCACAGACGACGCCTCCACTCTGTCTCGTACGGCGAGAGGTTGAACTTTGTGCCGTCGCGATGCAACCCCACGGCTTGCGCATTGCGAATCACCACGCCGAGCAGGCTGGACACGAGGCGGGAGTCGTCGTGTCGACGAAGGCAGAGCAGGAACAATATCAAGGCTGCGAGGATCCCTAGGTTTTGAGACTCCAGGAAGCGAGCTCTGGAGAGTGACTGCTCAGTCGCATACCGATATCGGGAGAGCAACACGCGCCGTTCTTCTCCCAACAGCTTCTGGCAGTCTGTATCGTTCAGACTAGTCAATGCGGCATAAGAGATGGAAAATACAACTACCTCCGTCATGCGGTCCAGCGACGAACCATCCAGGAGTGGCAGTACCTCAGTGATGGTTTTTCGCATCGTAGGGCGGTGGAAGATGTGAACAACTGGGTCGACATTTTCTTGGAACACATCAAAAATAGTCAAAAGATCAGACGAGCTCGGGTAGAGAGACTGCAGTGACTGCGATGTGGCAGACGGGCTGAAGATGGGAAAGTCGCGGCTGTTGTGTGACAGACGAGAGCTTGGTGTTGCCTCGCTGCCTTGGTCTTGATCTTGATCGTCATTTTCCTGCTCTGAGGAAGAGCCGTCCAAGATGTCGCGCATTTCATCAATCTGAAATCTCCCGGTCAGCGAGTCCGTAGTTTGGCAAGGGGCGGGACGTCGAAGCTACATGTATTGAACATACCTCTCTGGACATACTTGCCCAGAAATGATTGCTGATGTACCGGCTACGGTCGTGATCAAGCATTAGCCGAGCAGACTCCTCTGTATTGCCCGGCACATCGTCAACATGAGTTGTCGGAGGAGAAGGACCGAAAGGGCTGATTTGATGGCTTCTCGCCTCTTCATCTTGACGTATTCCTTCCTCGGAGCGGTTACCCTCGTCGCCATTGTCATCATCTTCGCCTTGAGCCACCAGCTGTGCAATCTCGGTGGACTGCAGTCGGCGCTGGAGTCTCCGCAGCGATTTAAGCAGCTCTTCGTCTCTTCTTCTAGAGGCTTTTTCACGCCTCACCGGGGTGCGCCTGGACGTGGGAAAGATGCATTCGCTCCCAGCCTTGACGCAGTTGGAGCACGGCTGGTGATGGTTGCATCGTACTTTGCGGCGACTACATTCGGTACAGCTACGATGATGAATCCGAGGCGGATGCCGAGAAGATGAAACGCCTGAAGAGCTGTGGGTTTCTGCATCCTCTGTAGGCCGTGGTAAGATGGGCGGTCCCTGGTAGAATTGCTTGGATGATGCACGGTCGCTGACGCTTCGGTCCATGCTGGCTAGCTCCCTTGCTGGCTGGTTACAGAGAGGCTAGAGTTTGTGTACCCTCTTCACCCCTTTATGCAGCCGTCAGCCGCAACCCGGTTGTTTGATATTTGCTGCCTTGTCCGTGTAGCTCCCAGTTACTAATATATAGATGAGAACCTGGAGTTTGAGGTGAAGTGAGGTGCTGGGGAGTGACCTATGTTCAGCTTACCATTAGCTTACGGCCCCTGTATTAATCCGCAGCCCGCTGGTCTGGCTAACATCACCCCAAAATGCTGTTTTAGAACCTACCACAAAGTCAGCTATTGTATGCGTCAAGCCCAGCGTAGCATTCGAACCGATGCATAGTGGAATATTATATAGCTCTTGAGGGGGGCTCTCTTTGAAATTTTATAATAAAAAGATAACAATAGAAATTACACGTAATTGGAAACATGATGAGAGAACGGGGAAGTGCTTGAACAAACCGACTCAGGTACTCGAGTGTTCGCCTAGGAACCTACCCTATACTTAGACCATTTTTTTTCATGGCCTTGATGGTTCTGTCACCTCTCCTTGACAAATTCTTTTTTTCCTACGGCAAGGTGAATGACCTTAAGCAGCGTCAAACACCGAATACTGGATTTGAACAAACATTTGGGTTAACAGCATTTTATGGAGAAGCTGCATACAAAGCTAATAGGGTATAAAGTACCTTATAGTGGAATTCAGATTTGTGTCAATTATATGATATGTGGTTCATTATGAAAAGGAGTCTTAACTGTAATACCATAGATAGTTTCAAGACTATTATATTAATAAGGGTTATCGAGTAGTCTGGACAGGTTATAGCGAGCAGGGTACAAAGATGTAATAGTTTCATCAAGATATTTAGTCTGTGCAACTGAACTGTCTCGTGGCGAAGAGGCCGCGGCCAATGAAAAGACACTAAGAAGTTGTACCAATTGGCACGTTTACTTGTAGTCAGGTGTGCGAATATACAAGTTGGCGTCGCTTAAATTCAGGTAGTCTAATCTATGACTGCTAATACATCTCCAGCGTCGACATTATCTCCGGCTTCAACCATCACGGCACTGCACACTCCATCAAGGGGACTCCTGACAACAACCTCCATCTTGCACGACTCAATGCTTACCAGTGGGTGACCCTTGGTAATCTTCTGTCCAGGCTGCACATGCACTTCAAAACAACGTCCCGGTATCGCGGACGGTACCTGTGTGCCGTATGCACTCCCATTTCCCTCCTTGGAAGATCCATTCACTGTGCGGGATTTTGGAATGTACGGCTTTGACAAATCTTCGAGGAAGGGCACATTGAGCATCGATGCTCTTTGCTGCGCTCGGTGTTGTGCGATGAGCTCCTTATTGTCAGCCAATAGACATTCGTACCATGTAAGATCCAGTTCGCCGTCGACAATTTGGATCAACTTATCCGCTGGTTGGCTGTCCAGCTCCTCTTCTGTCACCGGGTAGAAGGTTATGCGATCGAACTGGCGGAACAACCAAGGTGGCTGATTACCAGTGGACGGCAAAGCCTCCGGTGATGCCCATATCTCCTTTGTCCTTCCAACAAGCTGGTATCCGCCTGGCGAGTCAGTCGCATAAATGCAGAGGTATTGCCCACCAATGCCTACTGCTCCACGCGGCGTGAAAGAGCGTGAAGGATTATACTTGGTTCCAAACAATCTGTGACGGGGATCGAGTGGCACCGCGCAAGGAGAGCCAAGGAAGACATCACCGAGGCCCACCACGAGGAAAATTGCGCTGTGCAAGAGCATCGATATATCCTCTATGCCATTCAGCTCCTGCAAAAACTCAATGTTGCTGGGGAGCCAAGGTGCCTCGCCACGGATTGTAGAAGCATAGCGCTCTACAGCAGCCCGGCAGACAGTATCATCAAAGGCGAGAGGTAGTCGGACTGTTCTTGAGGGGATGCTGCGTCTTAATTGACATGTCGCTAGGTGAGCAAAGAGCCGGTCGATCAACGTGGCAGCCGGTAACCCATGATCGTAAATGACGTGAATAGTACCCACGCCCGGAGTGAGTTCTTGGACGCCAGGAACAGGCTGTTCACGGTGGCGCTCGCAGAATGCAAATATCTCAAAGCTTCTTGCCAGATCAAAGTCAGAGGCGCCATCGATCTCTATGAGCAGTGCATTATCTCCAGCTTGGCGGCAAACATAGTCGTGACCATTGTGTGTCGTCTTTCCGAGAACGACCTCCAGGCCGTCGAGATTGGGGGTGTCGATTGTTTCTTCAATCCCGAGGTCGTATGGCAGCCTAATTTGCGATATTGCACGCTGAAATTCACTGTCCAGCTTTAGTGCTGCTTGAGAAGAGATGGGCTCAAACGATACGGAATCTCCTGGCCGCAGCTGCCCCATCTTCCACTGATCTGCCGAGATGATTACGCTAAAAGCGACAAAGCCTCCAAGGCTCGGCCCATCGCATCCTAGAATAACAGCTTCGTCACCTGTGAAGCTTACACTTCCGATAGAATAGGGGCTGTCGTGGATATTAGACGGATGAAGCCCTGCCTCGCCTCCCGAATCGCGCGCCCATTCCGGCTTGGGCCCCGAAAGCCGGATGCCGAGACGGTTGCTGTTGTGGTGTACCTTCCATGTACTGGAGAATAGTTTTACGAGGCCATCACGGGTGAAGTAGTCAGGCGCTCCGTGTGGTCCGGGGAGCACACGAATCCTCCAGCTCCTACCGTCAACCTGCTTTGGCATTGATATCACAGGACAGGACAGTAGTCTGATTGTCTTGGTTTGGGAAGTGCCTATGGGCACAATGTCTCGTGGACGAAGCGAACGACCCTTATAGCCTCCCATCTTGGCCAGTTCAAAGGTTGATCTGCTACCCATAACGGACGGAACTTGGATACCACCACCAATGGCAATGTAGACATGATAGCCGGCTGTGATAGCACCCACATGCACAGTTTGTCCGGCTTGAATGCGCAAAGTCGTGCTCAGAGGGGCGGGCTTTTCATCGATGAGCAAGAGTGTTTCACCGCCGGTGACGGCAATCACTGCATCACGATGGAATCTCAGACGAGGTCCGTGTAGCGTACACTCAAGTCCTGCAGCATCGTCGTCGTTGCTCACAAGTCGGTTGGCGAGGCGGAAAGAAAGACTATCAGCTGGACCGCTGGGCGGGATTCCAACGCTCCAGTAACCAGTTCTGCCAGGATAGTCTTGTACGGACACACTTCCATCGCACGCAATCACTTCAAAAGTGGAAGAGATGAACTGAAATGAGTCCAGCGACTTGGTATGAAAGCTTCCCGAAGAGAATAATTCCGATGCCACAATTTGCCGCAGATAGTCGAGATTTGTCTGGACGCCCTCAACAACCGTATTATTCAAGCCGTCTGCGAGTCGCTCTAGAGCCTCGCGACGGTTCGATCCCACGGCAATGAGCTTGGCAATCATACTGTCGTAGAGCGTCGTGACGTGGGTGCCCTCGTCAATCCAGGTATCCACGCGTAGAGATTCGGGCCAATTCAGTTTGCTCACCGTCCCAGCACATGGACGGAACTGCTCCAGAGGGCTCTCAGCGTACAATCGCACTTCAATAGACGCCCCTGTTGTTGGGAGATGTTTGACTGGACTGCTGAAGAGTTCAACTTCTTGACCTGCAGCAACTTGCAGCATGCATTCCGCAAGATCTAAGCCCGTCACCAGCTCGGTTACTGGATGCTCAACCTGCAAGCGAGTATTGACTTCGAGAAAGTAGAACTCGTCTTTGTTCACGTCGTAGATGAACTCAATCGTGCCAACATTGCGGTACCTCAGGTGAGCAGCCAGCCTCACAGCAGCAGCCCTCATGGCCGCACGCTGTCCTTCCGGAACCATTATCGCAGGGCTTTCCTCAACAATCTTCTGGTGTCGTCGCTGGAGCGTGCAGTCTCTTTCACCAGCTGTGACGACAGCTCCTCTGCCGTCTCCGATGACTTGGATCTCAATATGACGCGCCAGTTCAACGAAGCGCTCTATGAAGACGGCCCCGTCGCCGAAATTAGCCACTGCCTGGCGCTGGACTCCTTCAAAGGCGTCCCTCAACTCAGCTTCGTTTGCGCAGCGCCTCAAACCAATGCCACCGCCACCAGCCGTGCTCTTGAGCATCAGTGGGTAGCCCACGTTCTGCGCCTCGGCCAGGGCATCGTCTAGTGATGTCAACGTGCCCTTGGAACCAGGAACCACAGGAACACCGGATTCGATGGCAAGGGCGCGTGCGCGATGCTTGAGGCCCAGGTCGACCATCTGTGCTGGAGTAGGACCAACCCAGGTGATACCGGCATCCTCCACGGCCGTGGCAAAATCAGCATTTTCAGCTAGAAACCCATAGCCTGGGATGATTGCGTTCACTCCTGCAGACTTTGCAATGGCAAGAATCTGGCTGATTGAGAGGTAGGTCTCGGCCACGGATTGACCCTTGAGCTCGTAGGCCAGATCCGCAAGGTGAACGTGAGGGGAGTTGGCATCGACGCTCGAGTAAATGGCCACTGCCTTGAGACCCAGCCGATGCAGCGTCTTTATGATCCGTACGGCAATTTCTCCCCGATTGGCTATCAGGGCTGTGGACACTGAGCCAAGTGAGGCTGGCTCTGGCTGATTCAGGTGACTGATGTAGGACCGCCAACCCGCAAAATGTGTGATGTCGACCGCTCCCTCGAGGCCATACGGCTCGCAAACAAAGCCAGAGACCCAGGAGTGATCTCTAAGCTCTATTTTTCCGATGGAAAGGGGTGAAGGAATGGTGTCGGCGAAGCTAGCGTAAGCTGTCTCGGGTAATTCCCATATCTCGACAACAATCTCCGCCCCAGCTTGTGCATCCTGAAGGCGCTGCAGACCTGGCCGAGGCGGGCCGCTTTTACTCTGAAGCGCGAATAAACGATAACGATTTGATGTCCTCGTCTTACGGCTGAGAACGGCACCACGCGAGACAAGATCTTTGTTCAGAGGCATACCCGAGAGATGGGCGCCGACTACGGCAACGCTGATGCTCTTCTCGGACATCTTCTCCGAAGCGTGTGCTTCTTGAGATTTCGAAAGTGCCGGCTCGAGACAGAGCGCGGACACAGCTCCAAGTGTCCTTGTCTGGCCAGCTAACCATGCCCGGGCCCATCTCAACAGGTGCGGCTCCTGCCAATTGTTTGCGATTAATGTGATTCCAAACGGCAGCCCATCACGTCGAAATCCTGCAGGTACCGACAAGGCGGACCAGTCTAGGAAGTTGACAAAGTTGGTATAAGTGCCCAGTCGCGAGTTCTCCTCCACAGGGCTGAGAGCGACCTGTTCGAGGGTTGGGAAGGTGAGTGATGTGGGCACAAGGAGGCCGTCATATCCGGCAAATGCCAGCTCGATCTGGCGCGTCAAGTCTTGCCTCTTGTATTCGCCCTCAAAAGCGTCCGTTGCAGAGAAGCTCTCCGCTTGCTTGATGATCTTGCGCACCACTGGATCCATCTGATCTGGTTCAATGTTCTGGATAAAAGTTCGAATGGCTTGGTAACGCTCCGCGACCCATGGGCCGAAGTAAAGCAGTGACGCGAGCTCGAAAAGCAATGTGAAGTCGACAGGCTGTAGTACCCATCCGAGTGATCTAGCCCTGTCGAGGGCAGCTTCATACGAAGGAGACTGGTCATCGCGGCCGAACCAAGGTGGATTAGCACAGATAGCCAGCACGGGCTGTGGCCTTTGATTAGCCTTGGATCCGAATCCAGAGTCTGAAGTGTGTGTGGTGTTCAACGGCCGGACCCTCGAGTAAGAGTCCTGCGCGTCGAAACCCTCTGCGACAGACAACACCGTCTCGGCGTCATCTGCAGTGAGCGCGAAGATGGACACGCAGTCTAGTGTCCGACAAGCCGGCACCACTCCTCTTGCGCTCAGAGCACCGCGTGTAGGTTTCAAGCCGACGATGTTATTCAAGCCGGCGGGAACACGACCGGAGCCTGCCGTGTCGGTTCCCAGAGAGAATGGGACAGCTCCCCGAGCCACCACAACGGCACTGCCCGAACTGGATCCGCCGCTTACCCTCGTAGGGTCGAAACTGTTAGGAACCGCTCCGAACGGTGACCGAGTTCCGACGAGGCCTGTAGCGAACTGATCGAGGTTGGTCTTGCCAATGAGGATGGCACCAGCTGCCTTTAGCCTGGCAACGACAGAAGCGTCTTCAGTGGCAGGGGTGGTGCCAAATGCCGGGCAAGCCGCCGTGGTTGTGAAGCCTGCTGCATCTATGTTGTCTTTTGCGGCAAAGGGGACGCCGTATAAGGGGAGGGAGGTTGGCTGTTTGTGGGAGGCATGTAAGTGATCCCACTGCTCTTTGAGTTGCTCGTCTGTGCAAATACTGATCCAGGCACGCGTTGCTGCATTAGAGCTGCGCTCCCTCTGAACTAGTGAGCAGAGTCTTTGCAAACCGCCACCCGATGCCTGGACTGCCCTCCATTCGTGAATGAGGAGGGGGGGTTGACCCTCGCGCGATCGGCTGATTCGGGTCATGTTTTTTTTTTCACGCCAATTATACCGGTATTGCCTCCTCTATTAAGGAAGTGTCGATACAAAGAAATGTCTTCATGAGATCCGGATTGATGAGGAAAAGATATTGGAAGATATACCCTGTTCTAAGGCTGGACAAGGCAGAATGAAGACTGGTGGCAGTGAGGTCGCTTGGGTGGAAAGGCCCTGCTTATAATAATAGACAAATCACCACTGGGTGCAAATTGTCTCAAGAATTCGAGGAGCCGAGCGCCCCATCAAGGAATGCCATTGCAGCTCCCTCATGATGGGCCGAGTAAGTGTGCGATAATGATGACCGCGCCGGCCAGGCGATATCAAAGTTGAACAGAGTGAGTGGTAGGGAGAAGGCGACGAGTGAGTGCATCCAAGTGCATATATGGAACAGACACTTTTGATGTAAGTGCCTCCCGCCGCCGGCGCAACTCGGCCGCCGGCCACCGCGGTCTTAAGTAGGTGGCTTGCGGATCATATCAACAACACACCCACAGCAGTTAGTACGCAGATAGCCTCCAAGGCGTGTGTTAGTCCGTAATAGCCACAGCTCTCTTACATAACTCATCTACTAATCTGAGCTACCTATCTTTCTGGCCGCTGATCGGTTCAGGCGGGGGCGCCACCGATGATTATCTCCAAGATCTTGGTTGAATCTTTGAACGCGACTCAACTCGCACCGCCGCCGAGGGGCAACACTCAATCACTCACTATCTTCCGAGTGTCAACGATTGCTCCACATTGTAGTTCATGGCGCGACCCATCGTTGCACTCTAAGTGCATTTCGATATCGATGTTGTCGCCCAATGCGCGAAATCCTGCTCATCAACCGTCCAAGGCCGCACAACAACGGAGGCGAGGATCCAATCGCTCAAGACCTTGTGATACATGTCGCATTCGAAAGACGCGCTGTGTGCGACAAGACGGTCAGCCGCGATGTGTGCTGTGTACCTTTCACGACCAGTCGTGTACATTTGTGCACGCGCCCCCGTCACGTACTCGCAATGCGTCTATGACAACGCAGCATGAGCAACAGCAGCAGGAGCAAGAGCAGGAAACCGATCTTGTTCAGCCTGTTTACTTGGTCGCATCGCCACCTAGCTCAGCCAGCTCACCAGCGCATTCCCGGAAGGGAGCCGGACAGACTACAGATGATGTGGCATTGTCGACTTCGGACCCCTACGCAAAAACGATTGCTCAGCCGGACCCGGCGGTGTTGAGCAACACTCTGGGATTGGATCTCACGACCCATGCAGAGTACATCGGCTTGACAGACCTCCGACTACCAGCTGCTGGCACAGCTCCATCTAAGTCGTCCAAGAAACGCCGTCTGGACGACAGAACTGTGTTCATTGTCCACGCGGATGAGGTATCCGCCTCAGAAGCACAGCGCATCGCAGATGTTGACGCCATCGAGGCGATTGCTCGACCATGGGGGTCAACACTCGTCGATTTGTACTTTCGAATCGTCCATCCTAGTTTTCCCATCTTGCACAAAGATGTATTCATCACAAAATACCGCGCTTCACATCATCACTTTGCCCCTTCTCTGTTGGCAGCCGTCTACTTGATAGCGTTGGATTGGCAATTGTATGATTCTTGCCTTGCTAGCGAGGAAAATTCGCTGCCCGATGCCAAAGCACTCGAGGAACTGGCGATGAGGACCATTGCACACGACATGCGTCGACCCAAGCTGAGCACTCTCGAGGCTGGGCTTCTGCTCCTCCATCGCAGTCGCCGTGCTGCACAGAGTGGCCTCGCGCATACCTTTGCGACCAATCGTATGCTAATGGCCCAATTAGTCGCCGTAGCGCAAGATCTTGGTATTCACCTTGACTGCAGCTCTTGGTCGATTCCAAGGTGGGAAATAGGGCTGCGTCGGCGCTTGGCCTGGGCGCTTTATACACAGGATCGTTGGGGTTCGTACATCGACGGACGGCCGTTTCTCATCCACCAATCCGACTGGGCCGTTGTATCGTGTACGGATTCTGACTACCCAGAGCTGCATCCTGGGGCCAATGGACAGCAGCATACCGCGATTTCTGTCGGCTGGGAGGTGTTTCTTCGACAGGCAGAACTAGCCCAGATGCTGAGCGAGATTTCGGTTACCTTCTACAGCGCTGCCGCGTGTCGGCGTGGAGGCGCTCTGGAGCAGATGAGCATCGTGGAAATGGTAGCATTGGCCAAGCCAATGGGCCTTAAGATCCGCGAGTGGTACGCTGCGCTGCCCCAGCATCTCCTGCTTGATAATACCAGCACCATGCGCGAGCTCTGTGCCGTCGGTGCTCTCCACCTAGCTTACGTTGCGGTCGAAATCGCACTCTACCGCGCCTTGGTTCGCTCCATGACGCCTGATATGCCGCAATCACTACGCAATGTGCTTGTTCAAACTGGCAAAGCCAAAGTGCAAGCGGGTATCGACTTCCTGTGCGCCTTACGACCAGAGCACACGGCTTCTTTCTGGGGAAGCGCAGCCGCATACCAGGTAGCAGAAATTGGGGCGCTTATTAATCTTCTTGGCTCAAGACCTGGTGTGAATGAAGAAGACAAGACGTGGTGTACTGCAAGAATAGAGGAGCTGCAGTGGGAGCTACGGGTGAGAGGCAGTGCAGCTTCGTTTGCAAGGGATGGGCTGCGACTGCTGGGGCGCGATGTATTGGGCTTACTGAAGCCATAGTGTAGTATCTGTGACCATATAAGTCACGGATAATTTATCTGATAATTATTGATGGCTTCGCCATTTTTGTCTCAGTACCTGCGTATTGATACTGGCAACTGTTAGGTTTATTGGATAATTGTTGAGCTTCTGCAGAGATTCTCCATTATCTCTTAACCATCAATCGACATGCCAACAAGTAGAGTCACCATACTTGAATAAGGAATTCTACTCCTAGTCTCCTCTTATCGACTGACATGGAAATATAGCTTCCTTGTCTCAAAACAATGCTCGATCCTCAATGGATCACTGTCTTTCCTCGAGACTTCTGTTGCAGATTTTAACTACATCTGAACGCTCTTCAAACTCGGAGCGTCAAGTGTCTCAACCTTTAGAACAACGGTGATTATGATAATTACTATTACATATGCAAAACGCAAGTTATCTTACTCCAACAAATGGAACAACAATTCTGTGAAACGATGGCTAGTAGGTATTTCAATGTTATTGCAGCATCTACGTTGTACGGCAGGGACGTATCTGACTCGAGAAGTAAGTCATGTCTCTTATCGAAAAAAGTCAATTGGCCGTATCAAAAGGCGGGGTGGTTGGGCTGAATTTGAAGGGCTTGGCAGAGTATAACGCAGCTAAATAGTTAGTAATTATTCTCCTTGGGTTACTGTCGCCCAAATGTTGTACAGCAATACTGTACAACTAAAACTTGACCAATAGTAGGGAAGAGAAGCATCAACAAAAATTACTAGAATTCAAGTTGTTGGCTTATTCTTGACATATGTCACAGTCCAAGCTTAACTTACTAATAATAGTTATTACTAAATTTGAACTTCCTACCGAACAATCAGCTATATATATTGCCACAGCTAGATGATTTCCCTCAAATGTCCTTCACTAACTGCATCAAACTCTCGTTCACAATATATACTTACTTTATCCTCTTCCACTGGAAGTATCAATCCCATCAATGGCTTCCAAACCCCTAATACTAGTAGGATATGCAACATCAACAAGAGGCAATTATATGTATGTAGCTTAACATGCTTTCTAATAGGTCACCGGAGCCACAGGCTATGTAGGCGCACATGTAGTTGAACAGGCCCTAGAAGTTGGCTATCCGGTCCGGGTGTAAGTTATGGGTCACAATCCTCCCTCATCCAGAGCTAATATCACTATTAGAACATCACGCCCAGGCAAGATCAATTCTTTCAAGGAGCAGTTTGGAGAGGGTGTCGAAGTCGTTGAGATAATCGATATTGCCACTGGAGACCTTGCCAATGCACTCCAAGGTGTAGAGATTGTTATACACGTTGCTGCACCTCATGTTGGTGAGACGGACGTAACGAAAGTGATATCAGGGACTGTTGATGGCACATTAAATATCGCTCGCCAAGCGGCGAAAGCTAATGTGAAGAGGATTGTTTTTACCAGCAGTTGGAGTGCGTGCGTAGATATGGGGAATCCTGCCGCTTGTTTCAGCAATTATGTCTTCACCGAGAAAGGTATGTCAATATTCACTCAAGTTTTCAGTCACCCGAACCGATATTCGCTGACTCCTAAATAGATTGGAATCCTGCAACGGCCGAGCAGCTTCTTAGCGGCAAACACAACAAAAACCCTGTTTGGCTACACGGTGCCGCGAAATCTTTGGCTGAGCAAGAGATATGGAAGTTCGCTGATAAGCACCCAGAAGTGGATGTTACAACGAGTACGTATCAAACGTCAAATCCAGAGTCTCAAGTCCAAATATAATATTTTATTCCCAGTCAATCCGCCTTTTATTTACGGACCGCTCGCGAGAAGTACAAAAATTAATAAACAGGTACTGAGAACTCACCCATCGCTTGGTAGGTTCTACAGCCTCCTTCTTGCGGGGTCTTCGCTCCTCGAATTACCTCCATCTTTGGCAATACCCATTGCCGTCGACGTCCGCGACGTCGCTCGTGCTCATATTCTCGCTCTAACTGCTCCACCTACTACTGAGGTCGGGAGGAAACGTATCCTCATTGGGGGCCGTAATTTCCGAATGTGTGACGTGAGTGAACATGTTGCGGCCACTCGCCCGGAATTAAAGTACCGACTTGGAAATCCTCGTGTAGAGCGGGTGACTCCAATTGCTACGATCGACACTTCCCGAGCCAAGGAGATTTTGGGATACAATGAGCCTCTGCCCTGGAAGAAGACAGTGAATGATATGATCAATAGTATCTTGGAGGTTGAGAAAAGTTGGTAATAGTAGAGTCCTTCGTATCACGTAGCGCTTGCCTGGACCTAGCCTTGTTGATATGGATACACTGGTGACCATTTATCTAGAGAAGCACTGCTTCGCTTTGGAACTCTATTTGCGAAAAGTTTAACAATAGAGCAAAGTTAGAAAAGTTTCTCTAGGAAATAAAAGTTAAGGAGCTTTAAATCTCAGATATGTTTGTGACTGTGTTTATGCTACCAGACTTCATCACTTGACGTTGTGATTTTGTGAGTTGCTTTTGGTACTTGAGCAACAATAAAACCTCTATACACGTGTCAATAATCTAACGACTTTCTCAGCCTGAGAGCTAAGTGTATTATCTGTTATCTGGTGAAATTATTTACAGCAAAGCCCTCAGCTGCTCTGATACCGCCGTTACATCTTCATAAGTATGCCAATGACCGACATTTGGCAACACTACAGCTTTCGCTCCTTTGATACGCCGAGAGTATTCCTCTACCACTTCCGGCGGCGATACAACGTCCTCTGTACCCGTCAAAATGACCGTCTGTGCCGTTATATCCTCGACCGGCAATGCAGCTGTAGCCATTGCCAGCGTCCGGCACGCCTTAGCATAGGACGTTGGTTCCTGTCCAAGCAAGCTCAGCCGAGCGGCTGTCACAGCTACAGGGTTTGTTCTTTTCGTGTTTTCCGAAGTGCCATTTAACACGACAGCATCGACGACAGCCTTCATGCCTTGTGTTTGAGCAATATAGCCACGCGTATCGGTATTTCTCCTTAGCTGCTCCGGTAATGGTGATGGTGGTGGACCGAGGAGCAGGAGCTTATTTACCAAGCCGGGATTTGCAAGTGCAAAAGTCAATGCGATTATGCAACCCATAGAATGCGCAACCAGCGTAGCCGGGCACAATGTACTGATGCCTGAATGCTTAAAGACGCCTGCAAGATCGACTGCCAAAGACTCCATAGTCAGCACACTAAGCGGATGCGTTGGGCTAAGGCCGTGGCCCTCAAAGTCAAAGAGGTGTAGTGTGGCTCCCTGCTCCAGCTGTAGGTGGGAGATAATCGGCGAGTAGAACTCGGAGGTGGCGCCAAGGCCGTGAACAAAAACGATATTTGTCTTGCCGGAACCGAGACGTCGGTAGTTTAATGGTTTGCCGTTGATGTTGGTTAACCCCACATTGGCATTAAGTGAGCGAGAAGCATTGCTGATCTTGAAAGCTGACTGCGAGACTGGCGACTTGGCGGCTTCATTGACGCTTGAAACCCTGTTTTGAAGGGTTCCGATTCCGGGGACAGTGACGGTAACCTCATCGCCGCTCTTCAGGTACAGTGGAGGGGTATGTCCGAGGCCGACTCCAGCAGGCTTGAAGACTGGTTAGCCAACATAGAATAATATTGCATTGAGAACCTTACCGTTCCGCAAGCGATAACATCGCCGGGCTGCAAAGTCTGTCCCTCAGATATCGTGCTAATTAAGGTCGAAATATCGAAAATTAGGTCCTCAGTTGTTGCGTTTTGTCGTAACTCGCCGTTCACATGCGTCTGGACCCGTAAGATGGAGGGCAGATCTTCTTTAGGGACAGCAGCAGGACCCTAAAGGCATGTAAGTAGATAATTACTGACATAATTTATATACCTCTACTTACAATAGGACAAAATGTGTCGGCTGACTTGCCAATGAAAAATTGTTTATGGTCTCTTTGCTTCTCCCGTGCTGTAACATCGTTAATGATTGTATACCCCCATACATAATCCATTGCGTTCTCTTTCGAAACTCTGAAACACGTCTTGCCGATGATTACACCAATTTCTCCTTCGTAATCTAAACAATTCGTGAAATCCGGATGAAGAAATATTTCATCACCATCTCCAATAATAGATGTCGCGCGCTTTGTAAAGATCACGGGGTGACTCGGTCGGTCCACTGTATCAGAACTATCGTATCCTGAAGAATTGAACTCTTTTGCATGGTCCATGTAGTTCTTGCCCACAGCTAGAATGTCATGGCCTGATAAAGGCGCTAGAAGTTTGGTAGAAGCCAATGGGATTGCGGCACCGGATGCAATTATCGGCAGGGACCCAGCTTCAATAACCTGGAAAAGATTCTCAACTGGACTGCCGGAAAGAAATTGTAGAGGTTGCACTGTTCCAGCCTGCGAATCCAGGTGGCCGATCTGCGTAACACCAGTCTCCAGGTGCACGAAGGCGGCATATCGATTTAATCTCGGTGATTCGGAGCCCATTGCTACTAATTTCAGCCCACAGAA
The DNA here is from genome assembly GCA_002022785.1 of Trichoderma guizhouense. Lineage (NCBI taxonomy): Eukaryota > Fungi > Ascomycota > Sordariomycetes > Hypocreales > Hypocreaceae > Trichoderma > Trichoderma guizhouense. The sequence goes on along the minus strand of LVVK01000015.1, from coordinate 72,866 downwards.
AGCCTTTTCTGATTGTTTTTAATGTTATTTTTTCTCTCTTGTTGACGCTCCTCTTTGTAGAAAGATAGTAGAGATATGTGGGAGACCTGTGGTAGTCCACGAAAAGCAAAATGTTAGCCAAATAAATAGATGGTTAATGTAGTCAATTGCCTGTGGCGGAAGTGTGCCGCAAACAAGCTACACTTTGAAGCACATTAATAACATCGCGCTACAGTGCGCTGGATATGGTACTATCCGTACATCCCGGTATCACAAACAAATCATCGCCCGATTTAATGTTCCCGTTCGGCATCCTACGTAGTCGTGTGCGGGGAAAGGCAGCGGAGCAAATACCGAGCAAGTCGCAATGGCAAGGCTCATATTCACGGAGATGAGCGGACTTGTGCGGATGAGCAGGGTACCGGAGAGTCTCCGGCTTTCTTGATAGAGCACACACGATCTAGTAAAAGAGTGGGTTATACAAGTGCGAAAGCCATTGGCCGAGGGAGATAGAGCTCATGAGTCCAGCCATAACTACTACGTATTATGCGAAGTGAGCTTTAGGTCACCAGCACCGACATCACCACAAGGCATAGTCATACAATTAACATACATTAGCATAGTCAAAACATAATTGATGTATTCGAAGTCCTGTATTTGAGAAACAACAATTTCACTATCACGAGATATTATTGCGACGTTAAACTATGACGTCGGTGTTCTTAGTAACCGTCAACGAATAAAACTATCCAGCAATAAAAGAATTCCAGTCGTTCCAATTGACCATGGACGCGGATAGCCACGGTTGTGGCCGTATTCTCTCCAATGACATATCCAAATGTAGATTGAAGCTAAACGCGCTGATGAGCCGCTCGTCTGCTACTCTAGTTATCTAGCTCCGATAACCTAGACATCTGCATCTCTACGCCTTCAAAACACTTCATCAGTTTATCCATTTCAAATTAAGAGTTAAAAAGTAATATTTCAAGGACCTTGTCAGTTTTAATAGTTAAGTTGGAACTACACTTGTTCATATTCTCGTAGATCAAAGGGGTTTGACATAATAAAAACTTCAAAAACATGCGATACAGAAGAACGAGCCACTGTAAACCACATAGCCCCTCTCATATCTTGATTTGGGTACATAGAGTTTTCATTTTCCTTTTCACCACTTGCCACTAATCTATCCACCTTCTGAAAATGTTTGCTCTCCCTCTCCCTTTGAGATGTTTGCCAGTTGAATAGCTTGCTCTCTCATGCACTGTCTTCTCCCAGAGAGAACACTCTTGGAAGCTTATTCTCACGATGCGATTGTGCCTTGGCAATAACACTATTTTGTGATTGGTTGCACTACTTCCCTTTTGATCTTCCAGTCAAATGACCCATCGGCATTCATTACCGGTAAGGTGGTCGGTTTCGGAACCCTCTGAGGCTGTCCCTCGCCAGTGATATTCTTGTGCACATGTCCGTTTAAGACGATGGTATGAATACGGTCCTTGTCTTGAAGGATCTCAATGTCTTCCAATGGGTTGCCGTCTACAAGAATGACATCTGCGTAGTAGCCTGGTAGGATCTTCCCAAGTTCGTCTGGATGTCCCATAAGCTCTCCTCCCCATGCAGTGGCTGATATAATTGCTTCCATGGGAGTGAATCCAAAAAGGTTGACAAAATGAGCAAGATCCCTCGCATATGTTCCATGAGGTGTCCAAGCAAAACCGTAATCACCACCTGGAAGTACTTTAATGCCCCTCTCGCGCATCTTGATCATTGCCCTTGAGGCGATCTCCACTTCTTCCTTCAACTTCTTCTTTGCCGCCATCTCCGGTGTGAGACCAAAGGGGATGGCTTCGCCTGTGCAGGAAGTGAGAGGAAAGTTGATGGCGGGAGCAACAAAGATCCGATCCTTGATTGATTCCAGCAGCTTCATGCCCTCATCATCAACATAAGATGCGTGATAAATGACGTCCACACCAGTCATTGCGCAGAGCTTGACGGACGCAGCACTCCGTGCGTGTGCACACACGCGCTTTCCCCGGCTGTGCGCTTCATCAACCGCTGCGCGAGTTTCTGCAAGAGTAAAATAGGTCTCTTCACTACCCATGTGTTCGTGGACGTAGTCTCCAGTCATTGACAGTTTGATGTTGTCGACTCCCAGTGCCAGAAACTCGCGGACTGCCTTACGCATCTGATCCACACCGTCCGCAAACTTGGTTATAGAAGGGCCAATGGCGCCGCCTGTGGTAGAAATTTCTTGGGCATTTGCAAGCGTTCGAGGACCCGGGATCATTCCTTGCTTGATGGCGCCTTTGATGGCGATGTCGAGCCGGGGTCGAGCCGATGCGGCGCCAAAGCACATAGTGAAGCCGTGGTCAAGATACATCTTTGCTGAACGAGCCGTGTACAGTACGTGCTCTTCTAGGGGAATTCGGGCGATACCATCCAGGGTGGGAGAATCAGTCCAGCTCAGGTGAGTGTGAGCATCGCACAGGCCCGACATGAGCGTCTTCCTCCCTTGTCCATCCACAACGAGTGTGCCTGGTTCAGCAGCTGTTTCAACCAAACCAACTCTGGTGATGCGCTCCCCTTCTATCAGAACATCTCCTAGATAAGGATTTTTGCCCGTAGAATCTAGAATGTTGACATTTTTAAACAGTACTGTAGTTGGATCTCCGGGCAGATGATTATGTATCTCAATGTCCGCTGGGGTAGGCTTAAAATGTTCAACAACAGCAGTAACTGCGTGGTCCGTAGCAGACATCATGTATTGAGGCGACTTAACAAAGATGGTTATATAAATGTGACTCGAATGCTTGGCCTTCTTAGCCTGGACAAAGAGGTATGGTGTAGATATATGTATTATTACGGCAAATGGTCTCTCTGATCTGAGAGACTCGCACAATTGTAAAGATTTGAGTGAACTTCCATGTACTGCATTAAGATACAATTTGAAAAGCTGCTCATCGGAATTTTCTATCTGTTCTAGTTTGCCTAATTTGTCTTAGAACAAGTGATACCCGTCCCCGTGCCGCTTGCCACCATCAAGGTCGATTCGTTAGCATTGCGGGGAACGCGGGGAACCGCTATAGTCAATTGGCATTGGCGGATCATGCCAGGTTGAATAGGGGCTTGCGCTCTTTGATTCTAGTCTGTAATGGGCTCCGTGACTTGCTATCATCTTGTGAACGGAGAGATGCCGACATAAAGAGCGGGCGGGGTGGGGATACCTCGCGGATAGTTGCCGGGCGGGAAAAGAGCGGCTTACTAAAGCTGCGTATGAGGCTGTCCGATAATCTCACATACACCTCGATGCGCAGTCTATATCCAAGACTACAATGCCAAAGCACGGGGCGTGGGTCCACAACAAGATGAAAGAAACAATATAAAGTAGTACTCGTTGAATAAAACGAGCAGAGATAAGACATATCCAATAATTGTTCTTCTTTTCCATATCATTAGTCTTTCACCTCTTATTTGTGAATCATTCATAAACAAGTTTCTTCAATACCAAATGGAATACAGTGGACAAGCGTTTGGGTGGGTAGGGCTGGGAAACATGGGCTCAAGCATGGCTTTGAATCTGGCCACCTACGCGGAGCAGCATCATCACCCCCAAATTCGCGTTTGGAACCGCACAGCCGCAAAGGCAAAGGACTTGGCACCAGGTTACTACCAAATTGCAGCTTCTCTCCACGAAATCGGCTCTAACTGTAATATCGTCCATGGATGCCTTGCCAATGATGACGTTGCGTTGGCCATCTACAGAGAGCTGTTCAAAATCCAGAATAGAGGCTCCATCTATGTGGATCACTCGACTCTATACCCTACAACCTCCAAGACGCTCCAAGCCGAAGCTCAAAAGAATGGCGTGTATTTTCTATCCTGTCCAGTTTTTGGTCCCCCCGCGGCGGCAAAGTCAGCAGAGTTGCTTGTGGTACTGTCTGGCGACGCTGAAGCTCGAGAAAGTGTGAAAAAATATCTCGTTCCCTCACTTGGAAAAGACTTGATCGACTGTGGGGATGCGACAGCGGATGGAGCCACACTCAAGTTACTCGGAAATAGTTGTATTTTGGGCACCATTGAGCTTCTATCAGAGAGTTTCGCACTGGCTGAAAAGACAAGTTTCGACCTGAACGTCTTTTATAACTTCATTCGTAAGTCGCCTACCTCTTACTATTCTTCATTCAACTCAATAATATGCTGAAAACCGAAAAGAAAAATGGTTCCCAACGCCTGCATGGCTTAATTATGGAAAGAAAATACGAGATGGTGCTTTTAGTGGCAAGACAGGCTTTACGTTGCCCGGTGGCATGAAAGATGCTTCGTATATCCGTCGGCTTGGGTCTGTCACCTCAACTCCAACTCCCATAGTTGATCTGGCATGGAACCACTTAACTACAGCCGCAACAATAGGAGGTCTAGGGCTCGATTGGAGTGCATGTGCGGTAGGTATGAGAGTGAGTGCCGGGCTTAAACCATTTAATGGGGAGGATTTCAGCCTTGATAATAGCTCTGCTGCAAAACGATAGCGCTGTTTCTTTCCATTCTTTGAGTGAAGGAAAGATAGATAGATAGCAATGAGCATATGTTCTAGGAAAAGAGAACAATGGAGAATAGATACAATACATTATATAGAAAAGAAGAATGGAGAACAGAATTGGGCCAAATTGGTCATTGATCTGGCCTGCGACATCTCTTTGGCTCACAAATGGCAAGACTCCATCACAAGCCTCGCAATACAACGAAGCATGAACCAATACCGACTCCTACATCCTATCATATTGAGAATGGAAACGGCAATAGTGGAGCGATATTTAGTCCTTTTACTAGCAATCACTAGACTAATGGAAGGGAATGAGCATTCCAACTCTATCTGTACTTGGGTTTGTTTCGACAGTTATCACAGGAAATTATTAGAAGGCGTAAAGTGTTTCGAGGATAGTACAGGCATCTTAGTCTTACATAAGACAAAATAGTAGACACACTGAATTGATTCAGGTCATATTTCAATGCTAAATTGTAACTCCCGAGGGCAGCCTGTAATCACCTGTATCGATTCCCTTCTTCTTAGTCACATAATAGACAAGCCTTAGTCGAAATTATCGAAGATTGCCTGTATATACCCGCTGTATATCTGAACTGCTAATATACCAAGTTGAATGGCCTGATCTCCTTCTATCCAAATTTCTGGAGCTCTAGAGTCCGACGTGATAACCGATGATGAAGTAGAAACATCGCTAACAGCGTTCGCGGCCTCCTGAACTTTTTGTACTAGCACGGGGCTTCCTCGAATGTGAATTGGGTTAGAACTCGACTTGACTATCTCAAAAGTAGCAGACATGGAGAATTCAGCAACATCAGTCATAAATGCGAATTGTTTAAGATCTGGATAAGAAGAGTAAAGTTCTTCGGCTGCCGATCGGCCCAACCAGACGTCATGGCCCAGGCTTTTCTTATATAAAGAGGACCATCCGGTTAGGAAAACCCCGCACATCAAACTGGAAGATTTTAGGGCGAAAAATGCTCGTAGAGCCCCTTCAAATGTCCCTGGAGACTTGGAATCATCAAGATGGAAACATATACCTATCGGCGGCAGTTGCGGGTCACGGCCAGGGCTGCTCAAGTAAATGTTCCCAACATTATCTTGCTAAACAATAATCAACGCATGATATTTATTAATGATGAGATAGCGATCCGATATACAGACGTACTTTGAACTGCAGTGCATGCTGAGCTGCCAGCAACCGCAGGCATTTGCGTAGAGGAGTGTTAAGCCGAGGGCTCTCAGATTCAAATCGTCGGGTATAAAATGGCAATAGCCATTCAAAAACTTTATCAGCTTCATCAGATTCCAGCATAATGAATAATTCTTTAGAATCGATGACCAGTTTAGACGAGATTCCACACGAATCGGATACCATACCAGCTTTCCCTCACACTGAAGATCACGATTCATTTAAGTGTCTGCTTGCCTCTCACATTGCTAAATCATATGGAAAAATGCTATTATTGGGTAAATCAAGACCGCGAGTTAGCTAGTTGTCATTAGCAGGCCACAGGATAGCAAACTCATCGGAGAGATGCCGGACGACAGGCTTTACATGAGCTCATACACAGACAGAAGATTCGCCACCGGAGATAGGAGCTGGCTTTTTTACCGAACCAAATTATCTACATACATTGTTGCAAGAAATTATCCTATGGGTACTGATTTGCGATTATTATGCTTGCAAAGTAATTTCTTTTATTTTTTTTTTTTTTTTTTTTTTGCAATAATGGCGATGACACCATGGAATAAACTCCCGGGTAGTTCAACCCACATTAAT
>LVVK01000015.1:0-66464 GCA_002022785.1 Trichoderma guizhouense | reverse complement strand
AATCACACCCTGGATTATACCTTATTATAGCTCTAGTCTTCTAAGTGGTAATCTTTATGATCAAGTATGTATGTCGTATGCTCTAGTAGCTTAATCTAGGTTGATTCGAGAATAACTCAAAAATCCGAGATATCTAATCTATTGAACTATATGGTATTCAACACATCTCTGACTAGCTATCAATCCTATTTACAGTAAAGATTTGCTTTACTTGGTGCAAGTCACCGAGATATGACATTTTCACTTTAACTTCTAAGGTAAAATCAACAGAGAGGAAAGGAGTACATGTACTATTATGTCCATTATAGCTCTCAATCTATTTTCAGGAGAGGAAGAGCCGTTTCAAGCGGAGAAAAAAGGCTAAAACTCAAGATCATACGCCAAAGTATCTTCACATAATTCCTCCCTCATTTTGTGGACTCTGTGGACTCTAATTAGCTCCTGAAGCGAAGAATCGATTATACTAGACAAACACAAGATGGGCTGGGTGTGTAGCATATGAAACCAGGTGTTCAGAAGATTCTAAAACAGCCACAATTCCCATATCAAAGCCCTTTGAACGAAATGCGCTGAATGGCACAGGCGGATTGGCGGAGAGAGTAATGAGACCTGGAATCTTGCCGACCATTCCTTGAGCTAGGTTACTCCATTGCGAAATTTGAGCTCGCGTAATGCCTGACTTTAGGCGAAAAAGTACTAAAGTTGGAAGGTTGTCAGCCGCGGGCACTGCTACCCATCAAGGCTTATACTCACCGATGTGGTAAACAGGCATATCCTATAGTTATGGCAGAGTCTCGTATACAAATGCTCTATCAAATTTGTATAGTCGCAATGCCGTGGTCTTAAATTAGCCCCAGAGAGGTGTTGCGGCATCTCTCCGAGGGGAACCCACTGTGTTGTGCAAGTCTCTTGAATAGTTAAGAATATTGACCGAGAGTTCCGTAACGGTACCTAGTCAAAGCGTTTCTCAGCTCAAAAGCTTAACTTTTTTAATTGCGTCGAGATTTTAGCTTCGTCTTGTATTATGCCTGAAGACGGCTCGGTTGTAATGCATACTATAACTAGAGAGACACCACAATTGCGCGGCATGTTAGCTGATAAAAAAAGAAATAAAATTGATGGAATATTGTGAGCATCCAGTATAGATCACATGCAGTATTTCTGTGAGAGCATTCTGATCAGTGATGTAATTTTGTCTCTGCATGGAGCAAACCTTTAAAACAAATCCGTCTTTGGCGACGGCAAGAGAGCACGGCATTTATCTCAATACGCACTTCTTCTCTGAATGCTGTGAATGGGTGGCATTCTATTGTTACCTGTCAGAGTGGTTTCGGCTTCAAACCACGGCACTTAAACTATTAGGAGTGCAGCCATGTTAACATGACACTAGCATCTTGTATAATAGCTTGGTCAAAGTATATAATTGTAAACGCTACACTCTATACTAGTTTAGAATCTCACCTGCTATCTTTAAGCCATCGCCATCTTTTGATCTACACTTTAAAACCGTCGACCAGTATCACAATGTCACTCAATCGCAGAGACGTAGCGTTTCCCACAGTCGACGGAATTACTCTCAAAGGATGGTTTTTCCCTGCTAGTGACAGGCATGGCCCATGCGTCATCATGACTCCCGGCGTATGTCTATCCTGGACGCAGTATAGCTTCCGCTGCCCTAGTTCTATACTCGATGCAGTGCTACTGCTAACCTTGGTCCATTTATAGCTTACGGCATTGAAGGAGCATTTCGTCGATAGGTTCGCCACGGCATTTCAAGAAGCCGGCATCCATGCACTCTTATACGACCCTCGAGGATTCGGAGAAAGCAATGGGCAGAGATATGATTCTGACCCAGTTAAAGCACAGGATGATTATCTTGACGCTTTTAACTATGTGACATCTCTTCAAGAAGTGGATCCTAATCGTGTCGCCTACTGGGGATCTAGTTACTCTGGAGGAGTGGCCGTGACTGCCGCAGCAATCGACCATCGCATTAAAGCAATAGTTATTCAAGCGCCCTTTGTCTCCGGCGAACTGCAATTCGAAACACACATGGATTTCCTCCCCGAAGTTCTTCAAGACCGTGCACGCGTATGTGCCGGAGAAGAGTGGGCACTTACTCGCCTTGTTGCTTCGACTCTTGAAGAAGCAGAAGCAGGGGCAGCAAAGGTCCTGCTTTCAGATGCAGTGGCATATCAATACTTCGAGGATAGTCATGCACAAGGTGGCAACTGGGAAAACAAAATTACCACTATGACTCTTCTGAGAATGCTTCGGTTTGAGCCTATACAATATATTCATCGTATAGCACCAACGCCGTTCTTGATGGTGCTAGGGGACAACGACGTCAGTGTTCTTACATCGCACCAGCTGCAGGCTTTTGCAAAGGCTCGCGAACCCAAGCAGCTCCATATTTTGAAGAACTGCGGCCATTTTGGCCCATACCGATTTGATTTCTTCGAGGAAAATATTGCAATTCAGCTGGAATTCTTGAAAAAGCATTTGTAGTTACAGCCAGGTAGTTCGAGGTATAAACACTGAGACTTCTTGTACTTCTATTTTCCATGTAACTGAACGGCCTCTAAATCCACGAACCTGTGATATTCTATATTGGCTGCATAGCTTGGTCCGAGATATGTCGTAGGATGTGTTCTTCAAGGAGGTGCTGCAATCAAGTTTCATAAACAGTAAAAGCTAAAGCTCTCTAGCCCAATCAGCAACCAAATCTCTAAGTGCTGTATCCGAGCCAACGTTTCCCGGGAAAACAACAAATGGTAGGTTAGGAAATTTGGAACCAGGTTCATCACATTTCCATAGTGGTATTCCTGGAGCTGCTTGCCCCAGAATTTTGGCACGTCGTATACGCAACCCTTTTGTCGCGGCATCGGAGGAAGTTATCCCTCCCTTGGCAATGATATATCGCGGCCTTGTCTCTAGTCCAGATAGGACTGCCACTAAAGCTTCGGCGATTACACCTCCGATATTCAAACTCGAATTACCGTCATCGCCAACAATTAATTTCCGGCTCGTCATTACCAGGGTGTCTTCTCCATTGGCGATATGATGATTAACAGAACGAACAGCATGAAGAATTGTGCGTCGTGAGCGCTCATTGTCGGCAAGCAATTGTTCCGCGTCCAGGGTTACAGTGGCAAGCAATGGCCCGCGTCCATCGATGAGGGATGTCAGCTGCCTCGTAGTGGTAGGTACATATGATCCAGCGATGATTAGTCCGCCAGTGCTGCTAAAGGAAGCATCTCTCGGGAATTGTTGAATACCGATTGGCGGAATTGGCTGGATTCCTAGGCGCGTTGAGACGAATGACGCGGCTGTGCGGTAAGTGCACTTTCTTCCGACAGCCTTCGCTGGTAGATATTTAGCTTGGAAACGATGTTGGGTGTGAATAGAGGTAGTGTAGCCTACCTCCAAGCAAGCCCTGAACAAAGATTTCCATATCTGCGTCGGCCACTGCATTCACAATAACAACAGAGCGGGGTGGCATACTAAGCAACTTTTCTGTCACGCCTGACACACCAGATACTCGCAAATCTTGTAATGAGATTGAAAATATAGCGTTTGTCGCTATGTGGCCTCCTGACTTTTCCAGCACATAGTCTTTGAGGTCTGAATTCCGATAACCGAACGTTGCGTCACCCGCAAAGGGAGTCCTGGCTACGGGGATCAACTTGTCTGACTGTATATCCGCAATATAATGGACGTCATCGATAGTCACACGATGCCCTTGAGAAAAAAAGGGGGCAAAAATCCAGAGATCAGCTTTGCCGATAATGTCTTCCACCGCGTCGAGTTCGAGAGGGAAATGGCCTCGAAGAGTCGAGTCTCCACGCAGAACAATCTCAAAGGTTTTCTTCGCGATATAAGCTGCTTGCTGAACTGATTTACAAATTTGGCGAACGAGGGCGCAAGCTTCACCTGATGACAATGCGCGGGAGTTGGTTAAGATAAAGAATCCTGAAGGGTGGGACTGAAATTCATCTACCAGAATATCCAGATCCCAAGTGGTGAGGACTTTAATATCGTGACACGTTTGGGTACCTGTCGGATCATCATCGAGAATAACCAACGTTTCTAAATGCCGTCCTTGGACCTGGTAGTTAATTCTCTCGGCTAAATCTGTTTCTTGAACGGGGGGTGGGAGCCTCTCCAGAGTCTTCCGGTAGCTAAGAATTGGGAGATCCATTGGAAGACAATCGTTGGTTAATAGATTGAGTATCCTTTGCTTAAATGAGCTTGACAAGCCAGATTGGGATGGAGTCTGGCTGATATACGATTTTCGCCAACATATGTTGTTGACATGTAGACTAGCATGGCACATTAGGAGCCACCTCTCGCTGACAGGCATTATCGACGACCGAATCTCTGTTTAGATATTACATCATTATAGTTCACTCGAACTTATTCAGCACAGCGTATCACGGCAACATACCGAGACTCTCTATCAGTGCGCCGGAATCTCGTATCTATTCTGGTCGACAAATGAAAATGAGTTAGCGCTATCCAATTTCTGATCGGAACAATGCCGAAATTACCGTGGCTTCCACCAAGTGACAGCGATTGCTACTGCTAACTAATTATGTTCAAGTAAAAGCCCAATAGCTCCCGCTACAATTGTCCGTCGTGATTTAAATCACAATTGCCTACTATGCCACTTGAGTCGACCTCAGCGAGGAAGTTTTCTACATCACCCAAGCTGTTAGGTCCTAGCATCCGCTCAAGACTTACCTCTCCCAGATCCAAATTATAAAAGACATTAAATTCTTCCAGGTCTTTCTGGTAATTCATCGGTCTAAACTGTTGATCCTGGGATACAAAGCTATATGCTTCGTCCATACCTGCCAGTTGTACCTCTGGATCCGTTTCTTGGATCAAGTGGGATGACGGTGGGCCTTGATGGAACTGTTCTGTGCAGCTTGTAACCATGGTCGGTTTACAACCATTATCGGCCGCCAGGGCCTGCTCAATTACTTCGGCGCTCTGAATAGTTGAAATAGTGCTCCGGGAGCTTCGAAGAATTGCAATGTTGAAAGCCAAGCGTGCTTTGGCTGCTTCTGCTTCTGCTTCATTTCCTTCTTTTAGGTCCAAGAGATTAATTGTGGCTCCGACGAAGATTGTATATGTTTCCAGGTAGGTTAGAACTCGAAAGCCGAATCGGCGAATATGGAGTGTCGCAAGGTGATCGATCATTTGAGCAGCTTTTGTAGCTGCATCTTTTGCATTGATGTCCAGAGCACGGAACGGGCGACACAACCAGGCAATAGTAGCCTGATATACCATGTTGAAGAGGAGGATGTGTAAAGGTGGGCAAGATGCTATCCCAGAGCCTCCTTGCAAGTATATGTCAGTTGGAAGGGATTCAGCCCAGCTGGTAAGCCTTTTGATGGTATGTTTAAAATATCCATCCAGCAGTTCTTGATCCGTGTGAACGCGCGCGTACAAAGTATCGAGAATCTCATTGATCATTACAGATAGATGACAATAAGCTGAAAATCTTGTTGCAGTATTCGACTTTTGAGCCAGACTTATGTTGGGGGGGAGAGGAGTTGGTAAAAGAGGACACCAGGGATCATTATCCATTTCTTCGCCATCGGGCCAAGCATCTGGAGACGGTATCTCTTGCCTTTCATGAATCATCGGTGGGCGCCCCAGGCACATGCTGATAGCTTTATCCCATGTGTAGCAACTCCAGAAGATTTGTTGCCGTAATGCCAAAACATCTGTGGAGAGATGGCCTCCGAGGCGATCGTTCAGCAAGCGAGGGTGAATATGGATGCCAAGATCGCGCATCATTCGAAATGCCATTCCAGAATATATCCAGCCTTGAGAAGTTCGACCGTATGCACATTCTCTAGCTGATAAGATCAGCAACCCCTGTAGCGTTGGGATTGAAGATCCCCTCTCTAGTTCTTCAGGTAGGCATTCTAGTGCCTTTTTGGCAAAAAAAGCACTTAATTCTGGGCCATTAGGCCTGTCCGAAAACCGAGCTGCCTGGGATAATGTGCAGTTTAGAAGGAATACTGTCACAAATGGTCCAGAAATGCTTAAATCTCCTATGTATTGTCAGTAATCTGATGATTGGTATCTTTTGCGGTTCACTAACTCATGAAGGTCTTTCGGCATAGAACGAGATGGAAATGGTGTGGCCAACACCAATACACATCCAATAGCTCGTTTACTAAGAGTTCTGGAATTTCTGGCGACAGGGCAGATCGCAAGTCATCTCGCGGGCGAGTCGCTGGTGCGTATGCCGCACTTGGCATGCCACGAATAGTCAGAGAGCCGTACAAGATGTCCGTTTCCTTGCTCACAGAGAGCCGACTGGGGATTCGGATACCCTTCTCTCGTTGCACGTGGTAGTGGCTCGTTGGTCCGAAGAAATCTATCTGCCCATTCTTGGTAACAGTGGTTTCGTCCAATAAATTTGCTAAATCATCATCTGCCGACTTGCTGACATCTGTATTCCGTTCAATCACAGGCAGAGCATCGCGGCCTGAACCGTCTGTAGTTTCATGGCTCGTTGTATCGCTGTTAAAATACTCTGCCAGTAATTTGGAGCGCTCGAGGTCGGTGGCGTTTCTCAGTCTCTGTAATGTCATTTCGAGAGCCTCTATTCGCTCTTGCATCGCCACAGCATATGTTATTGACGGAGCCCTTGAGAAGAACTGTAAGTTTTGACCGTAACTATCTTAATCGGGTATCATCTTAACTTGTTGTAAAGGCATATGTCTTTGTTCTCCAGGCATCGATCGCAGCTTGGTTGATTACCATCACATCTAGCCTTGCGGCGCCTACAATTACCGCACGCGAACCCATATTTCCGAGCTTGGCGATTTCGTCTGGCGTGTATTAAAGTCTTCCGATTTGCGGGCATAGTAGTATCTGAGCAGGATTGAGGGGTCATGATGTCTTGGATTCAAAGTTTGATAGATGGATATGCTACTATTAGTCTGTTAACCATATCCTTTGACATGCGAAACATGGACGGAACCACAATTGATTCAAATGTTAGGATTAATTGAGTATATGCAGTAGCTGTAAACTCACATATTAGTGCTGCCCATTCCAAATTCGTTTTAATACCCTTCCTCCACCTATACATAGTGTTGCAAGAAGGGTGGAGAAAGTAGTTAGCTGTGTGGTAACGACCCGCCCGGCTACGAGGAACGGGTAATACCACTGAGCACAGAGCCATAACTTCTTAGCGTTTTCATTTTGTTCCGCTAGCTCCGAGCTACTTAAGGCCGAGAGGAAGTGAAGTAAAATCCCGGGGCTAGGTCTTAACGATTTATGTTATTCCTGTTACGATTCATCCCCCATACACAGCTACTTCCATTCCAATAACCACCCTCGTTGCAACTATTAACTGAATATTCTTGTCCAATTAGTGCCATGGTGTGAAAGAGCTATAATATTGCAATTACAATCAGCCAGTACCCTCCGATGTAAGAGGACAGCTTACTCTAATATGAATCTAGATCATAACACTTGTACTTAATATCGGGAAACGATCTATCATATCATTTAATCTCCCAATCGTAGAGAAACCTTCCTGAAACCTCCCTTCCCTTTAAGCCTTTAACCCGACAACTTATCTCCTGCCCAGGCAACAGGTCTACCATATTGTCCTCCCAAAGTGGTTCAGGTTCATCATCTCTCTCTGTGCCATCATAAATTGCCTCTAACCAAACACCCTTCAGTGGTTGATTCGACAATACTGTGACCTTGTTCTCCCAGCCTTGCCCTTTTTCGTCCTCGACTCGGATAGTGAGCTTTGTTTCTTGCGGCCAAACCAAATAACGAAATGGCTCAGGCCAGTTAATCTCACGAGCAAGAACCTCACCAGATTCTATATCGACAAGACTTGCCTCTAAAAGAACAAGCGAGTCCTCAGTCCAAGATGCTTGAGCCCCCAGATCCCCAAGCTCTGTGTTATAGCCCGCCCTCAGGGTAACCACCCGGCTCGCGTCCAAGGGTTCAAGTTGAGTCCAAGTACTCGTCTTTAGGTCATACGCTTGGAGAATTAAAACGCAAACCACGTGTTGGGTCAATGTGTTGTGGGCGAATATCTCGAATGAGGGAATGTAAGAATCTTGGTGCTCATCTGGATCTGGGCAGCGGGTCTTGGGTGTACGCTCAATACCAACCGAAATGGGTGCGAAATAACGGCGAATGGAGTAGAAAGCTGGCTTTGGTCGCAAGAAATAGTCGACGAAAGCCCATGATGTGACCGGATAGATGTCGTTGAACTGCCAAATCAGTGCTCCGGCGCATCGTTCATCGCCGGGCCCGTTGAACATGCGCTTCCAGTCTCTTAGAGCGTATGAATAGGCCTCGGACTGCATCAACTGAGATGAGTAGCCAAAATTCTTCAGTGAAGCTATATCAAAACGAAAGTTCTCGGCCAGATATCGCGCAATACGCATGTGTGCGCCAGTGGACTTATTGTGGCAGTCTACGACTCGAGACTGTGGGAACTGCTGGCTGTTGGGTGTCCCTTGGAGGAAATATTTTACCGTTCGGTTCACGGGGAAGCCGTGCATGCCAAACTCAGAGACAAACCGGCCGCTGAGATCTTTGTAATCCTGATAAGAGCGTTGGTCCAAATGCCAGACAGCCCATTGATGAATATCGCCAATGGTGGTATCATTTGCGGTAGCACCACCATATGGAGAGTTGGCCCAATATTGTGTCTCCGGCGCTAGCTTTGCGGCAATATTAGGGAGGATATCTAGATATATCTTGCGATGAGAGAAAGGCTTGCCATCCCATGGCCCAGTGATGTTATCTCGATCGTATTCATAGCTAAGTGATATATTAGCAGGGCTGCTCTGTGTGGTACAGCGGATATCAACGATGCATCGGTGACCTACCCAAAATGGTCAAAAAGTATAAAGTCTTCATTTCCACCACTTAGTAACGCAAGAGATGTCCTGCCACGCATTCTGAGAGTCTGGGCCTCGGCTTCTCTTCTGATGCTATCGAGAAATTCCTCATGAGTAGGATATATTCCGCAGGCTAGGGCATAATCGTGCCAAACCAGAATGCCCATTTCGTCGCAAGCGTCAAAGAAGTCGTCATGTTCATAAATCCCGCCGCCCCACACACGGATCATGTTTAGATTACCGAACTTGGCAAGCTTCATCCAATCGAAATACCGCTGTCGAGATATAGTAGGGAGCATGGTATCTGTAGGGATCCAGTTACCGCCTTGAGCGAAAATATCGTGGCCATTAATCCTAAACATGAAGGTACTTCCAGGAGCATCATCGAGAGGTTTCTGTACCACCTCGATGTTTCTTATTCCAAAACGACGACTTGATTCATCTAGAACGTTTGATAGAGAGTTCCTCAAGATCAGCTTGGCCGTGTATAGATGCTGATCGCCCAATCCATTCGACCACCAAAGCTTTGGAGATCTCACAGAAAGCTCAAGAGATACCTTATCGGAATCACCTAAAACAATTTGTGATTGATATATCTCATCTCCGAGAGCATCACGAATGCTGATGTCCAGACTAGCGGCGGAACTTGCTTGAGCAACTTCAATGTTAAGTAAGACTTGGGCAGACGAGTGATCCTCAGCCAATTTGGGCACGATGTAGACATCTTTGATGCGCGCGCAATATGATTCAAGGTAGACCGGGAGATATGGCCCTGTAGTTAGGCAAACTGGGCCCCAATCCCAACCCCAGTGACACTAAGATCGATGTCAGCCATGCGAAAATTGTACTGGTTTCATGGGAAACATCATACCTGTGCCTTTCGCACCGCCATTCTTCTGGGATTTTTCATTATCTTAGGCAAATTATCCGGGACTTCGTATTTCTTGAGCAGCGCCGTCCCCACCTTCATTGGACTCTCGAACAGAATGACGAGCTCATTTCGTGCACCAACCGAATGAAGGGCAGCCTTGATGGGAACGCGGGCTGGGATAAACATGTTATCGCTCTTATAGATCTCAGCTCCATTGAGATAAACGGTGGCAAAGGTATCGAGACCCTCCATGATCAAATCGACCTCGTCATTACCAGTTGCTTCTGGAGGCGTATTAAAGAAGCATTGATACTCCCAATCAACTTCGCCAACCCAAAGGGTTAGATACTCGTTCTCTGCAATATTTAGATCTGGGATTAATTTCTTCTCTGTGAGCTCGGTCTGAATAACAGATGGAAAGGTTGTCACTGCACTCCATTCCCTTAAAGCAGGCATATTTTCGGCATCTTTGTTTCCGTTTGAATTGGCCAGCCTCCAGTTCCAGGCGGTCAGAGGCAACTTGGCTTTCGGCATATTTGGTAGCAAGGGTTGTGAGATTTCGATTACAGTGCAGCTTATAGAGACACGACATGATGGAAATCGGAGTGACATCACACTTTATATACTTGATTCGTGTATTGTCTAAGCGGGCTGTACAATATACTGAGGAGGGTTGGGCTGAAGCTAGTGATCTCGGTGGACTTGGCTTTGTTCTGAAGTGTGTAAAGGCACCGTGAACACGATTCGGGTCCCTTTGGGTAACACTACGAGTGGATCCGCACACTGGACCTCAAGTAGCCGGCTCGGTTTTCCCACTTTTAGCGGTACCTGGGATGGAAGAGGGTGGCATTTCTGTTTCTGGACCATGTTATAGTCTTCATCGGACTACTCAAGCCACGGAACTCGAGATTTAGAAATTCATGGAGTTTGGTGTGTAATTGACCGTTACCTCCGGCCTGAAATACTCATACTATGGATAGAGCGGTCTACAGCAATTCGTGCCGCCATCGGGTTGAATGCTCATGGGAAGTCCCCGGCCTGTGGCTCCACTCCCGGAGTATCGGTTCGGAAGGATGAACTGAACCGAAACAACTTGGTGGTGTTACTGCAAAATTCAGCTAGCGTAGCACTGCCATCGTATAATGAATTCTACGATTGGCAAGCAAGGAGAGACCTGTCATTCCTGTGGCTAATAATGGAAATTGAGAGGCGTATCGAGGACGCGGCAGTGCTTGACTCCAGTTTCATAGTTCTATGACTAGATCACAGCATCCGAACCGAACCGACATCCATTGGCGGAATAGATCAAACTGTAGCTGAACTATGTCCTCTTTTCTGCTTAATGTGCCGGAATGGGGAGACTTGGCGCGTCAAAGTTGACGCCTGAGACGCTTTAGCATATGAGCAATTTGAAATTAATTGCTAAGACAGGCCAGTCTGTGCAACCCCGCTATTTCGAAAGTTATTTTAGAAGAGTTGTCAAAGTGATCCTGTTTACTTAGAAGTAAGCTAGAAGGTTGCCTACCTCTCTCACTGAACCCAATGAGTATTATCCCTCAAGTTTTTCCAACATATCTTGTTACCTTTACATAATTCATTATGCTTAGCCAGGAGTAGCAATGAGGAACACAATCTGACCTCAGACGCATTTCGCATCATACCTGGAGGAGACAGAATAAGGCTTTACAAGTCGTCCGTGACAAGCAAATTTGCGCTTAGGTTAACAAGGGAACTCACAACTAGAAATAAGAGTAAAACCTAGAACAAAGAAAGAAAGAAGATGAGAAAAAGAAAACTATAATCAAGAAATCGAACGGAAGCCTAAAGTAATATTATAGTTATGAAGCGTTTGACATGTTTTATGGCTAGAAAAGACGATTATATACGGTTTAATGAGCGATAATCTATTGCTCTAGGTAACAAGTCCACCACTAGGTTTGCAACATGTGATTGTTTTCAAGCTTGTACTTATACTTATGCATCGCTACCTGCAATAACATGGCCTTCATTATTAACCATTACAGCCCTATTGGCAAGAGAGACCTTAACAGGGTTTGCTGCTTCAAAGACTTCATCTAACTCCTCAAGCTGGAAAGGCCAAGTTAGTTGAATCATGAATATTGAAATCTCGAAGCAAATCTTACTTACAGTTCGGTTTTTGGTCTCAGGAATGAAGAAATAGATAGTGGCCGCTTGCACCATGTTCCAGACCGCAAAAATGATGTACGTCTTCCAGGTAATGTTGCGTATTGCAACGGGCCAAGCAAACTGGTTGAGAAGCATGGCGGCGCTGATAACTAGAGTGGAGAGTGCTGACCCCTTTGCTCGCATTTCATAAGAGAGCACCTCCATGGGATAAAGGCTTTGGAGAGGCGTGATCCCGATAGAGAAGATCGAGCCAAAAATAAAGATCAGACCGAGCGAAGCCTTGGATGCAGCAACGTTAGTACCAACTGAAGGAGAGCCATCTGGATTAAGTCCGCCACCAGATTTGGCAAACTCAGAAGAAGCAATCGCCATGCCCGCCCAAGTTATACTACAGCCAATGAAGGCAAACATAAGTAGAGGCCGACGACCAACTCGCTCGACATAACATGCTCCGAGAATTGCGAATGCCCACTGCTGGCAATTATTAATCAGGGTAATGTTTGCTTGTTGAATTGGATCGCTGTAACCGGCCGTCTCCAGGACAGCGCCCAGAAAGTAAGAAAGCACGGAATTACCAGCCCATTGAGCAGCGACTGAAACCCAGAGATTGCAACACAGCCGATATACAGAGGCACGAGTATGAAACAAGGCGCGATAGTCCCACCACCTCTTGTCACTGCCATCCAAGTTAAGAAATTCTTCGTACTCTTGAAGCTGGAGCTTGACCCAAGGTGACTCGGGATTTCCCCTTCCGTGACACTTGGCAAGAACGGCGACTGCTTTCTCTCTCTCGTTATGAACGTAGAGCCATCGAGGAGATTCGGGAATCCAAGGAGACAAAACGATGATAATTCCAGCAAAGAGACATTGAAGCCAAGTAATAAGACGCCACGAAGCATTTCCGCCGATGTTAAGACCGCCACGTGCGGCACCAGCAGCGATAATAGCCCCAGAGAAGTATAGAGTGTTGTATAAAGCACCCATTACTGAGCGATAAGCTGGGTGATTGATCTCGAGTACGTATATTGGTCCACTGGCACCATTCATGATGGCGCCAAACCCGATGAAAAAGCGGCCACCCATGAACTGACCAGCGCTGGTGGATGTACCTTGGATGATTGTGCCTATGATGATGGAGAGTGCTCCGAGAAAGAGACCACTTCGACGTCCGAAATAGTCCATCGTGGGGCCGATAAATGGCATGGCAGCAACGCCACCGACTTGCATCATGGAAGCCACAATACCAGCCCAGATACCTGAGCTCTCAACATTATAGGTCTCTCTGAACCACGGGTTTTGAAGGAGATTGTTGATCAAGGAGGCATCGTAGCCAGCGGCTGTGGAGCAGCAGAAGCCGACAAGTGAGACTCCAATGGTCATTATCTGGCCCCTCTCAAAGATATGAGGCGGTTCCTGTGCCATAGCCTGGTCAAATGCATTGGCTATTCCAACGACCTGCGTCATAGTCTCATTCTAATTCTGTTAGCGATTGAAAAGGTTTGTCTATGAAGTATTATAGAAATGATAGTGTCTTACTTCATCCGTTTTCTCGTGGTGAACAGCATTGATGGGCTCATTAATTTTTTCTGCCATGATGAAGAAGGTCTTGCGGATGGCCAAATGTGTCGTCTCAACGTTAGGCACAACGTAGTAGTATATATATTAACATCGGCCTTTCACATACACTATGCTCCAATCTTGAGGAAGCAAGATAAACGGTTCTATGATGTGGAGTTCTTCCATGCTCAGTGGCTTGGAATATTTCTTGAACAGACGCTCGGGGTGGTTCTGGACAACCCCATGGGGTATCCATGTCCCATCAAGCCCCCTTTCCTATTTCTATGAAGTATATAGTCTAGAACATGCAGATTGACGTTTCTTGGTACATGCAGTACTGGTATCTCATCGTATTCTAAACATGCAGTCTATTTTAGTACTTCCCAGTGGCGGGATGGTTAACTGCTTTAGAATTCAATTAGGAAACAATTCTCGTTAGCTTGAAGGGGTGATATTTAGATTACTTGTGTTCATACTCGTCGTGTCTCATCGCACAGTGTAAATGCGGCGTCATTCATCTCTACATAGCCTTTCTATTTCAGTACTAGATGATTCAATAGCGCCATTCATCTGTTAGACTGAATTCTAGCGTCGGAGTGTCGGTTCGGAACCCACTCCAGCATCCGATGAATCCTGACATTTTCCCTTGGCAGCGAAGCGTAAACACCTGATAAAGCGGATTTACTCTTCGCCTAATCGGTCTAGATTTACAGCTGAATCCCACATATTCGTTCATCATATACCGCGGCGTCGCAGCATTTCGCGCGATGTTGGCTTAACGAACAGCTAGGGCAATTTATTCATCACGAGTCTAGCCAGGAACATCAAGTTCCAACGAATTCTAAAGTTCTCTTGCAAACTCCATGTCCGCATTCCTATGTTAGGTAGGTAGCTTAATTCCCTTTTCTCTGAACAGTCGTTCCACCTTCTCCCGGCCACTCTCAGCTGCTGGCTTATTAGGCCAATAGCTCAAGAGATGCCAACCTGAACATAGAGCCTCCATCGTTCTTGGATGCTGCACCATCTTCAGTGATGGGTCATTATAAACGGATAGTAGAAGTATCATAATAGCGTAAAAGGTACCACCATTTGAATCCATAAGAAGGTTGGGGTTCGAATATAAAGACTCAAACGCGTAAATGGACATGATGGCGAACTCGAGGGCCTTAGCTGCGCCGTTTAGGATGTGCGATGAATCGTTGTTGACTTGATCATCAGCCTGTCGCGTGGTAGGGGATTGTATTTCGAGCAAAAGTACAACGTTTGGCCAGTGCAAAAGGGCATGGGTAGAAAAGAACTTTGCACGAAGTTGGGCTTGTTGTGTGTCAAGAAGTGTACCATTGGAGAAAACACCGGCTTGGCAAAGGTCCAGCAGAGGGAATTTGATAGGTGGAGGCAAGGTAGCGTACCATTCAGACAATTGCAGGATGATTTCGCGAACGATGACAGGTTCTTTAAGCATAGCCCTATTCCAAGAGATGCCGTTTCGGGCTCTTGCGACAATTCGACACAATGCAATGTCAGCCAGATATCCGTAGAAGCCAGGCTCCTCGCTGTCGCTGGTAGGAAGTGGTACTAGCTCATGGATGCTCTGAAGTAAGCAAGAGCTGTGCGAGATATACATTTGCAGGTCTTGTTCAATGAGATAACAGGCCCAATATGCTCGCTGGCAGAGACTGGCGTACGACCTATCAGAGGCGATGCGCTTACGCATTTGGAGAAGTAGAACGATCTTTTCGGAAGCCACCCTGATCGATTCAAACGCCTGGATTGGTAGGAGGCAGCTCTGGAAATAGACGCTCATAAGGATGTGGCATTGGGCATGTTGTAATGTGTAGTTGGACTTCCGGTCGCCGTCGACAATCTGGCAGGCGGCGCGGAAGTAATCAAGCCCCGGCGTGGTCACTGGATCATATGACATATTTTGGCTGTCTGTTGACATGGATCCGAGTGCCAAGATGAGTAACGTGAGGGCCGTATCAAGGGTCTTTGGAAGAGGCCTTTCTCTTGCCACGCGAGCAACCAGCTTGGCGGAAGTTTCATGATCGAATATTGGCCGCTGAGGTAATACGTGTCGTGCAAAGAGCTGTTGAAGACGCCCGCAATTTTGAGGACTGAGGTCGAGATCGAGAAGCCCAACTTGATCTCCTTCAAAAAGGGACTTACCCTCTTTGAGCTCTTGTTCTAAGCTCTCCTCGAAATCGTTGACACGGAGGGGCAGAAGTGCTTGGTGGAACTCCTTGGTACCAAAACTTGAGAGACAGTGAAGATCAAAGCCGAAGACAACGACATCCGAGTTTTCAGTCTCTCCACAAGGTTGGTTCTCCGCTAATCGACTAGATAAAATTGGAAATTGGTAATCTAGGGGAGCATAAGGCTGATCAGCGAGGTGAGATTTGGTTGGAGCGGAACGATGAGACTTTGCTTCTAGCAAAAGCCCTTCAATCCGATCTAGACGAGTGAAGAGCTCATGATCAGAATCCTGCAGAAGATGCGTTTCGGAACTAGCGGAACCGTCAGCATGGAAAGGGATGCTCGACTCAATGGGTAGACAGAGTCGTCTTTCGCGATGATCTTGCCGGCACAGTTACAATATGCAGGCTCATTTACTTGCAGCCTTCAAGCAATCCCAGCAAGGGGGCTCAGGTGGAAAAAATATTTTCTCGTACCTTTCAGGCATTTGAGAGCTTCTGTATTCACACAGCGCCCCGGTCTGGGCACAAAACGAACATGTTGGTTGCGCCGCATCACATCGAGTCTTCCTCGAGCGACAGACCTCACAGGCGATAGAGACGCGTTTTTTGGGGTAGTTCGTCTTTTGACGAGTGACCCGATTTGCGGTGTGTCTCTGTATCGAGATCGTCTTACGCTTCATGGATGCTGGGTAACGTAAGGTCTGCTTTCCAACCATTGTAACACTGTCGCTGACGGAACGTTGGTGACGAAGTGGATGGTTTGGGAGTAGTAAAATGGATGGTTCCAGTCATTACTAACTATAACGAACGGGGCCCTATAAGCTAGTGTTTTTTTTTTCCTTCTTCTTTTTTTTTTACACAAAAGCAAGACTACTTCAAAGGGAAGATTTATATCGGTGGCATACTTAAAATGGTAAATACCTAAGTAATAGTATTATTAATAAATCATATTACCGTAGTGTCAACCCAGAAAGTCTCCTTCTCTAGCTGAGTTTCTGAAAAACACAACTGGGTCTTGTTACAAAAGTACAGCTACTCCGTACATCACTCCGTAACACTACTCAGGCGAAAGGCTAACTTATAATAACTAAAATGGCTTTGTTAATTCTAGTATGTAAGTGGTAACTTGGCCATATTTAGTCAACTCTTGCAAAGCTTTTTGTACAGAATCTCTTTCAGTCGTCGATTTCAAGTCCTGTGTATATCAGTTATTTTAGAGTCCTTAGTGTAAGCCGACCGAAGGAAACGTACCTCAAGGCTACTCCAGCCATTCATTCCCATAAATGCGCCATCGCTTTCCTGGATACCCCAAGCATGGAAAGACTTGGTATCAATTCCAATCTCCTGAGTCAACTTCTCCCATGAACTCTCTACACTTTTATTCTCGCTGTATCCTCCATCCACTTTGATATATTGTGTGTATTTGCAGGCAGTCGTGTTGCCAGAGTCTGGAATTTCGGAGTAATATAATTCTGGAGAGACTGGGCTAAGCATAAATGGTTTCATTACCGATCGAAATGCTGCAAATCTTTCCGAGTCCCAGAATGTATTGAACGACGATATTTTGTCCCATTCTGCACTATATCAGCCTGTGCCTTGTCTGGCAGAATGACACCGCATATATCAGTTCTAGATTAGTACACGACGTACCTAAAACCATAACTAAACCACTGTGATCAAGGTCTGTGGCCTGTGAAACATTCCGTGCTTCAATGACTTTCCCCCTGTAATAACTTGTTAAGCCCGGAAGGCCTGAGAATGTTTCTTTTGCGGCGGCTGGGAGTGTCTCGGCAAACGTTTTGAGCAAGGCTTGGTCAAGCTTCAGCTTGGGGAAAATAAGTTCCGTAATCGCCATAGCAAAAAAGAGTAACAGATTGAATAGTCTCTATTTTCTGGGACAAAAAATGTATAACATCCGAGTTAATCTTCACTTTTCAAAAATTATAGTACGCAGTCCGCTTTAATATACTGAAAGCTCGGAGGCCTCTGCAGACCTGCTATGAAAGGATATTGAAGTCATCGAAGTCGTAGACTTGATCGATATCCCTGGCCCCGTCTCTTTCCGCACAGAGCCACTTCTCTCCGCTGCGGGATTCACGCTAGCACAGGTTTATTATCTTGTGACGCATGTTGTAAGCGAATGCCAAAGGCTAACCACTCGTTCCGCAACGATAAAAAATGGTTCTGCAATTAGGTCTTGATTGTACGTAAGGAAGTCGGGTATAGTATGCCATTTGAATACTAAGCTGTTTAACAGAGTTACGACATGCGGCTTGGTACTTGCTAATCTACGTTTAAACGAGGTTTATGGTGCAAACATCTTAGGCGTGTTAGTACACGCGAAGATTGTCCGCTGCTCCGGCAATCCCGGCGTTCATACCTCAGTAAAGTCCCTAACGAATGGCCAAACTCAGTGCGGGAACCAATCTACAATGAAGTTTCAGCACTGCAGCAAAAGAATACAGCTGGCTGCGGATGTATGTGGATCGATTTACACGTAGTTGATTTCTTCTGTAGAGTATTACATTATGGGTTATCATTACAAATCAGAGATACAATAGCAATTTGTAAGTCATGGAATAGGATCAAGAGAGCCTGCGTGTAAACAGATATTAATCGATGGTATCGTAATAGCAAGCGCGCAACGCATATATGTTGGTATATCGCGAACTATTCGTAAAGTCGATTCACTATCCGTTTTACACAAATCTACCATTTACATCAAGAGTTATACTATTCTTGATTCAATTGACCACCGGAAACCAGCATCATGACCAGGCAAATCACGGTTATCGGCGCCACAGGCATTCAGGGCGGGTCTGTCATCAGGGCTCTGGTGAAAGACCCCGCCTACTCACTTACAGCCATCACCCGTAATAGCCAAAGCGAAGTAGCCAAGAAACTCGCATTACAGGGGGTTCGTATTGTTGAGGCTAACCTCGACGATGTTACTGCGCTTCAGGCAGCCTTTTCTGGGACGTCGGTTATTTTCGCGGCCACAAACTTTTTTGAGCCTTTTATGAAGTACGACGCCGCACAGGCTATCGAGATTGAGACAAGACACGGAATCAACATTGCCAAAGCTGCAGCTGTGACACCAACACTGGAGCACCTCGTCTGGTCGACTCTTCCCAACACAGATCGAATCAGTGGAGGCAAATTCGCAATCCCCCATTATGTGAGCAAGAACAGGGTCAATGACTTTATCAAGTCGGATCCGGTATTACTCCCTAAGACGACATTTCTCTGGGTCCCCGTCTACGCTTCTAATATGAACTACCCATTTTATCGTCCGTTTCCAATTCCAACGGCCGGGGAGAAGAAGTACATCCAGCTCCAACCAAGTCCAGCATCAGTACAATTCCCACTTGTTGGTGATGCGACGGTTAATGTCGGCCTTTTCACGAGAGCAATCATTGAGCAATCCGACAAGACACTTGGCGGCAAATTCGTGTATGCCATGACCGATGTTATGACGGCTGGAGAGATGCTTGCGACATGGGCAGAGGTGCACGGCGTCGAAGCAGAATACGTGCAGGTAGACAAGGAGACATATTACAGCCTGTGGCCCAAATGGGGCAAAGCAATGGATAGGATGCATGAATACGCTGAGTGGGCTAAGGAGAAGTGTTTCTCGGGCGAAGACGTTATCCTAACCAAGGAAGACCTGGGCATCACTGGATTAAAGGGCACGCGGGCTGCATACGCCGAGATGTAATAATTGGATCCTGGAAGTATGTGCAACGATGCGGAGCGACATGTGTAGGCTTTTCATGCAGGGGAAACGGTGGACTGAAGTTCTTGCGCGGATTTTGATTCGTTATTATAGACTAAAGGGCCTGTCGAACTTTCGTTAATGCAGAATATAGCAGCATCTCGCTACCCTTGGGCATATTCGAAGTTCAGTTAGAAGCTTAAGCTGTATCTTTGAGAGTCGTGTAGCATGTCTTCTTTGGCATCTACAGAGCCCCCCTGTTGTAACTACACTGCGCTTCAGGACCACGCCATAATGTGACAACTAGAGCCAGGTGGATCCTCTCCGGAGAAAGAGGGGCCTGTGAGGAGATCCGTGGGTACGGGACGAAGCATCTGCAAGAATTTGGGAAGCATACATATGGCATAGGCACAGAGGAAGTGTGATGAAGTCTCGGCAACGGCAAATATTGCCACGAAAATTCGGGGCATTGACTGAGTCGTAGGTATCACCACTGTGGTTGTAGAAACCTTCGGATAAGTCGCTATACTCTGCTATTGGTCATGTAGCATGCATAGTCTGGCATGACACAGTTGTATAAGGCCTCGCGAGGCTGCCATGTATAACATAGTGTTTATTTAGCATGGAAAGTTCGGGACGATACGAATTCGAGCGGACCGGAGCCATCGCTAACTGCAACCCCCGGTGGATTTGTGGACAGTTGCGGAGTCTGGCACATTTGGCTTGCGGAAAGATGTGGAGCTAGGCCGGCAAGCCCCAATTTGACATCCATCCAGAGATCCCTTGGGATTCTTTGGTGGAACTCTCCGCCATGCGCTAAGCCTACAATCAGTATTCGCTCCAATCATTTAGAGACACAGGAAGTGCTCAAGCGGTCATCCAAAAAGGAGAGACTGCAAATGAATATTTGCACACAAAATAACATTAAGAATACTATTTGAGTGAACTGGTCAACGCTCTTATGTGTGTATAGTTATCATTTTGCGTGTTCAAAGCTCTCGGGTTACCTAGTTTTCTGGTCACTACTTGGTAATGAATAAAGATCAGGCACTAGTCTGTACGATGTCTTTGTATATCTGCCAAACACCTATGCTCATGGACTTCTTCTAATAATCGGGCTTGCTCATATTCCGGATTCTATCATATTGCTACACGGAAGAGATGGTGTATCGTACAGATCCACAGACTGGTTAGCCAGCAACGGCCTGCCACGTGTTGAGAGCTTGATTCAACGAATACGAGTACTGAGGACTCTAGTTGAACTCGAGACTAGCGGCTGAACACAGCCATATTGATTCAGGGATGAGCAGAGCAGGTATGGAGCTCAGCAAGGATAAGCAGCAGAGTTCCAGCTCATGAGAGACATGAGAAGTTCGTAGGATTCAGATTTGTAAGCTTCACCATCATTCACAGAATCGTAGTGTGGATATGGGAAGAATTACAACATAAAATAGCCTATTTCGCTTATGTGGGCTTCAACACATTTATCATTATTATCGAAACATACAGAGTCGCGGCTGTTCTATTGGTGTACCTTGCCTCCTCCGTCCTCACCGAAAGATCATCATATCAAAATGGCATCGTTTGCTGAAATTCACAAGTCACCTTATGCAGCGCTTGTTAATGCGATCTCGGGAAACCCGTTGGCTGGCAAGGTCATACTCATTACTGGCGCCGGCCGTGGAGTTGGTGAACACATCACCCATCAGATGGCAATTGCCGGAGCTGAGCGGATAGGCCTTATTGGCCGAGATGAGCCTAGAATTTTTGCGGCACGAGATAAATTTTCAAAAGCCTATACTGGAACAACTTTTGAGGCTTTCACGGCTGATATTACGGATGAGGAAGCTATTCACGCAGTCTTCGAGTCATTTGGCGCACCTGATATTCTGATAAATAACGCAGGTACTTTTTCAGATGATGGCCCGTCTGTTGAGCAGAATCTGAAAGCTTGGTGGACCGG
Organism: Trichoderma guizhouense; assembly: GCA_002022785.1. Classification (NCBI taxonomy): domain Eukaryota; kingdom Fungi; phylum Ascomycota; class Sordariomycetes; order Hypocreales; family Hypocreaceae; genus Trichoderma; species Trichoderma guizhouense. Next base: position 45,115 of record LVVK01000015.1, on the reverse strand, counting down.
CTTTGAGACCAACATTCTTGGCACAGCAATTGTAACGCAGCAATTTCTTCGAAATAAGCCTAAAGGAAAGACTGCTGTTGTTCTTAATGTGACAAGCATGGGTGTTCATATGCGATTCCCCTTAGTAGGTTTCTCGGGGTATAATGGAAGTAAGATAGGACAAGTTCGATTTTTTGAGAGTAGTCGATTCGAGCACCCTGAAGTCCGGTTTATTAATATCCATCCCGGAAACATACAGTCAGATGGTTTTGTCAAGTCTAAATCACCTGTACCAAGGGATGGAATGACCGACGGGGTAGTTACAGGGCAATTCGTGGTGTGGCTCGTATCTGGAGAAGCAGATTTTCTTAGCGGAAGATTTGTATGGGCGGAGTGGGATATAGACGAACTGAAGGCAAAAAAGACGGAAATATTGGAGCAGAATCTTCTTTTGACTACCATAGACGGATTTAAAAACGGCTTCTAAGAGTCAAATACTTACAACTCAACAAGTTAAACGCTGCTCGAGGACATGCCGGAATGTGAAAGGTATCATACCGCTAGTTTGACTGATTGCTGCATAAAGAAAGAATTATTACCTATATTCTTCCTACGCTTATGTTTCAACGGTGAAGCAACTCAATACGAAGTGTTTTTCTATGCGAATACGAGCAGTGGATTTTGTACTGATCGTAAAATGTAGGGGTCCATACCTGTCCGTTGTCAAGAGAGGGTCTGTCGGCCGAGACACAGGAGTGTGATGAGAAATAATATAAAACAAGCTCTATACCCAGCGTACAGCGAGTTACAGGCATGTCTCCAGCTTTTGACTCCAACTGTTATCTCGAATTTTAGACAGGACACCGTTATTGAAACAATGGACGGGCCGCTGAGCTTCATCATCTTGATCTTTGGGAGTTTCGGCGCTCTCGTCGCTATCAACCTCCTCCGACAGGCACTTCCACAAAACAGAAAAGAACCGCCTACTGTATTCCACATTGTCCCTCTTCTCGGAAATGCGGTGTCGTACGGGATGGATCCTCCCGCCTTTTTTGCTAGGTGCCGAGCCAAAGTAAGCCAGCGCATCAATGTTCAAGATGCCACCCTGTAAGAAAATAGGTATACTAACAAGTTGAAAGTACGGGGATGTCTTTACATTTATCCTTCTCGGCAAGAAAATTACATGTTATTTCGGTATTGACGGAAACGATTTTATTCTCAACGGCAAACAGGAGGATCTCAATGCCGAGGAAATCTATTCCCCGTTGACGACGCCAGTTTTCGGCTCCGACGTCGTATACGATTGCCCAAACTCGAAACTCATGGAGCAAAAAAAGTTTGTCAAATTCGGCTTGACGCAAAGAGCCCTTGAGTGTCACGTTCCGCTTATTGAGCAAGAGGTGGTTAACTATATTGGAACCGAGCCGTCATTTCAGGGACAGTCCGGCACCTTCGATGTCTCTAAATGCTTAGCAGAAATCACGATTTTCACTGCGTCTCGAGCTCTCCAAGGACAGGAAGTCCGTGACAAGTTGACTGCCGAATTTGCTACATTATACCATGACCTTGATATGGGGTTCCAGCCAATCAACTTCTTAATGCCATGGGCGCCACTTCCACAGAATCGCAAGAGGGACGCCGCACATGCCACGATGAGGACCATATACATGGATATCATAGAGAGTCGCCGAAGAAGCGGACTAAAAGAGGGATCCGACATGATATGGAACCTGATGAACTGTACTTACAAGAATGGCACACCAGTTCCCGACAAGGAAATAGCACATATGATGATCACACTGCTGATGGCTGGGCAGCATACCTCATCTTCGGCTAGCTCGTGGACAATTCTCAGGCTGGCGTCACGCCCAGATATAGCGGAGCAACTATATGAAGAGCAATTGTCAAAACTCGGCCGCGGTGGGAGGCTCGCGCCGCTCCAGTACTCTGATCTAAATGAGCTGCCACTGCTGCGCAATGTGGTCAGGGAAACGTTGCGAGTCCACTCGTCAATTCACTCCGTCATGCGAAAAGTCAAGCGGCCGATCGAAGTTCCCGGAACTAGCTATGTCATTACACCAGACAAAGTCCTGCTCGCATCGCCTCTAGTAACCGCACTAAGCGACGAATTCTTCCCTGATGCTACAGAGTGGAACCCGCATCGATGGGAACATCGAGAAATGGACGAGAGTGCCAAGACTGATATGGAAGAGCCGTTTATATCCAAAGGAACCAGGAGCCCATATTTACCATTCGGCGCTGGTCGACACCGATGTATTGGTGAGAAGTTTGCATATGTGAACCTCAGCGTCATCGTAGCCACCATGGTGCGTTCCTTTCGATTCTACTTGTCCGATGAAGGCAAGGCTGTTCCCAAGACGGACTATTCATCTTTGTTCTCTCGACCAATGCAGCCAGCTTTAGTTTGCTGGCAACGCCGACGTCAAGTAGTAGATGGATGGTCATCGTCGTGAAGATACAAAAGAACCGTCACCTATAGTCTAAGCCTCTCAAATGCTTCAGGGAAGCTGGATTTTAAAGCACTCTTGTCTCAGAATTTCACTGGCGGCGTCGGCGTTGCAGGCGACTTGGGCTCGTATTCGTATTCGAAAACCCTACAAGCAACTGGGCTATTAATGGGTGTGGGAGTTAGGCCTAGTACGAGTATGAATTAACAATCAACGCTGGCTGAAATTCCATTAGTCATCACTGCCTTTTGATTTGGTAAATACCGCTGGTCTGCCGTATAAAAATTGTATGAGATAGGCCGTGCTGTTTGTTCTACTATTTCACCCCTCCGGTGATTGTAAATTCGACGGCAAGCCGAATGTCGTTCTACAATCTCTTGGCCCACGTCAAATGTGCAGCCGCGTGCCACTACAACGACGAGCGATATAAATGAGTCCATCAAACTATGCCGTCGCTTCTCAAGACATCTTGTAACTCTTGCATTGCAGCTAAACGGCGATGCAGCAGGGATACTCCAAAGTGCGAGCGGTGTTCGCAGCGGTCTTTAGACTGTCATTATGCTTTTCCACCTTCTCATCGGACCAATTTGGATTGGAATACGGGTCAGGCTGTCAGGCTGCCTCGTTTTACGGGTAGCTATGTCACTGACCCGGGCGTCCCTCCGCAATCACAACCGTTGGGCATCGCCGACTCGGTGGCGATGCAGTCGTTTGACTATGCTCTGCTGGAACTGGCCGGCCTCCCCGGCATTGACGACCCCAAATTTAGTCTCTTATTTGAATTTCCAGCTCTTGCGCAAATGAGAGTCTTGGATCTCTGGCCGCGCCTGGATGACACACGTTCCTGGAGCTTTTGTGCCCAGATGCTCTTGTCATTTGCCAATCAGTTCGTTCAGACTGGCGAAAATCCTTTCATTGGCAAATCGGGCTCAATGTCATACATCGTGACAACCGCATTTAGCGTCTGTGCAGCCTACTTGGCTCGCACAGATGCGACCAATGGTATGTTTCAGCGGATTCTGGTTGCCGAAGTTTGTAAAGTAGCGACAGCAATCCCGCACAGCTCATTTGAGCAGCAATTAGCCGCGCTACAGGCCCTTTTGCTCTACTATATTTTGATGTTCTTTGGTGGGGACGCGCAATTGCGGGCTCTGGCCGAGAAACAAGAGGGTGTGTTAGAACGGGCGACCATCGCGCTACAGTCCCAGTGTCTTGACCCTAGTGGGACTCCGACAGATAGAGTGGCAGAGTATCACCGCGAGGCGGCACGTCGGGCGGTCGTGATATCATACCTGCTTCGTGGCATCAATCGCGTGCTGCAATATAAGAGCTGTCATGTTATTTGTGACCTCGTGAATCTACCCGTCTCGCTCCGCCCGCCGCTGGGGGTACACCGGAGTGGCTTACAATCAGAGAGCCAAATTGATACCGGGGAAATCGTCACTTACTACGAATTTGTCCAAGAGTGGGAAAATGGAAGACTGGGGGAGATTGATGAGTTTGCCAAACTACTCCTTGTCGCATGCAAAGGCGTAACTGAGATTGTTCCACCCAACGCTTTCGACACTACTTGAAAGAACAAGCTGAACGGCGACCGGTCCTTGTCCGGAGTCATGGTACGTTGCGAGCTAGGCATCTGTTGGAATAAGCAAATTGGTCAATTGGAGTATAGGAATTACATTTGAAAGAGTCTTGTATCAGTACAAAGAAAAATGCTGCATCGGCTGCCACTAATAGCTACAGAATTATACAGAAAACACGCCACTTTATGACAGAACTTTGTGGGATTAAATGGTTATATAATATTGTCTAACAAAGCCATAGAATAGACTATCTTTTAGCAATATTAAAGTAAATTCTCATAGATTGGAAATAACATGCACTGTAAACTTAGCAATGAGTCTCAACCGTCCGCTTCATCGGCCCCGGACCAGCAAATACATCATCGTCATTATTAATACTCGTAACTACCGCAGACGCTCGCCTTCCCAGCTGAATCCACTTCTCGCCGCCACTAACATCGTCAATGCCACTAAACAATGTGCCCACTTTAGTCTCACGCTGAGTAGCTCATGCCTGTATTTGTGCGTATTGAGACATGATCGGTATACAAAAGCTACTAAAGTATCTTGAATAAGAGTAGATTATGGTCTTAAGATTTGGCTTCACTCTCTGCTCAAGGCACAGCAATTGCTGCAATATTGTCAATTAAAGGTATGTACCCTAAAACCAATATTTTCGCCAAACCTCGCGTTTGATTGAGGATTTGTTAATTAACACAACTTTTTGGCAACAGATCAACAGAGACGCCACGACGTTATTTTTATCAGTAAAACGGACATGGCAGTGGCATCGGATGACATAGAAGTTACAAAGAGCAACAACGAACTTTTCTTTCCTACTTCGCACGATGAAGTCGATATGTGGTTGAAAAAGGTTGAATTTCTGACTGAACTACCCTGTAGAAGATCTTCACTTTAACAAAGTATATAGTTTGCTTCTAGTCAAGATGCATTGGATCCGACCCAAACAAGTACAGTCTATGCGCCAGAGGCAACACTGCGGTTCTCAACCTATCCAGCTATCCTTGGAGCGAGCAAGATTGAAGAAATGGTAAAAGCACGGTTCGCTAGCCTCAGTTTATTGTCTCACACGCATCGATACTTCGGTGCGCAACTTCCAATGTTCCCCTAAGTAAGCGATGAGCCATACTAACAGTCTCATAACAGATTTGGCCGGCTCCAGGATATGGGCTGTATTTGATGTGCGATACTGTGTTAGAGGTGACCCGTCTGAAGAAGAGTTTCTTGTGCCATGCGCGTGCGTCTTCACACTTCTGGAAGACAGTATGCACAGAGGTAAAATTATAGACTTGGAAGTGTTTATGGACCAAACGGTGGTAGAAGATAGAATAAATGATGTCGCAAGAGCAAAGCTAGCAGTTTAGCCGCTGCTGTCTTCTCTTACCGCTGCGGCACTCTTCAACCGTGTCTCGGACCCAGTCATTCCCGGAGTTTCGAAAGCTGGTCTGTGGTTTAATAACGTATGATGACCCATAGCGTTTGGGCTGGTGTTTGAGAGTTGAGTAGAGTGTACGAAACTTACGGATTAGTCACTTACATGAAAGTGTTGCTACCAATCGGGGACAGCTCTCGATGATATTAATCTGTACTTAGCTAGCGGGTGGTATATTGTACAAAATTTCTGTTTCCAGTACTGCGCAATTCGTGATGATTCGTCAAATGATAAGAAGGCGCAGTCACGCCCTTGGGGCTGTGAATATTGAGCCTCAAGGAGGATCATACAGACTCCTAGGCCGGCAACGCGTCGCAGCTTGGCGATTCCTTCGCATCTTTGGCTAACCAGACCCAATTTGGCAACTTTGCTCGCATTTGCCCCGCAGCGGAGATTAAACTAGCCGCCGTTACGAATTGATTCGTGGTGTATTGTAACTCTAAAAAAGCCCAACTTGACGAACAATTGCTTGTTCTCTGTTCTTTCTGAACCGCGCTTTATGACATGACATGGCCTGGCCACTCTCTTTCCACATTATATGTACTCTCTATTCAGCAGTGCTCATTCTGACCCTCTTGTGTAAACTTCATCGGGATGGGTCGAAAAGGCAGCGCCAAGGTCCGCACTGGTTGTGTAACATGCAAGTACGTATCATGAAGTCTGACTATCTGACGCCCACTTTACTTCTTTATCCCTTCGACCCTGATGATGATCCATTGGGCTTTGTCACAAGCCCTAGTCATAATGCACTGATGCTCATCTTGCATTTTTGATGCACGCAGAAAACGTAAAATCAAGTGCGATGAGACACGCCCAGCATGCTGCAAATGCACGTCTACTGGCCGAGCGTGTGCAGGCTACCAGGCCAAACCCACAGGCCACTACTCCTGGGAAGAACTTCTCCGCCCTCGCCAGAAGGCATCTGATACGAATAATAACATAAAGAATATGAATGTTGTGGCTCCTCCTCCTCTATTTGCTGGAACTGTTGCTCTCAATATGTCAATGTCTCTGCCCATGGGTCTCTCCAGCACCGCAGGATCAGATGCGGCAGAGCTTCGTGGGTTCTACTTCTTCGTAGAGGTTGTGGCGCCGGCACTGGACGGGCCCCTGCGCGGTTCCTTTTGGACGCACACAGTTCCTCGGGTATATCTTCAAGAGGTGGCGGTTCGCGAAGCCACTTTGGCGGTCAGTCTCTTATACGAGTACCATCGGATCGAATGGCAACAGCAGTGGGAGAGTAGATCTTATGCTGCTGCTCAGTCTCCAAGGAGCGTGAGCATGAGCACAAGCCATCATCATTACGGCGCTGCCATCCTGCGATACAATTCGGCCATCAAACATCTCGTGGCCTCCAAGACGATGAGTGTCGAGACGGTACTCATCGCCTGCGTCATTTTTATATGTATTGAGTTCCTCACCGGCCACGGCGATGTAGCAATACGACATGTCACGCATGGACTCACTTTGCTCAATAACCCTACCCTCGCCAGCTCCAAGACAGAACTCTCAGTTTCCCTAGCCTCCTTCTTCTGTCACTTGGGCATCTTCCCTTTCTTCTTCAGCGAGCGTATCCCTGACATACCAGACATGCCATCGCCTTTCGACATAGGCAGGATTCCCGTGGACTCGTCGTTTGTTTCCGAGACAGAGGCTCAGGCGGCTCTCGACTTGCTGCTCTGTCGCAGTGTCAGGCTCGTTCGCATGGCTGCTGGCCACAAATTTAATACCAAGCCGAGGCCAGATTTCTTATTAGACTTGGGCACTCTCATTGCGCAACAAAAAAAGCTGCAAGACGACCTGACCTTGTGGTGGTATGCCTTTTCCGCTATGCCACTGCGACTAAATCTATCGAATGAACGAGAGATGAAGGTGCATACACATGCGCATGATGATGACAATGATGAAGAATTTTTTGCCCTGCTGGAGGTCCGTTGGCTCGTTGCCCAGATTTGGTCCAGCACGTGCTTGACCGTGAATGAGATGGAGTACGACGCCCACTTCGACAGCTTTCAGCGCATCATTCACCTAGCGAAACGGGCCAAGATGAAGATGAAGATGCGGGCGAGGACGACAAGCAGTCTCGTCGAGCCTTCACGTGGAATCTTTTCCTTCACCATGGGGTTCGGTCCTTTAATTCACTTTGTCGTGCTCAAGTGTCGCTATCTGCCACTGAGACTTGAGGCTCTCGCTCTCCAGTCTGCCATTGCCTGCCTACGTGAGTCAATGTGGGACTGCGCAACGATGAGTGCGATCGGTACGCGTATTGTCGAGATGGAGCACGGTATCAAACTGGATGTAGTGGCGGCCGTTGACTCTCCAAGCTCTTTTTCATCGTCATCAACGACGTGGACGTCAGCGTCTGTGGCTGAGATTCCGGTGCCGATTGGCGACAGACCCTCTCTCAATAGCCTGCCAAGTGATGTCATGAGGATCCTAGATTACTCTTTAGAAGACGTCGAGCGCATCCGTATTCCTAGCTGGGCAGAGGATGAAGTAAGGAGGAAAATCACGTTGTTAGTAAAGACAAAGACCGGTACCATCGAAGCCCGACAAGACTGGGTATTAATTCGATAAAAATAAACAAGCAGCATTACTAGAGCGCCGAAGTTCGGATTGGACCCAATTGTGAGGCGGAGTGACGGCATTAAATGCCAAAATATCTACCCTCTCTCGGAATCTCAGACTCGGACTGGCCCCACTGTGACATATGGAGCACCGTGACTGCATGTACTCCGATATATCAGCTATGTTGCTAATATTTACTAAACGAGTTTACGAAGTGACTTGGAATTTCTGGACAGGCCCTATTGTTCACTCGCAGCCTATCAATTAAGCTGTGACTTATAAGTTATGAACAAACTGCTCTACGGGTTACCCCTTTGCAAGTCCTAGAAGGCTTAGGCGTGTTTGAGAAATAGGGCTGTGCAGAACCAGAACCTTGAGGCATCATGGTGAGAGGGTACAGTCTGTCTCGCGTCTTGTTCTTTATGACTGTAATACTATCGCATATAAAAGCCTCCACGGTCTCCTTTGTCGCCAAATAAGTTTGTTGAAGATCAAGACAATCATCATAGAGCCATAGAGTCATACGCCGTGCTTACACCGCCAGCCCTATCTCATCACGATACGGCACGATTTTCTCAAGATATGTTTCTTTTCCGTCTCCTCGCACTCCCTTTATTGGTGTCTGCCGTTGCCATCCAAACAAGAACACAGCCGCAGAGAGGACCATCACCAACCATCACCACGACTATATGTCCCACCAGTTCCACCAGTTCCACCATATCACCCAATCTCGATCTTCGCGTTCGAGAACAAGCAGCATTAACCACAGCCGCCGTGGATGATATCGACAGCTTCACGACCACAATCCTCAACATCATCCCTGGCAAGACAGACAGCTACGTTACCATCCATCCCCAGACTATCGCCATCGCCATTCCTACATGCCATCAGACCATCACTCCGGATCATAACGGCTACGTGCCACCAGGAACGTGTGGCGCAATCTGGACATATTACCCGGCATTTAAAGCGGCTGTCGCATTCGCAGTCATATTTGCCTTGTTGCTGGGCGTCCATCTATGGCAGGCCATCATATACAAAAAAGTGCGTGAGTCTTGTCATTTTCTCATGACTGCGAGACGATTTATGGGTTCTTTTGGGACTGACTTACGAATTGGCGAGAAAGAAGTGGTGCTGGGTCATCATAATGGCTTCAATCTAGGAGACTATGGCCTTCAGCTTCCGGGCAACCAGCACTCGAGACCAACAGAGTGAGGGCATCTATCTGTGCTTTCAGATTTTTATTTTGCTCGCTCCTCTTTGTATGTGGAGCACATCTTTCTCCTCGCACCACTTCAACACATATGGTAGTCTTTTGTACTAATTTATTGTATGTTATATGTAGGGGTCAATGCCTTCGCATACATGACATTTGGCCGCATTGTTTACGCGTTCCACCCGTCGAAATCTGTCTTAGGCATCCCAGCCGTCACTCTAGCCGCAATTTTCGTTTTTCTAGACATTGCATCCTTCGTTATCCAGCTGATTGGTGGCGGCATGGCCTCTCCGACCGCCTCGGCAGCAGCCCAGCAGCGAGCACTTCACATCTACATGGGAGGCATTGGGTTCCAGCAATGCATCATTGTCACTTTTCTAGTGCTTTGCATGCGCTTCCAGTGGCAGATGGACCAGCTTAGGGCCGTGAGAGGCAGCATGCTCAAGGATCTGCTTCGCGCTGAATGGGGCCCGCTCCAGGCGGCGCTCTACGTTGCACTCTGCATGATTACAGTCCGAATCATATATCGGTTTAGCGAGTTTTCGAGTGGTATCACCAAGGGAAATGCATTGACGAAATACGAAGCGTATTTCTATCTTTTGGAAGCCACACCCATGATGCTTGCGATCCTTGTCTTTAATCTATTCCACCCAGGACGATTCGTTAGAGAGGATATGCCGGGAATTTGGTCAGTATTTTGCGGCAAGATCAGAAATCGGAGGGGAAAGACACATGCGGAGGGTTATTACGGCGACGCTTATGAGTTAGACAGGCACAAATTGGTCGAGGGCTACAATGCGCTACAGTACGATCCAATTAAATTGATGCAACAGTCCTGTTCATAGAGTAAACTAATTGACCTCGATCGATTGAATGCGTAGCACAATCTTTTATTCCAGCTTTAATGTAATGTGTCTCGGTTCCTTCACTACCATTTTTGGCGAATTCCAGGCTGATTTAAGTGTTTCAGAGGCCCAACAGCTGTACGTTGGCTGGAAGGCAGGCTACTGCCTACCTAGTTGAAAGGCTCCATGTTCTAGAGTGTCGACAATGTAACTGCCAAGGCTCTGCGCGGTATTGAGCCGATCCACTGGCGTTGTAATTATTTTACTAAGTTGCTGGAGGATCACCCTACAAGCAATTGCAACTGTGCCATAAGAATTTGAAGCAGAGTCGTCAGCTGACGCGCCCGCGAGGTCCCGAGAGCCTGTGCTTCAGCTGCTGCTTGAGATTTTTCCTTATCGCCCAGCCAACCAACTCTACGGCTCTCTGCTTATCTTCTGTGCCCAGCAGGAGAACCCAGGCCAATCAAGCAAACTTATATCAATGGTTCTCCTACAGCATAGCTGACAGTGTAGTTCAGATACGCTAATAATTGAAGTGCACATTCCCTGGCGAGGCAGGATTGTAGCAATCTCCGGGTTTTGATTGATAAAGCCGGATTTGATGACGGTTATTACACTGATCAAGTAAGTTGGAATGCGCGCAACTACTCGCTACTATGCCCACGACGCAGGTACGCTGGCTAAGCTTGACGCAGAGAGCCGTGACAGAAGACGTAACCAAGAATAAGTGGATATTGTGGCCCATGAAACCCCTAGATACTCAAGCGTTGAAAGTAAATGGAGTTACCCTTGTAGAAAAGATATTTGGCGTTGGCTGCTCTGCCACGGCTATCCGGTCATTGAAGCAGCACTGAGCTTGTTGTCACGATCAACGATGTAGGTCAATTCAACGGATTATCTTCACGAAATTGCGAGCCTCACTGGTACGGCTGTGGGCTGAAAGCCTAAAGCACTTGAAAGTTAATAAAGGTTGAAGAAAGCTTATGGTCTGGTACATTGTGCGATAAAGCGGGAACATGGCCTTCTTTCGAAGAGTCAGGGACTTCTGTGTTGGTTCTTGAGGATGAGTCTGGCGAGGTCCAACAGCTAGAAGACGACACCTTGCCAGTCATCTCAGTAGATAACAACGTCCAAATACTATAAGGAGCTGCAGAAGGCTATTATGGCGTTCTTCGATTGGACATCACTCCAACATGACATCAAGTGATGGTGTTAAGGTTTGGTATGACGCCTTGAGATTTTAGCGCACCATAATTCCAATTTGAATACATACAGATATTCAGCGTGAAACGGAGCTCCTTGGGTCACATAGTCTGCGGCAAAACTCATGAGAGGTTTAATGAAACTGTATGACGACACCCCTATGTTGAAATAGCTTGTCACAACGGCTTGATATTATCGGAACATATCATCCGCCGCTCACTATTCCTCGAGTGACGTACAAATGCTAAATATGAGTACCACGTGCCTCTCCAGCTCTCTAAGGTGCTTAGGGAGTGCCCGCTCATTTGGTCACCCCGTCAGAACTTCAATTGAACCTCTCATCTACGGTCGCCATCACATATTCCCCTTGGCTGTCAGCATATCACTACCTGCAAGCGAAAGAACAGAATGGCCTCTTCAGGGATTTTCAAGCAGCACTCAGGGTCTGGCGACAATGGCCGCAGCCGTGATGGCTTTCATCCCAGCACGATACAGAAGCATCTCATTGCATCGGCTGGGGAGTTTGTTGGAACCTTCTTTTTCCTGTGGTTCGCTTACGCTGGCAGTATGCAATACGTGAAGCAAGCTACCTTGTCACCACTCTCTGGGGGAATAAGCGATACAACTGTCTTCTTCATTGCGCATGTCTACAGCTTCTCCCTACTTGTCAATGTCTGGGCGTTTTACCGTATAAGTGGTGGTCTGTTCAATCCTGCAGTATGTCTCTGTCTCTCCCTGCAGCGCCTAAGCACTAGAAAATCTCCCTGCTCAAGGTATGCTATGATACGGAAAATGGGGTAACTGGTCGTCGACTTGATAGGTAACGCTCGGCATGTGTTTGGCAGGGACGCTGCCTTGGGCGCGAGCCGCCTTCTTAGTTCCAGCACAAATCATCGCCAGTATGTGTGCAGGCGGTCTGGCACGCTGCATGTTCCCAGGTGACCTTGCCGTGGCCAACAGTGTCCTCTCAAGTGACACATCGATCGTACGAGGTCTTTTTATCGAGATGTTCTTTACAGCCTTCCTTGTATTTGTTGTATTGATGCTAGCTGCCGAGCGTTCTAAAGACACTTTTATCGCACCCATCGGTATCGGATTGGCGCTGTTCGTCGCCATGCTAGCTGGTAAGAGACCTACTGAGAAAGCATTGGATGTTTCCGCATCGTCTCCATGCTGACACATTACCTATCAGGGACTTCTTACACCGGCGCATCACTCAATCCGGTTCGCAGTTTCGGGTGTGCCGTCGCAACGCCTAGTTTCCCTGGTTATGAGTGGATCTACTGGCTTGGTCCGTTTATGGGCGCTGTGGTGGCTGCAGGTTTCTACCGTTTTATCAAGTGGTCTCGTTATGAAGAAGTAAATCCCAACCGGGAGGAAACAGACCACCCCAATGGGGACCAACCACAGCCAGCACAACACTCTTCAGTTTAGCCATTTCCATAAGGAAGCTGATGGCTAGCCAACTATATTACAGTCTTTGAGCAACCTGAATTATGAACTTTTATTAATGTAATGTATTATTGCACTGCTACTGAACTAAGCTTTTTTCAAAGTATAATTTTACTCATATTATTTTAAATATTAGTATGTAGCTGGAATACGTAAAATATTAATCAGGGTTATGTTTTTGTTGCCTTGTGAAAAAGTATCTTAAACCCAACTCCTTCCCTAACCCTTCATTATATTCTTAGTAACCCCTTACTTTAACCAAATCTCAAATATGTATATTATAAAACCGAGATTTCCTTATCCAAAGGTCCTTACCAAATCTCCCACATCTGACCACCTACAGAAATGATTCGATTGAAGACCGCGTCTCTCAAGGTGACAGAAGTTAAACAAAACTCACCGTCTGGTTCTGTCTTTAGCACCAACCCCCCCGTTGTCTCTCTCTCCAGGGCCCAGTCCGTTAGAGCTCTCTTTTTGCCACCTAAGCCACCAACGCCGCTCACCTTCCTAACCTCTCTAACATCCGCAATTGCTATAGTCCACGTTGTGTCCAAGTCCTCATTCTCGCTTATCCAACTGATAGCCGGTGTTGTAGCTGTGGTAGTAATATATACGTACCCTTTCTTGCCTTTGTGACAGGCAGAAAAACGAGTAGGGCCAGCATTGGTCTCTGACGATTTAAGGGCACTTTGTTCGCCTGGAAGATGCTCCGAGTTTGATGGTTCCGCAGCCTTGGCGATCTTGTTCATTGCCTGTATACCATCCTTGGTAGTTCGCTTGATACAATTAGCAATGCGGCGCGTGGTGCTGGGTTCGCCCTTTTCCTGCCTTGCGTATGTCTGTTTGGAGTATTCCTTATCTGACACTGGGTCGATAGCTATCATCGTATCCTCTTTAGAAGCACCTGTTAAGACTTAGGTTAGCCCATAATCAGACGATAGCTGATGAGATTCTTTGACGTACCAAGATGGGCCAGATCGTAATCATCGGCGTTCAGTTGTACATTAGGTGGTCCATGGGATGAGGGTGGCGGAGGCTGAGGCATGTTAAGGGTTTCTCCAGTACGAAGGAGAGTAATGGCAATCTGAACATTCGTGGGTACTCCTTTAAAGATTGAATTCCGCATCTCTGTATGTTGACGCCAATCAGGGTACCTGTAATCAATGATGGAAACGCCGCGTTCGATAATAGGCTTGCCAAAGAATATAGCTCCCGCAAACAATCCCAAAACTTTCATCACGCCATAGCACGAACCAAAAAATGATGTCATAAGTAGTGGTAGCAAACAAGTAGCCATGATCAGTCTTGGACGATGAGTAGGAAAAGGTGAGGTTGGGCTCAATGCATTGCCGAGTCGTTCACAAGTGTCGATGAGCTCGGGGAATGTGTGCAACGCGGAGCGTGTGTGAAAGCTTTGCACAGCGCGTGCAACGGGCTCTTTTGTCCTATCATGGTTTTTTTTACTCTGGTCTCCCGTCTCATTCAAAACATCTGAGACATCCTGAACCATGTGTTCTGGCCCAACAGAATCTTGTTCTTTTTGGGAGAACTCGCCCGAAGAAATGTTCATTAAAAGCTGCAACCAGGAAAATTAGTTTTTGATTCATGGTATATCAATAGACGCAGGAGCGGAAATGGAACCCACCGTACTAATGCTGTAGATGAAGCTATGGGCCTCTTGTTCGATCGCTTCGCCACTATTTTCTTCTGGAGCTCCCGTAACAGATTCAGAGGCTAGTACCCCAGCCATTGGTTTTTTTACAGCTCCGGTGAGAGAACTAATAAGTGATGCCGGTGCTGGTGGGAAGCAAATGTCTCTGACGGGTGGACAAATGATTAACACTATGAGAAAAAGAATGAAAGTAGGGGCAAGCAGATCAACAAGCCAGGCGATTGAATAAGTGGTACAAAAATATAACGTTCTTTTGTCTCGCCACGATCTCAGGAGAACTATATGTTTATAGAGCGCGACTAAGCTTATGACGACAGTCATGTAGAATCGCTCAGCATGTGCTTGCACTTTCTCTCCTGTGATGTCTTCACCAGCTGCAATATTCATATCAAGATTTGACAGCGGCGGCTTATAGATTCTCTTAACATGGAAGATCTGCTTATTAAAACGCCTTATCAAAGTCCAAAGGTCTCCGTTTCGTATACTGGCATATGATTGTACAGCGGTAGCGGTTTCGCTATGCCAACCAGAAGTTGCGGACTGGAGAGTATTGTGTTCAATATGGCGGTCTCTATCTTTGATTTGAGGGTCTATATTGGCATCACTCTCTTGGGCAAGAGCATGGCTAGCTGTAGCCGCTTTGTCCATGACGATTTGTTTGTTCTTAATAGTGTTGCTAGAGTTCATTATTTGCAGTGATCGGAAATATTAGTCTTTTTAAGAATATTTTGACGCTTTCAAGTCTCAACTCAATAGATTCATCATTGTGACAGTTATAAAAACAGACAGGATCGAATTGGCTTTTCTATTTAATCAATTATCAATGACGTTTGCGGTGGCCGCTGCCACTGCGGTGGCAACTTAGTAAAGTTTGATCAGGCTTAGCTGCAACACTAAAGAAAATAGAAGTATAGTTATATTTATCAGATAATGCTAGCTCCATGTGGCGATTGACCGGGACCCCTCTTTTGGATTTTAACTATGCAAGAGAAAGATCTTATTGGGTGGCCAAGTGAGCGGGCATAAAGAATATGTACCTTGGTACTCATGTTTGTTCATCTGTACGTCAGTTAATGAGTAGCAAGCAGCGGATCATATGTTCCGAGAATATCAAGCTGCTGACGCACACCATTTGACCAAGAGACCGATAGACTATATTATCACATATTGACAGAATTCCTGTCTGATGGCTTTTTACACAGAACGAATGCCACAAAATTTAATTAAAGATCTGGTTCACACTGATTGTCTATAAATGACGCGGCAAAAATTTCAAGGTATCATACCAAAACTCAATACCATCATTTGATATCATGATGAACTAATGTCTAACAGCGTAAAAATTAATCATTCTTTGTCAGAAATACTTACGGCTATACAGATGAAAGGTTGTTTGTGCGCTGTTGAAAAGTTAAAAGTTCGGCCAGCTGGCACAGATTCTCCCTATTTCTCCTTGTCTTTATTCTTAATTGTAATTACAATGCAAGCTCATTTGGGATAACATACAAGCAAGAATTGGAGTTTTTCTTGTAATAAGCGATTCAGAAACAGAACATGTCATTCAAGAATGACAGCTCCCCTAATCAAGTTTCTGCCGAGCTCTGGCAGTCTCTGAAATCTCCACGATACGACAATCTATTGCCTTGTCAAGTGCTCGCCCAACTATCAGACAACTTCTTGTTGGAACCCAAGCAAGAGCACGGGGCAAACCGACCTAGAGAACAGGCTGGGACTTCCGTTGGAGATAATCGGGACCCTGCAACAGCAACGGCAACAAAGATGAAGATGAAGACAAAGAGGAAGCAATCTTTCTCGTGTAAGGAGAACACGGGTCTGGCGATCAGTAGCAGAAGCGCAAATACCTATAACAGCAGCGATTCGGGCCTCGAGGTTAATAACAATGGAGCCGTTTTCGTAGCTGATAAATAAAGACAAAAGAGAGCGTGGCAACGCAAAAAGGTCGCGGTATAATCAACATACAGGAATTTATCTTGAATAGCTGTGAACGTTAAAGCTTTTACTTATCTTGGTTATGGGTATGGCGTTGGGTCATACTATGCCGGGTTTCGATTCTAACCATTTGGGCTCAAGACATTTTTTTAAGATAATGCAGAGGCGCACGTACCGGTGGGGGGTTTATCGTTGGCGATAGCTTTGTTGGAGCTACGGCAGCTAATAAAGTAAAAACCTCTGCACATACAGAGATTTTCATAGCAAGGACTTCCATGATACACTGAAAACCCCCTTGTGGCTGTGAACACCAGTTCGATGGCGGTACAGGCGGGGTTACTGGGAATTGAACGTCTTGTTTAATGTCTATAGATACAGACAAGGAGTTCCTTAGGGTGCTTATAGCAGAACAGAAGGATGTATGTAATGGACAAGTAGATACTACTACCAGTGACCGGAGATAACTAACCACATACGGTGACCATCGTCGCTGCATCGGGGAGCCACCTACCTAGTTCTCCGCTTCTTAAAGATCAGCGCCACTAGGGCAGCGCCATCAGTACAGTCTAATTTTATAAATGAGGTCTATGTGAAGATGGTTGCGGCTGTAGCATAGGCTTACTGGGTAAATCCCGAAATAATACTAAGCTCTTCCGTATACTAATAACACGCATAATATCTCTGTATCATAAATTACTATTTATCCAAAGTTGTGAGTTACATAGATAGCTTAAAGGCAAGTCCAGTGAGAGAGGAACTGTTGTAGAATTTCTCTTCTCACAAAACTGGGTTATGCAATAAGACAGTCCATTACGGCCGTCTACAGCTGGGATGCATATTTGCTACTCCCTTTGGTAAGCGTGTTCGTTACTAGTTGCTATCTAACCCAGTTGAATCGAAAGACAAGTGGAAGCTAAAGTATAGGCTTAATTGACATTGAAGCCACCATTTATATTTGAGCACCAGTAACCTACGACAGCATCGTACTTCGGTGTCTTGCCGTCAATGCGACGTCAACAAATTCGCGCCCCTGGATTTCATATTATACTAGGGAGGGGGAACATCTGCTCCGGATTTCGAAAACGCTTACGGAGAGCACGTCAATTGGTGACGTAATCTCACTTTGTTCAAGTTGGCATCCATATAGATTATTATCCGATTCTCTTATATTTCTACATCACAAACAAGAGGCGAAATAAAGACATAATCAGAGTTCAAGCTGTGTGGGGAGAGCCAGAAACTAACGAGCATCAGGTTGGCTCTACCACTTTCCTTGCGGTATAAGAGCCTCTCATCTCGCCCGAGGTCAATCTTTCACGCTCTCCATTATCAGATACAAAACAACCAGATTGAATTGATCTTCCTCGCCCGTGGCGTCTACACAAAATCTCGCTACTTCAATCCTCTTTGGAACAGCACATTTTATTGATTTACCCTGCCTGACATCGACCGAACTCACCATGAACTTGGCCAATCGTGGCAATGGCGCTCTCACCACCAACCCACCAGCAGGTGACCAACACCTCTCTGTACACGGATCAGACTGGCTCTGGGCTGTCTTTGCGGTCTTCGCCATCACATCGGTTGGTTGATGCATAGTCACATAGAAGTTGGCCTTACTGATGACCAGGCAGATAATAGTTTTTGCTCTGACATGGAGAGCTAGAGCTGGAGAAAAGATTTTTCATTACCTGTTCACTATTGCTCTCCTTTCGGGTGCCGTCGCATACTTTAGTATGGCTTCGGACCTAGCTTGGAGTGTGATTCCACAGGTGAACAACATTGCCCATAGTGGCCTTACGCGCCAGATCTTCTTCGCCAAATACGTGTACTGGGTCATCTCTTTTCCTGTATTGATTATCGCCATCGGTCTTCTTAGCAGCGTCTCATGGGCAACGATTCTGTATAATATAGCTCTGGCATGGGTTTGGTAAGTTATCGTCGTCAGTGCCTTCTCATCAATCGCACACATGTGCTGATAATTCTGCCTCACTCAGGATCCTATCCTATCTCTTCTCTGCTTACACCCACACCAACTATAAATGGGGGTTTTTCGCCATTGGCACGGTAGCCTATCTCGCGCTTGCTTTCAGCACCCTCGCCCAGGGCCATAGAGGCGCTCGCCGCATGGGCTACTCCCGCGACCATGCAGGACTAGCCGGCTGGATGAATCTGATCTGGTTTTTTTATCCGATTGCCTTTGGTCTCTCTGACGGGGGTAATCGGATTGGCATCACGTCCAGCTTTATCTTCTTTGGCATCCTAGATCTCCTCTTGGTTCCGCTCCTGGCCTTTGCTTTCATTTTCCTTGCTCGTAGGTGGGATTACAATCGCTTGAATCTTGCTTTCACCCAGAACGGCCGTGTCCATTCAGCAGCTGGCACATTTCCAGATAAGCAAACACATGGAGTAGCAGGAACAACCACGGGTGGCCCAGCAAATTCCACTAATACTACTCACCCTGTTGTTTAAGCTATTTACTAGTTCACATCACTAAATATAATCTAATTATAAGCAAATATATACTTTGAGATTCATTTAAAGCTTATGTTTTTCTAATTTATAATTTATATTAAATTATTGAACTCTGCTGTCAATCTTTGAACTGGGAATACTCCGAATGGTATCCCCGAAGAGATTTTTGGACCTCAATCCAGCCGCTGCCCCAGTTCATAACGGCTGCCTTGTTGTCGTCTCCAGTCTTGCTCAGCGTCTTTTGCCCCGCCATGTACTAATTCTACCCCAGAAGATGTATCTACAGTCTGTGGACAAAAGTCTGCGACCACTTCACAGTGACCCACCTTAATATGCAAAAATATATATATTTAAAAACTAAATAATACTTTACATAAGTATTATAACATAAGATTAAATTTACCTTAGATAAAAAAATATATTTTATTTATTATAAAGCTATTTTTAATAATTATTATTATAATTTAGGTAAGCTATATATATATATATAAAAGTAAAAGAAAAAAAGTTTTTTACGCTAGGAAAAACAGTAGTAATATTACTGTATTTTCCACTATAACCCACTGTAATTAAAAACGTTAAAAATCAGCCTACTTCCTTTACTTACTACGCTATAAAGGTAGAAGAAAAATAAAAAATAAATAAGTAGAAATAAAGTTTTACCATTTATTATTTATATTTTAAAATAACTAGTGATTTTAAGCTATTGTGGTTGTTTTATTGCTATTTAAAAATATAGTATTTTGTATGTGATTTATATGGGGTGGTCGCAGACTTTTGTCCTGGTACTGTACCTGATCAGTATCCCGGCATTATATAGAGTCTCGGCTGTTTATCAAATGATATATCGCTAACCCCATTCCTGGACTGGCAGTGTGATGAAAGCAAACCGTGCTGCAAGAGATGCATTTCATTCGGGGTATTATGCAACTTCAGACTTGATGTTCTTGACCTGCAGCCCGTCACATGTGATCCTGTTCTATATGCATCGCAGGTCGCTAGACAAAGAACGGTGCTTCAAGCACCTCCCAGCAGCTCTGTGTGGACATCTGATCGATCAAACTTTTATCAACTAGGCTCAAAGTGTCAGGATTTTGTGACTAGGTATCTAGGAAGAAGTCTCATTACTCCAGACGACCCTAAAATGGTCCAAGTGAATCGCAGCCTCATGGCCTTAGCCTTCGTAGTAAGTTTTGTCAGAGGGCTGAGCCCTGTCTATATTCAGCAGATGATACCCGACGCTAGATATCTAATCCATTGTACTTTCGGGGTCATGGTAACATAAAATCTCCGCAGAACCCTTTCTTGATGCACGCCTCCATAGCAGTGGCCTTTGCGTATGACCGTCATTTGACCCGATTGTCAGACTGCCGTCTTTCGGTAGAGGAGTGCTATCACCGGTATCAAAGCTTAGCGATTTTCAACAAAAGGCTAAATGAGCCAATTGAAATCGGAGACAAGGATGCAATCTGGGGAACAGCAGCTGCGTTAGCCGTATTGTCTTTTTCGACCCCTAATACCACTACACCTGAAGAATCGTGGCCCCTTAAACCTATTGAGCCCACGGATCTGGAATGGCTACGCATCAACACAGGCAAAATGTCTCTATGGTGCATAGCTAACCCGCTACGCTCAGACAGTCTATTCCGTATCATGGAGTCAACTTTCGCGGAAATGAACTCTCCTCTACCAGAGAAAGGTATAGATGGCATGTTAATAGCCTTGGCTAGCGTCTGTCACCTTGAAGACTCATCGACAACGGAAAATAACCCGTATTTTAAAGCTGCTCATGCCGTATCTGAGATCCAACGGCTCCCCGATAATCAGGTCACCATAGGGCGAACAGAAGTCTTCACCCGCTGTATATGTGGCCCTTTCAAATCCTTGTTGCAAAGAAAAGATCCTATTGCACTTTTATTGATGTATTTATGGTATCGCAAAGCTGGTCGCAGTATCTGGTGGATTGAGCTGAGGGCTGGAGTAGAATGCCCCTCTATCTCCTCGTACTTACGGTTATATCACAGTAGATATGCCACTGTACATGCATTCCTGCCAGGAGGTGTTCTCGAAACTTGGATAGAGGGATAATCCTTATACGAACACTTAATTACTGTTTCATCTACATTTGTAAGTGTACCAGTCGCGTTAACCCCAAAGTTTGCTGAGCGTGGCCATGTTCAATGTGCAAAAGTCTTAGTAGCTATGCTTTGGCTAATCTTTAAATGCTTGAGCAACCTCCAACCTTGGTAATTATCATTTTGCACCAAAGCCAGCAATTACTGCGAGTGTCATGAATTATTTAAGGCGAATGCTACCACTTGTTGCAACGCTTTGTGAATTGTACCGTGAGTATGTATATCCTTTGCAATATCAGTCAGAGCTGTTGGCTGTCCATGCGCGGGAACGACACTGTAAGCAATTCGCCCGTTCTCACTTGCATGACCTCCAAGGAAACGTACATTGCATTCTAGTTAACGCCATCACCGCGAATCTGGTCCGTCAATTGAAGAGCAACTAAGTCAGGGAATGTAATAACGATATTGCACCAAGCATTGCCTTCGCACGATATTCGACAAGTATGAAAGTAATGGAGTTTTTGCCTAAAAATTATCCTAGACCTTGGAGCAAGTTCACCTATAGGGATTAGCAGATCTACCCTCTCAATGATGAGCTGGTGAAGCCAATTCGTAGCTTCGATTGCCAAAACTGAAATCACATTCGACTGGTATCTACCGTTTTCAGTGTAATTGCGTCTCTGCTAGACAGCCTCCAGAACAGTTGAGAATGGAGCAGTTCGTTTTGGTTGCCAGATGGGCCCTCGAGAGCGTGCGGATGACTGATTCTTGCATACATCTCCACTGCTTTATTATGGCACAGATGCTTGCCGATCGCGGAGCGGAGATCGAAGAGCACGCAATGCTACCGCTTACTCCATACTGCGTACTCCGTCTGCATCAGTAAAATGTGACTTGATATTAGATGAGGGCCTAAGCCATGCTGTACCCGCCGCGCTACGTATAAAAAGCTATCTTGTCTTGTAAAAGTTACCATTGATTGCGGCACTTCGTTTGAGCATAGCAGTCTACCTACTAACAACAGCAAAGATGGTCGCGACGACAGAGCCCATTCATATCACATACCTCAATGGTCTAGATATTGCGGCACTGGAGCTTACTGATTCAGAGATACTAGAGGCCATTGAGAAGGCGCTTGATGCGCAGGGACGCAAGCAAGCAGTCATTGAGCCACGAGTGCATCTTGTGCCGCGCGATTCAGCGAAAGGCCATTTCAACGTTCTACGCGGCGTCGTTCATCCGCTCAATGCGGCAGGCGTCAAGGTTGTCGGGGATTTTGTTGACAATTACAAGCACGGATTACCCTCCGAGTTTGGTATCTTGAACTTATTCGACCCAGACACCGGCGTGCCCAAGGCAGTTATAGATGCGACATCTATTACGGACATGCGCACTGGTGCAGTTACAGCCCTGGGAGCAAAATATCTGGCACCCAGTAAACCCAAAATCTTGGGACATATTGGCGCCCGTGGTAGCTCCTACTGGAACATCCGTCTCCTAGCCAGTCTCTTCCAATTTGATGAGATTCGCATCCATTCCAAGCGCAAAGAGAGTCGTGAAGCTCTGGGTGCGAGACTGGAAAAGGAGCTAGGAAGGCCAATCCGCGTGCTGGATAACTGGGAAGAGACCATTGTAGGAGCAGACATTGTCGTTGAAGCGTCACGGTTGCCAGCACCAGAACCTTTGCTGAAGACGAGCTGGATAAAGAAGGGTGCGCTGGTAATGCCCTATGGCACAATGAGTGCCCTGGAGCTTTCACTGACAGACATTATGAACAAAATGATCGTCGACGACTGGGGCCAGTGTCGCAAGGGTCTGCCGCTAGGGGCCTTGCGGCAGCATGTGGACAACGACAAGCTGACAGAAGAGAATCTCCATGCGGAGATGGGCCAGATCGTGGCGGGCTTGAAAAAGGGCAGAGAGAGCGACGACGAG
This sequence comes from Trichoderma guizhouense, assembly GCA_002022785.1. Taxonomy (NCBI): domain Eukaryota; kingdom Fungi; phylum Ascomycota; class Sordariomycetes; order Hypocreales; family Hypocreaceae; genus Trichoderma; species Trichoderma guizhouense. The sequence continues at coordinate 22,262 of LVVK01000015.1, read as the reverse complement.
ACGATATTGTTCTGGCATCGTGGACTAAGTCTTAGCGATATTGCGCTCGGAACTGCCATTTTGGACAAGGCGGCGAAGCTTGACGTTGGACAACGGTTGAGATATGCCTAAAGCAAAGTGCCATATACAGAAAAACAACCCGAATAGAAACTGATGGTCAAATGTCCCAACGCACAATTTTCACTATATCACATAACCCATATGCAGCACAAATTTGCCGTAAATATGAAGCTTTGTCTGGAATCGTGATACTCCTATGAATGCTATTTAAAATTCGGGGCTATATAATCACTTAGGTCCATCTCATCCACTGTTGTCTGTAGATACTCAAGCTGCTGTTGAACCCATTCCTTCGTTAGCCGGTGCGTTTCAGCAGCTGGCCTTCCCTCGGCCTGCAAGGTATCGCGCATCTTCGCTAGACGCTGAGCCACAACATTCAGCCGATAGTCCGCCCACTGTCGGAACAGCTCGTCATTATTGCTGATGGGCTTAACGGTGCGCAGCGTGCTGGTGTCTCGCAGCATCGGATCTCGTGGGCGCATCGAGACGACAAAGGTGATGCGCTCGCCACTGCCGAGTGTCCGCAGTGCAGCGTGCTTGACCATGCTCCCCTGCATCATGACAGCATATCCCATGCCTGGCTGCCTCATCTTTAGGATGCCACCATCGCCTTTGCGCAAGGCTGTCTCGCCGCCCGACATGCCGACCGGATCAGAGAGCATTAGCACGCATACCCATGGATACGAGTCGCGATGCCATGCTGAAACAAGGTCTTTGAGATCCGCACCGTCTTCATCTGGTTCAACATCGTCGCTGCTCGCTTTTGGCGGCTCTGGTGGAGGTAGATTGTCTGTGATTGCACCATTCTTGTCGACATGTTTTGGCAGTTGAACGTTAAGCTGCCCAATTTCATAGTCCATGATAATATCCAAGTCCACGCCAGCCGCGTCAGAACAAGCTTTCAGCATCTCGGGACTTCGCCACATGGAGTAGGCGAACGGTGCGGCTGGCCCATATCCGCGGATGCGATAGACGCCAGGATATTTCCACGAGCCATATTTGCCAACAATGTCGGGGCGAAAGATGTCGGCACGAAGCTCACGAACACCAGAGGGAGTCAGGAGTGGGAATGGCGCAGTGATGGCCGTTTGTGAGCTGGCTTCTGGGAAATCGAGGCCAAGTTCATGAAGGCTGATTGTTGAAGAGGGTCGATCGTAGCATAGATGCTGGAGCGGATCAAAGGCAATTGGCTTTTCCTGCGATGCCGATTCAATCGGTTCATCCAGTGGCTTACCTGATATATGTAGAGGTCTCGCAATGGTAGCTGCCGCCATCATGAAAGCAATGTTGTTCTCAATTGGCTAGGGTTTGTCTTTTACAGGAGAACCAGCAGTAAGACTTGGGCCACAACCAGACTGTTAGTCTCGATTTATCGTGATGTTGGTATGTTACATTTGCGAGTAGACGTATATCCACATCTTCTCGCCGATAACGGACAAATCAAAAAGATTCCATCTTCACCTGTAGATCATGGTTAGTGTCTATCACGCCACTCTTTGGTTCAAGCACGCACGCGATCTCAATCCCACACCAGTATTCTGCATGCTTACTGAAACGGCAAAATCAACATGCCCGAAACGATCAATCTCCACCGGAGCTATTTTAGCAAGGCTATTGAACAAGTGCGTGCAGTGCAGCAGGTTCTGTCAACGGCCTAATATAATGCTATCAGTTGAAGATTTATTCCAGAAACTACTGTTCAGTAGAGCTTTTATTGTTTACTCATGAACGGCGCAGGCTATCATCTTCCTATTTTGCAACCAATCCATTACCATAGCCTATGGCTCCCGTCTTGAAGTTTGCCTCAACAATCTTGTTAACCAGAGTACAGTAGTTAGTTCTACCGTAGTATGCTTCTCGAAAGAGCTTGGTTGTTGTCAAGTCCTCAGTTATCGGCATAGGTAGCCTGGGATTCAGCCTCATAAAAAGGCTGCGCTAGCTGATTGAAGTACGTTTTGTTTTCAATAGTGAACAGCATAACGTCGGCTATAGAAAAAAGCTCATGTCCGATATATACATAAGGAAGTGATGGACCCAGCATGTATCGCATAGAGCTCTTTAATATCCTTCATTTCTGTTCACTTTGTTCGTGAGCTCTCTTCCTTCACTAAGTCGAATGAGGTTATACTTGAGAACCTCATATATCCTTTGAGCGTAAGCACTAGAATCTCCACTGACGTGCGGTGAAATGAACAGATTCTTCGTGCTCCACAAGCGGTGGCCATCTGGTAATGGTTCAGGATCTGTCACATCAAGTGCAGCTCCGCGGATTACGCCGTCTTCAAGCGCATCAATCAAGTCATCTGTTTTGATGATCTCTCCCCGGCCGACATTTGAAACAAATGTCTTCTGTTTAGCAAGCAAAGCTAATTCGTTTCGTGAGATGAGACCCCGCGTGTTCCGTGTCAGTGGAAGAGTAATGACAAGTAGATCGAGACCGGAGCTCAGAAACTCATGTAAGCCTTCGGTATCCCCAGCCGAGAACCATTTGCTAGGCAAGACGCCTTCAGGGTCACCGAGGCCTGCTGGCGTATAAGTCTCATCTCTGCGCGACTCAGGCGAGAGACGCGGGTGTAAAGTACACACGTAGACATCCATGCCTAATGCTTTCAAGACTCGAGCTACCTGGCGACCGACGGCGCCGTACCCAAGAATGCCACTGAGAACTTATTAGACTCACTGTTCCTCATGTTATCACTTAGGTGATCAGATTCAGCTTACACTCGCTGTTGAACCGCGTCATTCACGGGCTCTATTAATTTCTGCCACCGGCTTTGGCGCTGGATATCAACGTATCGAGTAACTACAAAGTCAAGTTAGACATGATTCCTAGTTTGTGGAGTTGTTATGCTTTTGACTTTGATGTTGGAAGGCTAAAAATGTTGTTACTACCCACTCAGCTATCTGTGGACTTCACGACGAGTCAGCATATCAGATCCATTCATTTAAATCTTGGAGGTCCGTACCCATGCACACCACTAGCTGTACAGAGAGCGACATTTGTTTCTCGTATCAAAGGATTGTCGAGAACATGGTTTGCACCAGCACTTTGCAGCTGCACATACTCCAGCTTTGGAGCAATGTCCGCTGTTGGTAATGCACTCCCGGTGACGAGGATAGTGACATCTTTCCACTCTTCGTCGGGGAATTTCTTCTGGAATGATGGCGTATTCCATGTTGCGTCTCTGACAGTGACAATTTCCAGGCCAGGAAACAGCTCTTTAAGCTCTGCTATCCACTCAAGTCGGAATACCGTGCCAAGTAGCGACTTTGGCGGTCCTGTTACTCCGAGGAGCACCAGTAGCTTGTGGCCGTCGAGAGTTTTATTTGCAGTAGATGTCATGGTCAACTATCATCGGGATATATTCACGGAGGCTCTCTTTGGCTCAACCCCAAATTGTCGCAAGAATTAAGTTATGAGGTATTGGTCGGTAGACCTAGGGCTTCAAAGAATGGCAAGAAATCGAGTGGTGTGTTAGAGAACAAAAGTGGAATATATGCGAAACGGATTGCGTGCTCATTATTAGTGATTTCTGCATTTGTATATGCATTATGTCAGCAGCACAAAAGCATCATTCGGCGACGTCATACAGTAAAAATCTAGCAGAGCAAGAAGAGCTGTGCTGTTTAACAGTGTTGTTATTTCTCATCTGCAGGTAGGTTTACTGTATTTATAGCCTCGCTACTAAAAATGTATATACTATGAATGTTGTCGTAGCTCCCTGTAGCTGATGCGCGCGTACCTGAAATCATTTTGTAGCAAGCGAAATTTGCGCTAAAGGCTTTTAGAAGATATCGAAGATCTATTGCGACCTTGATAGTAAGGGGAATATGGGTGTACATGTATATATCAATTGAGTCTCTGCTGGAATGCTGTACATTGTTCGTTATAAGTAACTCACTCTAGTGCTGACAGGCATTATATCGCGGGACTTGTTTGTTTAAAACGTTCTCAATATGTAACACTGGCGTATAATTTTACATCCAGTGTAATAATAATGAACAAAAAATGAATTGTATTACTGAATTTATTTATCTACTGGCATAAAATGGTCAAACCAGCTAACCATTCTGCAGCAAGCATCTATCAAAGCGGGAAATTGGCGAATGCCATGGCCCTCTTTCGGATATTCCACAATACAAGATTTAACTCCATGATCCAGAAGCGCAGTATGATAGTAATGTGCCTGGGCAGGTGGAGTGCACTGGTCTACCTTTCCCACTAGTTGAAGTGTTGGCGTCTTGCAACGGTGGACATATCTCAGTGGGCTTCGACGAAAATACAGACTCTCTATATCGTAAGGACGATTGTCGAGAGTCCGCTGGCGAAGGTCACTGGACAACCACTGCAAGTTCCAGTCGCTAACAGGAGAAATAGGAATTGCGGCGGCGAACCTGTTAGTCAAAGTGGTCAGCCAAGCTGACTGAAAGCCACCGTAGCTACCCCCAATGACACCCAATCGGGAGGCATCTGCAACACCAGAACTGACAAGATAGTCAAGCCCTTTCAGGAGATCGGTTGCATCACCGCCCCCCACGTCCCCTACCACGCCCTGTGTAAAATTTCGACCTCGTCCAAGGGAACCTCGAGGATTCGCGTTGAGGACCGCATATCCTTGAGCTACTAAAAAGGCTACCCAAGTTCGATATCCCATCCACTGGTCAACAAAGGCGCTCATGGGACCTCCATGAACATTGAGAATCAGAGGGTATGGTTTCTGTCCTTTGGGAGGGAGGTATAGAAGCCCCTGGATTTCTAAGCCGTCTGTAGACGACCATGAGACTGCGTGGCTCTGGCCCAGCTGGGGCCGAAGCCAGCGCCCACCATCGTCTTCGAAAGAGAGTATTCTGGTATATGCGCCGCCCTCGCTAACCAATCCGATTTCCGGCTGTAGCTCCCAGCCCTGTCTAACAACAGCGAATCCTCCGCCAGGGAGGCCAGCTGGCTGAGGGTAAGAAGGGCCACAAGCATTACCTGTCGACCAAAGTTCACGTACCTCATGGGTGAGCACGTTAACCTTAAGAGCTACCGATGTGAGGTCTCTCAAGCCCATACTAAACAAAGTCTCTTCATTGAACCACTCAAGACTTGCAATGTCGACATTGGAGGCGATTCGCGTCTGCTTATTTGTCTTGCTGTCGACGCAGACGATACAGCCAGCAAGCTTGGTGCGGTCCCCACCGACAGATTCAACAAAAGCAACTTTCGAACCCGAAGGTGAGGCAGTTGGCTGCGCCATAAAGTATTCCCCTCTTTCAACCATAACATGTTCCACGCAATCCAAGAGTGATATCTTGACAAGAGAAGATTCCTTGTACGCTCCTTCGCCAGGCCGATCGCTGACAATCGCAACCGCATCCTGCGGACCGCACCAGGCGAACCGCCAAATGTTTCTTCCGGGGAGGCTGATCCGGCGCGTCTGGTGGCTTTGTAAATCATGGAGCCAAAGACTGCGGACGTCCATCGCAGTATGGTCTGTTTTCACAACCGGGGTCCACTGTGATCGAGAGACATCCAGGTCAACGAGCGTTCCAGAACCCTCGAAGCCAGATTTGGGCAGGCCGAACGCCGCGAGGCCTATAAGTATTGCGCTACCATCATGCGACCAAGAAAAATCTTCGATGATGCCTTGGAGAGGTTCCGAGATCAAGGGCTGCGCTTCTCCAATTCTATCGGATCGCAAGTAGAACAATTGATATTGCCCCGCTCGAATTCTGTCCGATAGGAAGACCAGAGTCTTCCCGTCGGGAGACCACTTGGGTTTCTTATTGTTATGTGGGCCATGAGAAGCAGCCACAGGCACAGGATCTGCTGACTTGCTTGATCCAGTGGGGAGGTCAACAATGTAAACATGTGTTTTGGGACCGTCCTTCAGAGAGCTCCAGATGTGCCCAGTAAATGCGAGTCTTGTGCCGTCAGGTGATACAGCCAAGTCCTCAGCGTTGCTCAGATGGCCAAATGAAGGGGCATGAACTTTGGTGAAGAACTCCTCAACTTGCTTCCAAACTTGCGAATCCGCAATATCGGGCACCTCAGCAAGCGGATAGTCATGATTTCGAATACCACGACTATTTTTGCCTCTCTCACCATTCTCCAGCGCCCGTAAAGTCATCTTGTGAGTAACTTGTAATAGGAAGCGAACGCAAAGTATGCCTTAGGTCTTCGGATTTAATGTTATTCTGAAGGGTGGCGATGTATAAGGATACAGCTGGTGTAATTTCCCAAGCTACCTCTTTTATGTAGTAGAGGAGATATGAGTGCGGATATTTTGGCCAATCGCATTGTTCCGCAAGAGACAAGTTGAACAACAATGTCCCACTTGATCAAACCCGTACGCCCGGGAGACAACCACTTATTTGAACATGATTATGGATAATTTGGCCAATTGAACTTCAGCATTAAACTGTAGTGGAAGAGGAGTGAAAGGCTAGCAAATAATCCGTATCACCAATCGACGGACATGTTTAACTTTTAGCAGGAACCTAGAACAAAATTACTGCCAAGCTGATGCTTCTATGGCGGAATCGTATAGCACCCCTTCTCCTCGCAGGATAACCTGCATCTGCTCCTTGCTAAGTCGCCGCCCATACATCTTCTCGCCCTCCCAAACCCTAGACAAGGCTCTGGTCAAGTCAGCCCGAATCATCCGTCCCTGTATCCAATCCCTGTGGATGGCATCACGCGTTTCAATACCAACGAGGAAAAGAGATCGGTCAAACCAGCTGTAGCGGGCCTTCATGCGCTGGAGGCGATGTGCAATCTGCAGGAATGAGGAAACAGAATCTTGAATGCGAATATCAGGCGACGGCATTTCCTGGCAGCGGAAATGATACAAACGAATAGCATAGAACTCGCATACCGCGGCATCAATCTGGAAATGGATGCGCGGATACTTCCCGTCGATTGCGTCACGATGTGCTATGCGGAAGAAAGAGCTATATTTCTATACCTCTCCCAAAGAGAGACGAAATCAGTATTTAGCTCCCAAATAATAATACTCTACTCATTTGTCGAAGCGGAACTTACTGTTTCCAGTGTGTCAATCTCTCCTTGGATGCTTTGATGGTTACCCATCCCAAACCAGAACAGTTGATTAAGCAGGTGGTACAACCTGTGCTGCTCATGATATACGTCATAGCACTCGACACTTTCTATATCGTAAGTGAGCTCTGAAGACGGATATCTGTTGCCATGGTTGAGATATAGGTAATTTCGAGATGTTTGTCGTATGCGTCGCATACAGTCTCCCTCAACAAGAAGATCAGAGAGTTTACCCCCATGTGAGACGAAATTTAGTTGCACATCGGCATAGATGAGCATTCCAAGAAGTTTGTTGATGAGACTATGAAAGGCTGTCTCATTATGTAAGAGGTTATTCGATTCCACAACATCATCTTCGGCAGCAGAACCGCATCGCTCGTAGAGGCGATGCGTGATAACATAATTGTGGATCTTTGCACTCAGATCTCGCCTCTGCAGTCCTGTTGAAGAGGCAGCGTTATCCATCGTGCATAGTATGAGCAGCCAGAATGAGACCATCACAACAAGGTGGTCAGGATGCTCCTGTAGAAGGATTCGATGTAGGAGTTTCAGCCCCTTGTTGAGGTTCGCTTTACTTGATAGCGAAATGCCTTCGTCGTGACTGTGGTGGGACATGCCTTGTAGTGAGACAGCCAACATCAAGCGAAGGACCACGTCTTCCTTCAAAGCAATAGTAAGAAATATGGAATAAGCCGACCAGGAGAATCCTTTTACGCTACGTAAGTCTGTATATTGACCCTTGTAGTATTCTAATGCTCTCTTCTCGTATTTGTCGAGGTTGAGGGCATCTGGTAGGTCAAAATGCAGAGATAGTCTGGGCGAAGAGAGCTGATGTAGATCAGAGGATACTTGTATGGAATGTGGCCAAGTAGATGAATTCGAGTGTGCGGCAATCATGTCTGCTTGAAGTGCGGGAGTGGCTAAAGCGCTGGTACTCCCAATCCACTGAGATTGTGAAGGGATATTCGGTGCTCCTGTGGTGACGGTAGGGAATGGAGGGAGAGTCGGTTCCCATAAATCACTGTCGCCATGCCAAGATGTCTCCTCCATGCCGTTGTCGGGAAGGATCATGTCGAAAGTCTTATCAAGTAGCACGTGGGACTGAGTAGATGAGGGCGATAGGAACATATATGCCTCTTGCTGCGGCTCAGTGATTGCTTCGCCGGATAGAGGTCTTGGTGTGGTAGATAACGCATCCTCAGTCACCACAGGTGCAACCAGGGAGACTGAAGCGCCGCCGCGGCTAGCTGTAGAGAAGCCTTGATACTCGTGGCTCATTGACGAGCCGGCATCTAACAGTGGGACACAGTCTCCTTCAAGAGCTGGAGAACTGAGAGGCGAACTTGGACTCTGCTGCTGTACATTCGGCAAAATGTTCGGAGGCTCCCAGGTGTTTCGCGACTTGATAGAGCCATAACCGCGTCGCCGGAGCCTAAGGGGGATTGATGGTTCTGGTTTACAACAATTCAAGCTTAGGCGTGTACACCGCCCACACGCTGGTAATCCTTCATCACATTTAATTCGTCTCTCTCTACAGGCGCAGCATCCTAGCCAATATGCATGTGTTAGCCGTACCTGCATGCCGTCTTCGAATTAGCGTAAATGCTCACCATTCTTGGACCTCTTTTTGCTGGGTTGTGACATAATCGCAATTTCGTCTTGAACCGCGTGGCAAGGTATACGTAAGAGCCATTCATACCCTTACTGCTTCAGAGGTTTTGATAGAAAAAGGGAATTCACATCTCGTACGGGGGAAAAGATGAGGAGAAATGCCAATCGACAGTGGAACTACCATGAGCGCTAGCACGATTAGCATTGGCTCAGCTTCCTGGATCGCGGGGAATTACATTCGCGCTAGGATATTCTAGCGAATGAGCAACGTGCTTGCTATCTAGGAATACCCGGGATCATACTCAACAGCAACATATCGAAATCACCGTTCGTTCATGTATAAAATAAGTCACTTAGATATGCATCGGCTGTTCTCGAATATGCTGGCTATTCAAACGGTGCATACGTTTCCACTTTTGCCATGGCACCCTCCGCTCATCAAATAACTCCCGTCGACGGCGCTACGATGAACGATATCCCCCAAATAAACGAGATTGAGTCCAAGGCCGATCTCGAAGAGGAATTACACGATACTGTTGTCAATCCTGGAAAAAATGTAGGAGATCATTATATTCACAAAGCTAAGATTGAGGAGATTGAATGTTCGAATGGTGAAACCGGTAACGACGTGCCATTATCAGAAAAGATTGGCGTCGACGAGTCTCCATTCCCAGAAGTCCAGGCAGCCGTCCGCAATTACGATGAGGAGATGCCAGCGAACACCATTCGTGCGTGGGTGATTGGTCTGTTTCTTGTCACCGTATGTGGCGGAATGAACATGCTCTTTCACCTGCGGTCGCCGGCAATATCGATTTCGACCATCGTCGCGCAGTTCCTCGCTTACCCCATCGGCCGCCTGTGGTCACTTACAATGCCCCAGCGAACATTCACGACATTCGGAGTCCGCTGGTCTCTCAATCCTGGGCCCTTTAATATGAAAGAGCACGTGGTAGTCACCGTAATGGCAAATGCTGGGTTTGGTATCGGGGCGGCTTATTCAACCGATGTCCTTACAGCTCAGCAGAAGTTTTATGGACAGTCCTTTGGATGGGGATTCCAACTTCTCCTTACGTGGACTTCGACTATGATTGGTTACGGTATAGCTGGAATCAGTCGACGATTTCTTGTGTAAGTGCTTGAACTTCTCATCACTTCAAGTCCAATTCGACGTATCATTGTAACGCTGACCTCGCAAAGCTGGCCTGCAGCCATGATTTGGCCCTCTAACCTTGTTTCTACTTCCCTGATGTACACCCTTCACGACCACGCGCCTGAGGATACCTCACAGAGCGATGGCTGGTCTGTCGGCCGCTATCGGTATTTTATCTACGTGGCCGTGGGCTCCTTCGTCTGGTACTGGGTACCCGGATTTCTCTTTAAAGGTCTGAGCGTTTTTACGTTCGTTACATGGATCAAGCCGAACGACCCAGTGGTCAACCAACTGTTTGGAGGAATCAGCGGAATTTCGCTGATACCCCTGACATTGGATTGGACTGTTGTCTCGGCCTATGTGCTGAGTCCGCTCATTCCGCCGTGGTAAGTGTTAATGCAGCCTCTTTATGAGGCACTCACAGAGATCCAGTCACATTACTAGTAGACGCTGATTTCATTAGGTACGCTATTGCAAATACATTGGTTGGCGTTGTTGTCTTCTTCTGGATAACTGCCATCGCGGTACATTTTTCTGGAGTTTCGTACGCCAAGTACATTCCGATGGGAACTTCCAGTGTATACGATAACACTGGAAAAGTTTATAACGTGTCTCGGGTCCTCAATCCCGATATCACCTTAAATATAGACGCATACAAGGCTTACTCACCTCTTTTTCTCCCTACGACCTATGCCCTCTCATTCGGCGTCTCATTCGCTATGGTCATCTCGGTCTTGATCAACACCGGTTTATTCCACGGTTCTGAGATCTGGCTACGGGCAAAGCTAGCTCGGAGGCAAGAAGACGATGTGCATATGCGACTTATGAAAAAATATCCGGATGCACCGGACTGGTGGTATGCTACTCTATCTGCCATTATGCTAGCTTTGTCGTTTGGTCTCTTATACGCTTGGGATACCAAAACGCCTTGGTGGGTTCTTACTGTCGCCTTTGCTATACCATTGGTATGGACTATTCCAATGGGTATGGTTCATGCGATGACCAACGTGCAGTATGTCAAACCCTCCCCTCCGCAAACCAATCCCAACCCTCCCCTCTTCCCAATACGGCTGTAGTAAGTGCGAGCCACGCGGCTAATGCCAATAATTGACATCAGGCTTGGACTTAACGTCCTCACTGAATTTCTCGTCGGCTACATCTACCCCGGACGACCGATGGCCATGATGCTCTTCAAAACGTATGGATACATGACCATGTACCAAGCCCTGAGTTTTGCTCAGGACCTCAAGCTCGGGCACTACATGAAGGTACCACCTCGCACCCTCTTCTGGTCACAAGTTGTGGCAACGTTGTGGTCGGGGATTGTGCAGATTGCGGTCATGAACTGGGCATTCAGCTCGATCGAGGACATATGCTCCCCGGAGCAATCCAATAACTTTACATGCCCTGGCGGTCGCGTCTTTTTCTCCAATTCCGTCATATGGGGTTTAATCGGTCCCGCTCGCATCTTTTCACCAGGGCAGCTCTATAGCAGTCTCTATTGGTTCTTCTTGGCGGGTGCTATCCTTCCCGTCATTCTCTACCTCCTAGTCCGCAATTATCCACGCTCGCAGATTAGATACATTATGGCGCCTGTGATTTTCGCTGGCTGCGGTTGGATCCCGCCTGCTACTCCCTTGAACTACCTCAGCTGGGGCATAGTTGGTTTTCTTTTCGCCTATGTCATCAAAAACCGGCACCAAGGGTGGTGGGCTCGCTATAATTACATTACATCCGCTGGCTTAGACGTGGGACTCGCACTCTGCAGTATCTTGATCTTTCTTACTCTTAACCTTACCAAGACCAGCCCTCCGAACTGGTGGGGTAACACTATTACCAGTCAGACGCTGGACTATAATTCTGGCCAAAATGTCCTGAAGAAGGTTGCATCTGGGGAAACATTTGGTCCGCCTGAAGGCTCTTGGAGATGATTTTCCAAATGATGTTTGGTGAAACTCTATGGATCTAGGCATTATAAAGATTTTTAGCTGTTAAAGAAAGGCCTTCCAATAGGCTATCTTATATGAAGTGTATTTTCTTGCTCAACTTAAATTTACCAAGCTGAAACTAGCCTAGCCGTGTAAAATGAAACATCAAATATGGAGTAAATACACGAGGAAAATATCTTTTGAGCTTTAGGATAATCAGTTCAAAGATACCTTCCCACCTATTAATGAAGCAGATATTATATTATCACCTGGTCTTCGTAGAGCAACTTGCTCATCTACAATCATTGCTACGGAGTACACCTGCGATTGATTGGCCTAACCCGCAACAAATCCTTGTACTATAACAGTATAAGGATTACAGTAAATCTACGGGCCGGCGGTCCTTCGTTCTGCCAAAAAGATATTAATAACAAAGCCCCAATAAAACTACAAAACAAGATCGGATTTCTCATAATATTTTTGAGCTTTCTTATGGTTGGCTTCCAACGGGAATCGCATGTTGCAATTTCGCAATAATCCCGCTCTCAAGTGATCAGCACTAACGAGGATTGCGGATAATTGGACCAATCGGCAGTGCGTAGTGTATTGCCCTCTCTCCATTTTTTATGAAGCCTTAACCCAAACATAACTGGGCAGCTATCGAAGCATCACCCATTTGAGCATACTCGTATGTCCGTATTCTACCTTTTCTGTTGCTTGACCTCTGTAGCCTGTTTGAGTGGAAACTGTCACATTGGCCCGCCATTGAGTCGAATTTCTACTCGCAGGTTACATGTTTTTTATCGTGACTCGTTTGGTACCTATATAAATGCGAACCCGTCCTCTACCGAACCCTCTGATTATGGCCTGGCATATCCTTTATTGTAACAGTGCTCTGTGAAGTCTTCCACCTAACTGTCCTCCCTATGGCTACCTCTCAAGCGCCCCAAGCCGCCGAATGGCGTCAACCATCAAAGCATGACTCTGTAATAATTGTTGGCGCGGGAGCTTTTGGGCTTTCCACAGCTTTACATCTTTTACGAGATGGTTATACAGATGTTACTGTCCTAGAAAGGGGTGATGAGATTCCCTCTCGGTACTCTGCTGCCAACGATATCAACAAGATCATCCGAGCTGAATACGAAGATCCTTTCTATCGTGACCTTACGCTAGTGAGTTACAGTCACAGTCCCACTGAATTCCCTCCAATCTTGGCTTCTACTCGACTACTGACAAACAAACACAGAAAGCCATTGAAAATGGCTGGCGCCAGCCGCTCTTCGCACCTCACTACCATCAAACAGGTTACATCGTCGCTAGGTCGTCTCAGGCCCCCCCAAAAGTAGCGGAAACTCTCGAAAAATCTCTACAGGTAGTGGAAAGCCATCCGCTATTTTCGAATGAAATATCTGCCCTGAACAGTCCGGCAGACTTCCGTCGCAGCGCGTGGCAGCTCTCGGGCCCGATGTTGGGTTTCAAAGGCTACCTCAATCGCATGGCAGGTTACGCACACTCCGGAGACGTTATCCGCGCTATATTTCTTCACTGTGCCCGGGCTGGAGTGAAATTTATCACGGGTGAGCAGCGAGGAAATGTTGTCGAGATATTGAACGAAGCTACTGGCACACGGGAACAGCGATGCATTGGGGTGAGAACGTCCGATGGTAAAGTGCACCATTCCGTAACAACAATCCTCGCCCTAGGGGCCTTCGGAGCATCTTTGGTTCCAGAACTGGCAAGTTTTACTACCGCTCGATGCTGGTCTGTTGGCCACATTCTTCTTAATGCGGACGAGGCAGACCTACTCCGAGGTATTCCGGTCGTGAATGTTCGGGATCTCGGCTTCTTTTTCGAACCGGACCCTGCTACTCGCCTGCTGAAACTTTGTCCTCTCGGTGCCGGGTATACCAACACCGGAGCTGATGGTGTGTCATTGCCACCAGCTGACCACCTGTTGGACGAATTCATGCCAAAGGAAGACGAGCAGAAGTTGAGATTGTTACTTCACAATACTTTGCCATGGCTAGCAGATCGACCGTTCGTAGATAAGAAGCTGTGTTGGTTCTCGGATACTGCAGACTCTGACTTCTGTATTGACTATGTCCCCGGCTGGAACGGCTCTCTTGTCGTTCTTGCGGGAGACTCAGGGCACGGATTCAAGATGACGCCCATTGTTGGAGAATGGGTTATCTCGCTTTTTCAAGATGGGTCCCAGCGTATTCCTCGCTGGCGCTGGCGAAGCTTACCAAATGAGAATAAGGTAGCTAAAGGGAAGGGATGGGGTAATAAAGTTACCTGGCGTGTTGGTAAAGAACGGGAACTCTCAGAACTTTTAGCTGAGAAAAGGTCCACCGAAGAATGTCATTCAAAATTATAAACAGCTTTTTGTATCTATTGATTGGATCTTTAGCAATGTGACAAAGTAGTTTCCTATATACTATTGTAAAGGCTTTGGCATAGCTAGTGCCAAAGTACAGAGCTAATTGGTGCTCTGCATAGAGAGCGGCAACCCTTAGACTCAGTAATGAGAATCGTCGCACCGAGCTATTTGACATGCTGTATAGACCGCTGGATCAGCTATGGTAGTACTAGACTAAAAGAAACTCATATACATAAAGGGCGTCTTCGTATTGCAACAGGTCATTAATAAAATAGTTGGGGCTTGGTTTATTTACTAATATCTCTTGTTTTGAGTATTACGCAAGGGGCTACTTAATATATAAGTATAGGCTAGTATTATAATAAATGTTTATTATTTTATATTTAGTATAAATATTAATCTTCTGGTTATTGAATACTTTGAAACAAAAGTAATTGAGAGGCTTTTTATTTAATAATAACAGCCCTATTGGAATAATATTACTAGCTCAAAAGGTAGTATATTATTAGAGTAGAAAGTAATTAACTTTACGGAAGCACCCTAAAGAAAAGCTAATTTTATTAGAATCTTGTAGTATACTTTTCCTATGTATTTTTACTTATAAAACTTTTGATATTAAGTCTTAAGTCTTATACTATTATTATTATATTGTACTTTCATAAGAAAGATAATATTTATTACTTAGGTAGTTTTATAATTATATTATACCTTAGAGCTTTTATATAGGGTAATTACTTTATAAAAGGAAGATAAATACTACTACTTAAAATTTAAGTAACTTTTAGCTTATTATACTTAAATACTAACTATAAATATTTATAAAATACTATAGTTTGTAATTGTAAAATAATTTATAGCTATACTATTATAACTTAGCTTTTATAATTACAATAAGGGGCCTATCTTAGCGGAAACGTAAACTGGACTTAAGCTAATTGTAACCCTGTATACAAAAGCTTCTGGCGCTAAAATAACAGAGGGTTAAGTTAGTTAAAAACCAGGGGGTTAAGTTAGTTAAATTAATATATAATTTCTATTAGCTTAATTAAACCTAAGCCCTACGCCGTTAGTCCGTATTTATACATTAGCTATTTTAATCCATAGGTTTAAAAAAGTAAGTATAATTATAGTATATAAGATTACATAGGTTAAGGGTTATAACTTAGTATTTTTAATCCATAGGTTAAAAAGGGCAGCTGCAGCTGTAATAGTAGGTAGTAAAGGGTTAATAATAATTTTACCTATTAATTAAAAAGGCTAGTACAATAACCTACTATCTTAGCGAAAACGTAAACTAGACTTAAGCTAATTATAACCCTATATATAAAAGCTTCTAGTACTAAAATAATAGGGGGGTTAAGTTAGTTAAAAACCAAGGGGGTTAAGTTAATTAAATTAATATATAATTTCTATTAGTTATTACTTATACTATAATAAATTATACTAAAGTCTATTAAAGATTTCTATTACTTATACTATAATAAATTATACTAGAGTTTATTAAAGATTTCTATTACTTATACTATAATAGATTATACTATTTTAGTAAAAACATAAACTAGACTTAAGTTAATTATAACCTTATCTTAGCGGAAATGTAAATTAAACTATTTTAGTAAAAACGTAAACTAGACTTAAGCTAATTATAATTTTATCTTAGCGGAAATGTAAACTAAACTTAAGCTAATTATAACTTTATTTTAGCAGAAACGTAAACTAAACTTAAGCTAATTATAACCCTATATATAAAAGCTTCTAGTACTATCTTAGCGGAAATATAAATTAGACTTAAGCTAATTATAACCTTATATATAAAAGCTTCTAGTACTAAAATAATAAGGGATTAAGTTAATTAAAAACCAGGGGGTTAAGTTAATTAAATTAATATATAATTTCTATTAATTATTACTTATACTATAATAGATTATACTAAAGTTTATTAAAGATTTCTATTACTTATACTATAATAGATTATACTAGAGTTTATTAAAGATTTTTATTACTTATACTATAATAGATTATACTATTTTAGTAGAAACGTAAACTAAACTTAAGCTAATTATAATCCTATTTTAGCAGAAATATAAATTAAACTATTTTAGTAAAAACATAAATTAGACTTAAGCTAATTATAATTTTATTTTAGTAGAAATGTAAACTAGACTTAAGCTAATTATAACTTTATTTTAGCGGAAACGTAAACTAGACTTAAGCTAATTATAACCCTATTTTAGCGAAAACGTAAATTAGACTTAAGTTAATTATAACCCTATTTTAGTAGAAATATAAACTAGACTATCTTAGCGGAAACGTAAACTAGACTTAAGCTAATTATAACTTTATCCTAGCAAAAACGTAAACTAGACTTAAGCTAATTATAACTTTATCTTAGCGGAAACGTAAACTAAACTTAAGCTAATTATAACCTTATCCTAGCGGAAATACAAACTAAACTTAAGCTAATTATAACCCTATATATAAAAGCTTCTAGTACTAAAATAATAGGAGGTTAAGTTAGTTAAAAACCAAAGGGTTAAATTAATTAAATTAATATATAATTCCTATTAGCTATTACTTATACTATAATAGATTATATTAAAGTTTATTAAAGATTTTTATTATTTATACTATAATAGATTATATTATCTTAGCGGAAATGTAAACTAAACTTAAGCTAATTATAACTTTATATATAAAAGCTTCTAGTGCTATCTTAGTAAAAACGTAAACTAAACTTAAGCTAATTATAACCTTATATATAAAAGCTTCTAGTATTAAAATAATAAAAGGTTAAGTTAATTAAAAACTAAGGGGTTAAGTTAGTTAAATTAATATATAATTTTTATTAACTATTACTTATATTATAATAAATTATACTAAAGTCTATTAAAGATTTCTATTACTTATACTATAATAAATTATATTAAAGTTTATTAAAGATTTCTATTACTTATACTATAATAGATTATACTATCTTAATAAAAATATAAACTAGATTTAAGCTAATTATAACTTTATTTTAGCAGAAACATAAACTAAATTATTTTAGCGGAAATATAAACTAGACTTAAGCTAATTATAACTTTATTTTAACGGAAATATAAATTAAACTTAAGCTAATTATAACTCTATTTTAGTAGAAATATAAACTAGACTTAAGCTAATTATAACTTTATTTTAGTAGAAATATAAACTAGACTTAAGTTAATTATAACTTTATTTTAGCAGAAATATAAACTAGACTTAAGCTAATTATAACCCTATTTTAGCAGAAACGCAAACTAGACTTAAGCTAATTATAACCCTATATATAAAAGCTTCTGGCGCTAAAATAATAAAGGGTTAAGTTAGTTAAAAACCAGGGGGTTAAGTTAGTTAAATTAATATATAATTCCTATTAGCTTAATTAAACCTAAGCTTTATACTATTAATTTATATTTATATATTAGCTATTCTAATTTATAAGTTTAAAAAAGTAAGTATAATTATAATATATAAAATTATATAAATTAAAGGTTATAACCTAGTATTTTTAATCTATAGGTTAAAAAAGGTAACTGCAGCTATAATAATAGGTAGTAAAAGGTTAATAATAATTTTACCTATTAATTAAAAAGGCTAGTATAATAACCTACTACATAGTTAAAGATTATTATTAAAGAAACTAGCTATATAAAAAGTAAAGGGATAAGCTATTAAACAAGTAGAGGGAAACCTATTAAATAAGTGGAGGGGAATCTATTGAATAAGTAGAGGGGAACTTATTAAATAAGTAGAGGGGAACCTATTAGATAATTAAAGGGGAATAAGCTATATAAAAGGGGAAAGGATAACCTATTAGATTAGTAGAGGAGAATAATCTATTAAATAAGTAAATAGAAACCCATTAGACTAGTGAAGGAGAATAAGCTATTAAATAAGTAGATAAAAACCTATTAAACCAGTGGAGGAAAATAAACTATTAAATAAGTAGAAGAAAACCTATTAGACTAGTAGAGGGAAACCTATTAGACTAGTAAAGGGAAACTTATTAAATAGGTAAATGGAAACTTATTTAATAAGTAAAGGGGGATAAGGTATATAAAAAGTAAAAGAATAGCTTATTAAATAAGTAGGTAGATAAAGGTAAAAGAAGAATAGCCTATTTAATAGGTTAAATAAAAGAAGGGATAGCTTATTTAATAAATAAAGGAAGTAAACTATATAAAAGGTAGAGAAAAAATAAACTATTAAACTAGTAAAGGGGAATAAATTATATAAATAAGTAAAGTATAATTTATAAAGTATATAAAAAGATAACCTATAGTAAAGTTATTATCTAGCGTTTTTTAAACTATAAATTAAAAAGACTTAGTAGTAAACTTTATATAGATTTAAGTATAAGCTAGTAAAGTAAAGTAGTATTTAAAAGTAGTAGAAAAGGTATTATATAATAGAAAAGATAATCTATTAAATAAGTAAAAGGGGTAAACTATATAAAAGGGTAGATAAATATAAATAGTTTATTTATATAATAAAAAAACTATTTATAAATTAAAACTATAGTTAAAAAATAAAGTAAATAAATATAGTTATATATATATTATAAGGAAGACTAAGTAAAGAATAAACCTAAGCTAATATTAGGTTTAGTTAATAAAGATTAGTAAGTATATATATATAAGGATATAGATATAGGATAAGTGTTAAAAAAAAAAAATAGGGATAAATATATAGAAAAGGTAATAAAATAAAAGCTAAAAGATCTATAAATAAAAGAAAAAAAAAAAATAAAGTAAAAAAGTATACGAAGTAAGAAGGAAGGAGCCTATTTACAAATTAAAAAGACAAAGGCACAGGTAGTATAAAGCTATTTATTTATTTACGTATATACCTATTTATTATATATAAGTTATACAAGTTTACATATATAGCTAATAAAGTATTTACGTATTTAAGAAATTACTATTTAGGTATTTAAATTAGTAAATAATATATTATCGTAGAGGTAATTACAACTATTCCTAGTATTATTTATAGCCAGGTAAAGTTATATAAGTTTAAGTTACTAAATTCTATTAGCAAAGTAGTACTATTTATTAAAGTATTAATAGAGGATAGTATAAAGTATATAAAGTATAAGTAATAGCTAAAGATATATTAGTAAGTAGGGAGTATATAGTAGTATTTATAAAAGGCCTATAAGTAAAAGAGTAATTAGGAAAAGGGAGGGGATATAGTAAAGAAGACTAAGGAGTAGTATAATATCCTATAAACAATAGGTGTATATTATTAATAATTTTTTCTATTAAAAGCAGTAAGTAAGTAGTTTAAGGTTAAGTAAGTAAGTAAACTAATAAAAAAATAGTTAAAGTAGCTAAGGGTAGTAAAGAAAATAACTAAGTATATTAAGTAAATATATAAAATATAAAAGGAAAAGTTTAAGAAAAAAATAAAAGTAAAGATTTAGGTAGTAAATAAAAAAAAAAAGCTTAATCTATAATTAAAGAGGATTAAGTAAGTATAATATTTAAAAAGATTAAACCTAAAGAAGTTATATAAGGTAATAGGCCTAATTAAAAAAGGTAAAAAGGAGGAACTATAGAAAATATAAAAAGTTTTAGACTAGGTAATAGATACTATATAGGCAATAGTAACGCTACGGAAGGTCAGGTTAGCAATATTATTTAAAATATAATATAAAAAGGCATAGGTTAAGCTATATAAGCTATTTAATAACTAATTAAAAGATAATATATAAAAGTAATATAAAAAAGTATAAAGGAAGTTATTATATATTTTACAGTAGACGTAAATATAAAAAAATAAAGACCAGCTGCTATATTAGTTAATAATAAAGTAGGTTAGGTTATATAAAGTATTTTAGGAGGTATTAAGGGGTATAAGGGATTTAATTTATAAGTAGGAAAAGTAAGAAATGTTAGTAAATAGCCTAACCTGTGGATTAAAAACGCTAGCGGAGGAGATAAAGGAGGTATATTTAAATATAATAGTAGAATTATTAGACTATTAGTTAAAGTAAAGCTATTATAATAATACTATTATTAGTAGGTTAATAGTAATAGGGATCTAAAATAATAATAAGTAAGTAAAGGTAATTAATTATATACTAATATATTTAGTAGTAATTAAAGTAGTATAAATATTAGTATTATATAAGGTATATTTAAAGTAGGAAGATAAAGTAGCAGTAGTAATATAAAATAAAATAAAAAAGAAGGTAGTATAAAATATAATATAAAGGTTATTTAAGATTATAAAGGGTAAAGTATAATAGTTTATAATATAAATAAAAAATAATAAAAAGGTAAAGCTAATATTAATAAATTAAATATTTAATATATAGATATATAAAATATATATCTAGTTCAATATACTAGCAAAAAGTATAATTAATTAGTAAAAAGACTAGATTTTATACTACTAGATTTAGTTTATAATAGGCTAGTTATTAAATATACTATATAAGTTAGTTAAAAAAATAAAAAAGTTATTAGTAAAATTAGCAATAGTAAAGAGGGAAAGGATAGTATAATTATTAGTAATTATATAGTTATAAATAGAAAATAACTATAGTAAAGACTAGGTAAAGTATTTATTTTTTATAAAATAACTATAATAAGTAATTAAATAAAGGGAAAAAGTAAGTATTAAAATAAATTTTAGAATTAGGGAAGAGGATAAAAGTATAATTAAAGGAAAATAAAGGCAGTAATAATAATAATAGTAATAATAGTAACCTATATAAGGTAAGGGTAGTTTATAAGTATAAACATATAATTAAATAGTTCTAGGAGTAATTATAAATAGTAATATATATAATAGTAAAATAGCTAATATAGTTAACGGAAATTTTTAAAGATTTAAATAGTAAATATAATAGACAGTAGAATATATAATATATTAATATATAATAAAATAATATATTTTATAATAATATACTATAAAAATTTCCAAAGTATAAAGTAAGCTAAGGTAATTTATTAATATTTACTATAAAAAGTAAAAGAGTTATTAATATAATATATATAATTAATATTATTATTTTAATAATAAATTTAGGGGTTAATAAAATAGGTAGTAAAGTATAGTATATTTTTATAAATAAATAAAGTTATAAAGTAGAAGGAAGTAAAAGGAAAGGAGATAGGAGGGGAGGAGATAGAAGGGGAGGAGATAGGAGGGAAGGAGATAAAAGGGGGAGGAGATAGAAGGGGAAGTAGAGGAGGAAAAGAAGGATATAAAGTGTAAAACAAAAACGATTATAAATTAAATTTAAAAACATAAGTAAATGTTAAACTAGGTTAAATATATAATATAATAGTATAGTAAGTAATTATTAAAGGGCTAGTAGTTAAATATTAATATATAAAGGTATATAGTAATTAAAATTATAAACTAATATTTAAACTAAGTATTTAATTAAAGTTAAAAAAATAAAAAAAAGGGGTAAATAATAAAAAAATAAAAAGGGTATTAAGGATAATATATTAAATTTATAAGTAAAATATAAAATATATATAGTAGAAATAATATATATATAAAAGTTATAGTAAAAAGTATTTAAAATAATATTATAGTAGGATTAATTTTAAATAGTAAGTTAGTAGTAGTATTAATTTTTAAGGTTTAAGGTAGAGGATTAGGGATTAAGTAATAGAAGTAGGGGTAGTAGAGTAGGAGTAGGAGTAAAGTAAAGGAAGGTAAATATATTTAATAGTATATAAAAGAAGGTATAGTACTAATAGTTTAAGTAGTTATATTAAGTAGATATTAGGGTATAGTTATAAATAATAATAAAGGAAGAGGTAGTATTTTAAGGTTAGTAGGAAAAAGTAATATAAGTAATTATATATAAAAAAAGCCTAATAGTATAAATTATAAAGATAAAAGGTAGTAAAAGTATATTATTTATATTACTAATATTTTATTTACTAAATAGGATAATAATTATAATAGTACTATTAGTAGTATTATAAAAGGATTTATATAGGTATTATACTAAAAGTAAAATTAAATTATATATTTAATAAAGTAGAGGTAATAATTAAGTAGCGTTAATTATATTTATAATATTAAAGTTAATAGTAA
>LVVK01000005.1:1934234-2028763 GCA_002022785.1 Trichoderma guizhouense | reverse complement strand
TAAGAAATATTTTTAATTCTTTTTAATTATTAAAAGAATTAATATTAATTCAATTATACCTAGTATATAAGCTCCCTAGTTGTAACTATAAGTATTAAGTCGTAATATAATTAAAATAATTAAAACTATTACTTTAACTATATATTTAATTACTTTAGTAAATAATACTAATACTAAATAAAATTAAAATAATTATATTTTATTATACTATAGTACTAATAAAGTAAATAATTAAGCTAATAATTAAAATTATAATAATTATTAAAATAAAACCAGCTATATATTAGGGATTATTATTATAATAAAACATACTAAATTATAGTATAAATATATATATACTATATACGTAAACTGCAGAAAACTATTAAATATACTAAGTAACTACTTATAGTTTTGCCCCTAAACTAAAAAGCTATTTAATAATATTCCAAATAAAAGAATTGTAAATATTTACATTAGGGTACATAAAGGTATACCTAAAGGTCAAAAGTTAATTAATCACTAAAAGTTCCTCCCTACCATTAAGTAAAGTTCTTCAAGTTTAGCTTAAATCTACTTAATAAACTAAATCCACAAAACCTAGCTAGTTATATACAAATCTATTAATCACCACTAATTTAGTATCCCCGTTCAATTACAGACACTTCAAAGGTTTAGCCTGGTTGAGACTAGGTTGAGATACTCCCAGCATTTGATTTAGGGAAGGTTACAATAGCCAACATCACCTGTCGTATCCATCCATACCTAATACAATGCTCAGGGGTAAAATCCATACTAAAGCACTTAAATTCGCAGTACCTTATACAAGGGTCCAAAGTACTAAACAGCTCAGCTACACAAGTAGCAAGCTAATATTTTAAATTAGTTTTCAATTGCCAAGAGACTAGTAACAAACATATAATCGCATAACAGCTGTAATTTCTTATATCCCTAATCAAGATTCTCATCTACCACGCATAGTATTATACCGCCCAAGCTAAACAAGTAGAGAGTCTAGCTAGTATTAGCAAAATCAAAGCTATACAAACAAATCAAAATCTAATTACAAAAATAGCAGGTACCGCACATAGAAATTAAAAACATCTATCAAACAAGCAGAAAGTAGCAACAAAATATATAATTATATCTTGCTTCCTTTATCAAATAGTAAATCTCCCATACTATCAAAACAGCACACAGGGCACATAAATCTCTTAATAGTACATAATAGTTTCTTACACTACCAAGTTTCCCAAGATTGGCGGTTTATCTCTTCCCCAAGTTCTCACAACGTTACAGCCAAAGTTCCAGGCAACTCTTGGATGTTTGGTCCTGGAAAAGAAAAAGCTTAGGCTCAAAATCTATGTTAGTCCAAGTGGGGTTATAACAACTGGCGCTAAGATTAAAGGTAACAGAATATCTCCCTGAAATATACAAATAGTATCCATAGCCACTATCTTACATTCCTTTATCTTCTAGGCTATCCAACAAGCATTATATTCCCCAAAGAAAAGAAAAAGACTGATCAGCAGTTAATTAGTATCTTCCACGCGTATCCAAGTTAGCTCTATAATGCCTACCGCCCATCAAGTTCTACAGGAGGTCCAGCTCCAAGCAATATAAATATTAAAATAATACATTCTATCTAAGAATTTCAACAGCTAATTCATTTTTATGAAAATTAGACGTTGACATAGCCAAATCAACAGATTTCAAAAATCTATTCTTCCTCGTTGCAACTTATATTAATCCTCCTCCAAAAGGCTTCAATCCTATTATTCATAACTACACCCGGTCTCTAAACCAATATACGACCCCGGTAGATCAACGTAATATAAAAGGAGTACCAGATAAATGGCAAGTATGGGTTGTTCACAATAATGCTGCGAAGAAGACTGACTTTTAGCTTACTGGACAAATATATATACTGAGGCATTATTACAAACCCAAAAGACAAAAAGCAACCTACTAAATCTTCCACAACTATCGAATTCATTATAAATAATACATCCGGTCCTATTTGTATCCCAGTGTTCTCTGCAATATTCTTTACTTCTATAGTAACTGCTGAATAGGTTTAGGCTTATGTTTCACCACGAATTGGTTGCAGCTCCGTCTGGCTATCACTCCCCCGTATTGTTGCTTCGTTGGTTGCGCCATGTTGCCATGGTCTTGATCTTGACCCGCCAGTGCCTCCAATTGTAGCCACAGGATATTTGTTCGTCGTTCGCGTCGTGTTGGCGTTTCTTTTCCTGAGGAAACGAAAAGCCGGCAACGTGGCTATGATCATGGATACGGTAGACTCGATGTGCGACCACATGCTCAGCAGCACTGGACCATTGGCGATTGTGGTAGGATCCTCCGCCGAGTCACCCGTAGCTTTCGTGACTTGAACAAGTCGCACGAGTGCGATGGCGACGATGATGGCACCAAGGGAGAAGAGGATGGCCAGCCCGAACTTGTGTGGTTGCGAGATGGTCAAGTTTCGCAAGAGGTGAAGTGGGAGAATCATGGCTGTGATGTTGGCAAACGTTTGTTAGTCGAACTGCGTACTATGGATGATCTTGCGCATTACATACTTAATACGTCTGCGACAATGTCGGCACTCGTCGCAAACTTGATCGATGCATCGGCCCGCCGCAGGTCATCCGGTAAGCTGCAGCCAGCTATTAGTGCATCAGTTGGTGGTTCTTGGTCTCTTGTGGAGTAATGCAGGGATATTTTCGTTTGTGACCTACCTGGGCTCCAATATCGGTACAATGGCGAGCACGTCAAAAAGTTTGAGAGCATGCAGGCCAAGTAGAGGGTGAGGACGGCGGCGAAGCATCTCCACCACCAGCGCATGTAGTTGGGCAAACCGTAAAGGAGCCGTCTAATGAACCACAGAATGGAGAATTTAGCTATGACACTGGTATTAGTCTCGGTATTGGCAGTTTGGCATAGCTGTCCTCGATAGTCTAGTGAGGAGACCATACCTGCCCACAGGGTTGTCCAGAACAGCAGCATCTGGCTGAACATTAACTTCAGCGACATGACATTCCGGGCTGTCATCTCGTCCGCGGGTAGGGGCGAAGGTGTCTTGGGATTTGCCACGAGGGCTTTGCTATACTCGGCTATAAGGAACCACTGTGGTAGGATTCTCGTGATAACTGCTGTCAAAGCTGTCAAGCTTGCAAGGCCCGCGAGGACGAAATAGTCATCTCCGTGCAGTCGTCGCTGAAGTCGCCATTGGAAGATAACTCGGAATGCAGTCATGCCAGCTGCAACGCCCCATAACACCCAGATGAGGACCTGCGAACAACGTCAGCGTCAGAGCAAGACAGCAAAACTTATACTTGGAAAATAGTCAGAGAGATTGCGGTGGTGAGATTTGCCTCGATAGGCTTGTTCAGACCTTACACAGGCCAGAAGAGCAACCTACGTACCATCATCTCTGTGTAATTGGGAATGGACGCCATGGTTGGTGTCTAGCGTGTCCGTTGCTGGTCTAAGAACCGGAATGTCAATATTGTCGAAAACGCCAAACACCCAATAGTGGTTGTTGAGATAATTGTGGTGGACGGAGTGGGCGTGAGCAACAATTATCTCCCGAGACTTCAACTTTCATTTTACATCCTATCAGCAATTCCTAAAAGCTATCTCTAAAACAGCCGAGGTGTTGGCCGGTCTCCTTGGCAAGGGTTGATCCCAGCAGCAAGACAATTTTCTGCCCCTGCAAACGAGGCAATTTTCCTGGTGGTTAGGTTGAATACTCGCAGATGAATGCACCGCCTAACAGCATTGGTAGTCTGGAACGTTCGTTTGCAGATGAATGCACCGTCCAACAGCACTGGTAGCCTGGAACGACAACCCAGCTGGGGTACTTGCAGTAGTTCTCCACCCTAACGAGCGCTGAGAGGTGAAGGCAGAACTCCTGAGTGGTAGCATTGAATGTGCTTGCAGGCCGAAGGATTTAGCTTTAGCCAGTTGTCTGTTGGATATTCTGCAGGTCCCATGCTCAGTTCCACCATCCCGGACGCTACAAAGGGCCGCTGTATCGCGCTTCAATACCAGATAGGCAACTACGCCGCATGGAGTCTGGACAAGGGGGCTCGAAATTTCTCATATGAAGTTCATCAAGGTCATTCATGGACCCAGGGCGATATATTCCGATCATCGCGTCAAAGCCGTCGCATCGTTACTGCTACGCCAGCTCGAGTTGACATAAAACAAAGGTGTTGACACCAGTGCAGCCTAACCCTTTTACCATCCTTTCCCTTTTCTCCCTTTCCCTTCGGAGTAACCCACCATCAGTCTTCTGCACCCCAGATTCAGAGGGATTGCAGCTGTAATACAATGGGTCGCGTATTTCTCCTCGCCGCATGGCTGCTCTCATGCGCCGTTCCTCATCACGGTGCATGTGCAGCAGCTACTGGTCCTGTTTCTGCAATTGCTGGTTCTCAAAAAATTGCGTGCAAGCTCTTGAGCCTCACACACCCAGACCATACCTTTTTTGAGGGCTCCGACAACTACAAGTATGAAACACAGACGCAGTACTGGTCGTCGACAGCCTACAACACACCAGCATGTGTCTTTGTGCCTCAAAATGCCCAGCAGCTCTCTTTCGCGGTGACTACGCTGACACTGACTTCGACTACATTCGCGGTTCGCAGCGGCGGTCATATGCCTGTCCAAGGCTATAACAGCATCGGCAGCTCAGGCGTGTTGCTATCCAACTCCAACCTAAGCACTCTCGCTTTGTCACACGATCATGCTACCGTCTCTGTTGGGCCAGCCTACCGGTGGAGGGACGTTTATTCGTATCTGCAGCCCTACAACCTGACGGCTGTTGGAGGTCGTATCGGCCATGTTGGAGTCGCTGGTTTGCTGCTGGGAGGCGGCATTTCATTTCACTCGAGCCAATACGGCTTCGCTGCTGATAATGTCGTGGCATACGAGACCGTCCTCTCCAGCGGTCTCATTGTGGTGGCCAAAGCAGATAATGCCTATTCGGACCTGTATTGGGCTTTGAAAGGTGGCGGCAATTCCTTCGCTATTGTCACGCGTTTTGATCTCAGGACCGTTCCGTCTCCCGGCGTCTGGATCGGAATCGCGCAGTATAACGAGACCGACAAGGACAAGTACCTCGATGCCGTCTACAACTTTGGCAAATACGGATCTGCCGATAGCAAGGCCGCCATCATCCCTACAATCGTTGGTTACCCCAGCGTTGGAATGATTGCTTACGCGGCATCAAGATTCTACGACTCCTTGACCAATTCTCCTACCGTGTTTGAGAACTTTACGTCGCTTAAGACTGTGGCTGATCAGTACGCGTTTGGGGCCCTTGCTACGTATATCAGTGCCGTTGACGCACTGCAGCCCAATGGACTTCGCCAGGAGTAAGTTTTGACTCTCGCTTCAGTCAACCGCGTGTCATGAACGCAAGCGCTAACTTAATACATTTACAGCTTCCGTGTTGCGTCTTTCATGGTCAATCGTGAATGTCTTTC
Organism: Trichoderma guizhouense; assembly: GCA_002022785.1. NCBI lineage: Eukaryota > Fungi > Ascomycota > Sordariomycetes > Hypocreales > Hypocreaceae > Trichoderma > Trichoderma guizhouense. Next base: position 2,023,292 of record LVVK01000005.1, on the reverse strand, counting down.
CATTGTGCACGACACACTTTTCGGAGATGCCAACTCCCAACTGGCAGACATTGCTGGATTGACTGCTTCCATTACCTTTCAGCCCGTCACCAAAGAGTTCATTGAGAATGGCCGCAATCGTGGCGGCAGCAACCCCCAAGGCGTGGACGCTAACAATGCCCCCTACTTCTGGATCGTGCAGAACCTGTCCTGGCAGAATGCTGGTGACGACGACACGGTGCGGGCTTTCGCCAAAGCTACCATTGCCAAGATTGAGGGAACCATCACTTCTCATGGCGTTGCTGGCGGCTACTTATACATGAATGACGCAGGAGATGGCCAACCCGTGTTCCAGAGCTATCCAAGTGCCAACTTGAGGCGCCTCAAGGACATTCGGACCAAATATGATCCTTTCAGGATCTACACTAACCTCCTGGTTGGCGGTTGGAAGGTCTTGGATGCTTAGAAACGTTGATTTGGAAGCGGTTGACGTTCGATGCATTGGTTGCAAATTGCATATGCCTGGCATCTGTCTAGTGGTTTGCTTAGATGTCGATAATTGTAAGCATTAACCACGCTTTTCTAATCAAGTGTTAGGACGAAAAAGGTAGCTTCATAAATTATACACTGACATAAACAGTAAAGTATATCTTAGTATAGCAAACCATGGGAAAGCGTATTGCAAAGTTCAGGATCCCAGGGAGAAGTTCCCGGATTTGAAATCTCAGCACCCGATAATCGGGAACCAAGATCCAGATTCAGGGCCTCTATATACCTTCAGAACAGTATATATCTATTCTACAGTATTACAGTCTAACCATCCTAACGCAACCCATCTAGTGTTTTATCCAATTGCAAGAAGCTACTGTGGTTTTTACTCTCTAGGCTCTCCATAGTGTTTACTCTGAACTGAGACGGATCCTATAATCTTTAGAGATTGCAGAGCCCAGCTCGTCTTCTCAACTAGTGCCAAAATATGGGTGGTCATGTGTAACATCAGTAAGCCGCGAAACATCTAGAACCATGATTATGTATTTCAATCGTGTGATCGACATTGGCCCTTGAGACGCAGCTATGTACACCGGGGTGTAAATCAGCGGAAAAGGACGAAGTATGTTGATTATGATGGGGCGCCTTGCGCCAGCCATAATTGAACTGATTGGTTCTAGTTTCAACTTAGATCCCCATGTATTCTATTTTCGTCTCGGATTTGACACAATGCGTTCAGCTATGGTGGACATAATTGACCCTCATCGTGAGAGTTCAATTCCTGTTATCTAGTGTATGCCTTGTCACGCCCCAGATAATTTCATCAGCGTACCTTCTTCTTCTACTAGTTCATAATAGTTCACAAGGTAGGGAGTGCTCTTCCAGGCCAAAAGTCTGTCACCTTCTCGAAAATCCATCTCTCCATTGCCGAATTCACCTTCTCAGGCTGGTCAGTGTTCACCCAGTGGCCAGCATTGATGACAACTTCAGTCAGATCAGAGCATGTCCTCCTCATTCTATCTGCGAGATTACCTGTAACTGTATCGCAGATCGCATCCCAGTAGGCATTGACGAAAAACACCGGAATATCCAAGGTTAAGTTGTTCTTGTTATTCGCCAAGTTGAATGCCCGATTCGCTGCTTCGTTACGAAACCAAGCATTGCCAGGTCCAAAGGTCGTGTTCTCCATTGCTGCCACAACTGCGTTGAATACTGGAGGAATCAAACGGACAGCTGAGTCAGGGGTGTCTTCCGGTTTTGGGGGAGCTGGCGCCCCTCCAAGCCAGCCTCCATCCCTGACGACATCGGACGTGAAGGCTGGCTTGCCAACATCGTCTGGACTGCCCAAGGTATGGATCAACTTCATAATTCCAAGGATATCCGAATCGAACCAGGCTGTGACATTGTCGTAGTTCGTATCGTCGTAGACCATATAGCTCCATTGCCCATAGGGATATCGATCGATGGGATAAATTTGTCGATTTACTGATGACAACAGCTCTACAAGGCCGAGCTCGAGTGAATTATAAGGGACTGAAATTCCCGCGGCAGCGCGGACAACTTGTGGTTGTGTATTTGCAAGAGTCCAGAGAGTGTTGGCCCCCTGGTCATGACCGATCCAGATTGCTTGGTCTCGTCCAGTATCTGCAAGTAAAGCGAGCATTCCCTTCACGATTTGCTCCTGGGTATAATCGGATATGATATGGCGTGCTGTCGACCGCCCATACCCAGGCATGTCAGGAGCTATCACACGGAAGCCAAGTGCCGCAAAGTACTGTAGCTGCGGGTACCATTCCAGTGATATTCCTGGCCAACCGTGCATGAAGATCAGGAGAGGGCCTAGGAGCGGTCCAGCTGCCAGATAGAAAATCTGCTTAACATCGCTGGAGTTGCCGTATGTAACGGTATGCTCCTCATATTGAAACACCGTAGTAAAGTTTAGTGTCGTGCTCATGGTGGTCCAGTATCAGTCTTTTAATGAAAGAAAAAGGGAAGATAAGGAGATAAGAGCTATTATATTCGCAAAGCCAAGAAACAAATCTATTCTCAGTGACCCTTCTTTTATACAATCTCAATAGTGCTTCGTCATAGTTTGCTTGGTAACTCGACTATAGACAAGCTTCCCTATCTTCAGATTCTTCCATTAATTTCCAGACATTATCAAGCGATTGAATTTGTAAGCATCTCCATTGACCTGATTTGAATGTATCTTCTCCACTTGAAGCAGCATGATTAACGCCATTCTAATGTCTCTTGCCATGCCATGAGCACTAAGTCACGTTCACCGGGGTAAACAATGTCACATTACTAGCGTTCTCGTCATCTAATTTGTCAGTGCTTGGCAACCGGTAACGTTTTTATGCGTAAGCAAATTTAAGATGTTCAACAGCGTCTCATGGCATAGTAAAGGAGAAAGCTAGCGAAATACGTAGGTAACAGCTCGCAAATAGTTGCCAGTGGTGAATAAGCGTTATTCCGAATGTAACCAATATTGCAACAAATAACTCTTCTACATTGCCTGAAAAGGTCTAGTCATTTCGAAACACGTCGATATATTACACACCTCAGTGCCAGCTCCCGTTTCTGCACAAATTCGCTTCCTCCCGTCACCAATAGGGGGAACACGCAACGGTTGCAAAGCGCATCAGTCTCGGGTCATGGCTGAGAGATCAGCTGGATCTCGACCTCGCTCTCCAGTCCTAGACAGTCAACGATATCCATTCGGTCTGGACGGTCTCAGTTGATCCGCTGACGCCCTGTTGTCAGCGGAATAATCGAGCGGCGACGCCTCGGTAGCGGCAACACCAGCCTCCCCGGGAGGTGACGGGTTTCACATCATCTGGCCAGCCATAGAGCCTCATCAATGGAGCAGTATACCAGGCAGCCCGTCCAGAACGCCTTGCTGACCCGCAGCAACCCTTGATAATCTAAGGATATATACCCCAATGAGTTTTATTTATGGCTATGACTTGGATATATCTAAGGAAGATAATCTAAATTTATAATACTATGGTTGCTTAATAGGAATGGCCTATATTATATTAATGATTTCACTGATGTATACATAAGTCTCAGGTATGGGTTTAGATAGAGCATCTTATTCTGGTAGAGTATTGATATATAAATCAAGTGCTATCATAACGCAAATCTTAGTATAAATCGACAGTATCACTGTATTTTGAGACGAGTCTGTTGGTTGGGAACTTGGGTCTATACAGCCATGCGCTTAGAAAAGAAAATAAAGACGACACTAAAGCTTTTATACGAAGAGATTACAGTAGACAAAATTCAATATGCTGTGTCAACAGTCTCTCAGGTGTACATTTTATATAAAACTGTATATGTCTATCAGAGGCAAGTTGTGCGGACGACGGATATTAGATAATTACCGATAACGAAAGACGTACGCCTACGTAATAAGTCATTACGCAACTTTCGGGGGTTGAATCTGGAAAAAATACTCAGCTTCTAGTCTTTCTTTCGATTGCATATTGGGTCTCCTGGCAATTGAGCCAAGATCCGCCATGGTAGCGGCGGAAGACAGTGGGCAGTCCCACACAGTGAAATATCTTTCGGAAGTTACTACTCCTCCGAAGCTCCGAGCGAACTCCCTTTCAATGGTTCCTAAATCATCAGTAACGGCACAGGTTTATGAAAATGATTGGACATATATTTGCGATACTCTAGATAATGTATTACGGCCTGGAAGTTAACAAGTTCCGAATCTAAGCAACCTGGTTCCGGATGATAGTAAAATTTGGATAGCTTATCCGAAGGGAGAGATTTTAGATTGATATATACAATCTCAGAATTATAATTGCACGTCAATCCAACATCTACATTATTCTTCACTAATGATTTAGAAACAAGAGGATCCAAGAGGCTTCATTGATTCATCGAATCGCACTTCACCAATAAAAACTCTTGGGATGAAAGTATTGATAATAGGCGGCGGTGTCGGAGGACTTTGCTTGGCGCATGGTCTTCTCAAGACAGGAATAGAAGTGCAGGTGTTTGAACAACAGGTAAGAGTTATCGACGCAAAGAGTCTTGAAGATATTCATTAAACTAATAATAGGCTTAGTCAAATAACACTGAGAACTTGGCTGGGTATGGAATTCATATCAATCAAGACGGTAGACGTGCATTGCGGACCTGCCTGCCACTTTCGAACTGGACGCAACTCCAGACTATTTTCACACCCGCTGGGGCACAATTATATTTTCGCGACACACAGCTACAGCTCTTAGCCGAACGAGACGATGCAGAGCTAAGTGGAAAGTCGATCAAAGAAACAGAGCGATGTGGTATTGGACGACTAGAGCTTCGCGATGTCTTACTCGAAGGTCTTGTCAACAAATCATCTCCGGTTGTCCATTGGAGCAAATTCTTCATTCGATATGATCAACTCTTAGGCGGGCAGGTTCGCGCTCATTTTTCCGATGGGACTTTTGTCGATGGAGACTTACTTGTTGGTGCTGACGGACCAAACTCGACAGTACGCCATCAGTATCTTCCAGATCTCAAACGTTTGGATCTTGGGGTTTCTGCCATTGCCGGCCGTTACTTGCTTGATGAGCAGCGAATTGAAAGCCTTCCGGCTGAGATAACGGATGGATCACTCAACAACATTGTCCCATATGGGAAAGGTTGGATGTTCAGCTCAGCATGGAAGTCCAGACCCGCTGATGGAAATCATTGTTCGGAGGCGGAACACTACGTTGTTTGGGCGTATGTCTTGCCAACAGAAGATATTCCTCAAAATGCCAATGCACTCGACGGATCGAAGTTGAGAGACCGCGTACTTGAGGTCACGAAAGGATGGTCGCCACAGTTGCGGAACATGTTGAGCGACTCAGATACGTCCTCTATCAAGTATCTATCTCTGCGTTCGATGCCAACTCTGTCCAAATGGGATCCCAGTAACATCACCCTTCTGGGTGATGCTATTCACAATATGACACCTATGGGCGGTATTGGTGCCAACACTGCACTTCAGGATGCAGAAGTTCTTTCAAGGCATATCACGGACGTTGCGGCTGGTAGATTAACCATAACTGAAGCAGTTAGCAATTATCAAGATGAAATGTTAGTTTATGCCAACGAGGCATTGCAGCTGTCTCGAAGAAATGCGGAAAACGCATGCAACGGGGGAGGCATCCGACGCTTTATTTTTCGAGGTCTTCTCCGTGCCGCACAGGCCTCCCCAGTTATTATGCGTGCAACTATTGGACGAACGGCAGTGAAAGAGTAATAGTTATATATACGGGTAATTGAAATACCCCTTCTTGAGTATGAGAAATAAATTGTTGCGCTCTGGGCACTCGTAATGGTAAAGCATAAGCGCCTGTGGCTAAATGAAGCCCAAATAGATGCCATTATATTTGTCCACTGGCTCAAACCATGCTAATCAACTCTTATGCAGTACTCTATGGGCATAATGAATCTTGATTAAACCGTCCTTGATTATCCCCAGATCCCCAACATCGTTCGCTTTCATCTCCCTGCTCTTATTAGCAGCCTTTAGCCTTGGTGGGCGGCTCATGCTTACGCCCGCTAGTATGCTACTTAGCATTGTTAGTATCCTAAATAATGTTGTAAGCTAGTAGTCCAGCGTCTCCTGCAGCTTCAGCCCCCTCCAAGCCAACACGATGGCATTACTAGTATATATTGTTTAAGGACATGTGAGGTTGAGAGATTTCGCTTCACCTCCAACGGTACGTTGTATAGTAGCTGTATTTCCACCAATCCTGTAGGATTCATTACGCAAGGTGTTTATGCTCGCCGATGATGTTGAAGGTTCCCCGCGATAGTATACCGTCATATACATCGGGTCAAAATTATCCTTCCTACCCGAACCAGATGTGTCGAGATCAAATTGAGAGGCTTTCTTCTCAGTCTTCCCTCCTACTCGACCGAAATTTCGTTCCCCTGAACTACAAAAGGACGTATCGAAGGACATTGACACCGCCTGCAATGGAAGCATTTGAGGCCGAATTGGCCAAAGCAACAAACCTTGACAAGGGGGACATGCTGGGCGCCGTCGCTATAGTCATTGACAATAACGGTGAGACAAGTCACTTCCCCACGAGTGTTGAAATTCGTATGAAGGTGTAAGAAGAGAACATGTAATTCATACTGCGGGTACGAGCAGGAAATTTCTTATACCGACATGCTGCTGGACGCCAATTACTTGATACTGACTCGCCGCCGTTGGATCCTGATTGCACTATATCGCTCACCTCTGCAGGCAAGTTCTTTACCAATATCGCGGCCTTGCAATTGGTTGAACGTGGTATTTTGATGCTCGACGAGCCAATTACCAGGTATCTTCCAGAGATTGAGAAATGCCTGCTCGTGGAGGAAGTGGATGAAGAAATACGGCTACGCCCCCCAATTTGCAGCGTCACGTTGCGTCACTTACTCTTGAACACGAGTGGAATGGGCACCCCCGATTCGTACCAAGAACGGTTTGGCAGCGTGGATAGAGTACCGCCCCCAGACTTTCCCGATGACGCTCATCCCTTAGCCAGGAACCAATTTACACACCTCTTCTTTGAGCCTGGTGAGGGCTTCGAGTACGGATGGGGTATCTATTGCGTGCAGCTACTCGTCGAGCGGCTTGGCGGTAAGGATCGGTTCTTCGAGTACGTCGACCACCACATCTTTGGCGCGCTTGGCATGACCACTTCCACCTACCGACCGGCTCTAGCGCCGCATATCTGGAAGCGCCGCCTGCAGATGGTAGAGCGCAAGGTGGACGCCTCTACGAAGAACGGCAAGGCATACCTCGTGGCCCGTGACAAAGATACGTATGGCCTGACCTGCAGTATATCCGATCTTGCCCGGCTCTTTGGCGATATTATGTCGCCGGATTGCAAGCTGCTCCAGCGCCAGGAACATCGTGATCTGTTTTTCATGCCGCAGTTGACTCCCAGTAGCCATGCACATCAGTCATTGCTGGCCGAAACCACCAACTATGGCTTCCTGCTCCCCCTCAAACAGGACGTGTCGCATAAGGTATCCTGGGCATTAACACCTCCTCCGGCCATGAACTGGACCGCGGCGGGCGCACTTGTTGAAGAGGACGGTACTCTCCCCGGCTCATGTATCCCGAAAGGGACAGTCGCGTTTGAAGGTCAACCCAATATCATTTGGACCATGAACCGCGAAAAGGGGCGTATGATGCTTTTTGGTACCCAGTTACTGCCTGGCTATGATGTGAAAGCACATAATCTTGCGGTTCAATTCTTGTATGACGCATGGAAGACATTTGGCTAGGTTCTGACAACCCGGGTTCCTAAAGCGGTATATATGAGCCAGAGTTCTAGCAACTGTTGCAAAATAAGGCAACGTCTTCTGGTCCCACCTGATTTTGGCGCCTTTCCCATGTTTAATGTATAACCCATTTACTATTGAAGCGGCAATTGGGTATTCCCAAGTTTGCGTGTGTGCAACTGAGATCAAACGTATGGAGGTGATGCTATCATTATCGCTTGATACGCTTCTATGGAGATGTCGGTAATCGAAAGCAAAGGATTCTTGCTGTAGGATGTGTATTATTTTTGTGTGCCACCCGTCTCCATGTTTGAACTTACATGGGTATCTCGTGTATCTTGCTTCTCCGAGTTTTGTTATCGCCCAGCATCTGACCTTGGTCTGGGCATGTACGATCTAAGCGACGCCAAGGCGGCTTCGGATCAATCCAAGTGTTCCCCTCATATTCGTCCTTCCTATTTTGGACGACATCTACGATCAACAAGTACCAAGTATGCAATATTGAAGAATATCGTCAGTAGAAAGTGCTGGCCACCACACCATCCGCTCCAATGGGATGTTCGGCAATTGCGGATCGCCAGCCGCCGATGGCCCCCCCTTCCTACCTTCCTACTTTCCTACCTGTGTAAATTATCTAGGCCTTTGTAGCTTATAGCGCGGCTATATATAGTATTCGGATCTTTTGCCAGGCTTGTTTTTATGCGAGTTTGCGAGTTAATTTGTAATCCCTTGCTGAGCAATCAATTACGAAATCAGCCGTGCCGGTGTAGTGTATAGACATTGAGCTTAGCTGTATGCTTATTCTAGAACTTCAAATCAATAGCGGCTATCCTGATTCTGATAGGCTTGCTATTGCTGCAATGGAACTCTACATACTACACCGCTGTCTCTATATTCTTACCACCTTCTGTATCCGATGGCCAAAAGAAGGAAGATACTAATACCTCTTCAGTAATAACTCTGTGGCCGGACACATGGTTGTCCCATTAAACTGTGTTTATGCAATTAACCTGTTTCCGGTGCCGCTTTGATACGTGAACGGCAGGAGTTTTCTCTCCCGGGAAAGCCTTGTTGAGCTTGCCTCAGAGGTTGATGATTAGTATATGACTTGCTTGCGTGATCGGCAGCCCGCCCTTCCAAGAATGCATAAAACTTAGACAGTGTGCTCTGGCAGTTTGCCAATTGTCAAAAAGTGTAGACCTGAGCTTCTGCTTTCCTTTGAGTGGAATAAGTAGGTTGAAAGATGCGCCTGTCAGTGGCTTTAAGCAACGGCGCAGCCGTGGCGCTAGCAGCTTCGCCTCAAGCTATACAACACGTCTCGAGGGCCGACAAAGTCGAGCCATGCGCCGAAGTCAGCAACTTATGGGCCGCTCAGATTTCAAGCACCGGTGAGTCTTCCGCACACCGGATGAAGATATCAAGTTCTGCTGACACCGCCGCGCTTGCTAGCCTTACCGAGTGTGCCCGCCTCTCTTGCTTATGCCTGCCTGAATACGATTCCCCTCCATAAAGACGCTGGGATTGAGCTGATTGACTCTTTGGAGCCATATCTCGAATGGCAGACGGACGCGGCCTACAAGGCAGACCCGCCTGCCGATTACTTCTACCCGCCTCACGACATTTTCAAGGCACTTGCCGGCGTTAGGGCAGATCTTGTGGCGGACAAGTATACGAACGAGTACGAATTCCAGGTGGATCTTTACGCTCGAGTCTTCGCTCCAGCGCACGATGGACACTTTGTCTTCTATCCAGATGCGCTGACCATTGCGTTCGAGTGGACACGGGCCAAGCCCATCGTGTCAATCAGTGAGAATGGACGGGATTTGCCCGTAGTGAAACTCTATGGTGAGTCTCATGAGTTAAGCTGCTCGTGTTGTTGATATGTTCCCTATATACAACCGCGTGGACAATAGCTGATCCAAAAAAAAGAGGATGTTGCCAAGGACCCAAAGACAGCGCCTACAATCACAAAGATCAACGGCATCGAGGCTTCAAAATACATCCTTGACACCATCGCAGTGGCTTCTTTCAACCAGGATATAGATGCTGCCTACAACTCCATGTTTTACTCCAAGGGATTCGCGGCGGCTACGGGCACTCAAGGATACTTTTCAGGCGGCGGCCGCATCCGATACCTCTACCAGGGCCCAGAGACGAAATTTACCTTTGACAATGGAACCACCGCAACCTTTGAGAACACCGCGTCCGTCAAGGCAAATATGACGGGCGTCGTGGATGGTCAATCCTATTTTGATACCTTTTGCTTTCTGAGTGTCGATTTCTTTCGACGCAGTGCTGTGCCTGCTGAACCTGCTACTATCGGCGCGAGAGCTCAGCCGGGCCAGAACCCCGGGTACCCAGTGCCAGTTCTGGCTACTAACGACGGCATTGTGTCTGGCTACTTTCTCGAAGGTGACGGCTTGGAAGATGTCGCGGTCATTTCGATCCTCACCTTTGAGCCCAGCTCCCCGACCCAATTCCAAGCCGTCGTCCAAAACTTCTTTGCAGAAGCGGTAGCCGCCGGGAAATCGAAGCTTGTTGTCGACTTCCAGGGCAATCCCGGAGGTTTCATAGCTCTGGGCTACGACTTTTACGGTCAACTCTTCCCCCATATCCGAGCGGATGGGTTCTCGCGGTGGAAGCTCAGCCCAGAGTTCGAGACTATCGCCCATGCCTTTAGTAACGCCACCAAGGGCGTGAATCCTTATACTGAGGCTGATATTGGAAAGATTCAGGCGTATTTGACGTCGGAGAATTGGCGCTTCGACCTGGACAGGAAAGAGCAGCCTTTTACCAGCTTTGCGGACAAATTTGCACCAAGGGTTTTCCAGGGTACAAACTACACGGATCTAATGAGGTGGAACTGGAGCGATCCTCTTATCTCAACGAACTTCACAACCGGATTTGGCCTCGGGATTTCAGGATATGGATCCCGCGCAAATCTCACTCAACCGTTTCTGCCAGAGAACATTGTCCTTCTTTATGATGGATCCTGCGCCTCGACTTGTACATTGGCATCCGAATTCCTCAGAATCAACGCAGGCGTCAAGTCTGTTGCTTTCGGCGGCCGGCCGAAGAAAGGCCCAATCCAGGCAGTCGGCGGGGTGAAGGGTTCGCAAGTATATCAGCTCACCAATATCTACCAGCTTGCCGAGCAAGGGATAATCCTTGGCACGAGTCCTGCGAATGCGGAGGCGTTGCAGAACGTCAACCCCCTCCCGATCGTCCGCAGCACGGCGGGGTCGGTGAATGTGCGAGACCAAATACTCCGACCGAACTTGCATGATGGCCTGCCGGCGCAGTTTGTCGTCGAGCATGCCGACTGTCGGCTTTATTGGACAGCGCCCATGGTCAATGATATCACCGAGGTCTGGAAGGCTGCTGCCAACGCAGCCTTCAACAATGCCAAGTGTGTAAACGGTGGCATTGCGCATAGGGCTCCGAAGTCTCTTGTCCGGCCCGTTGCGAACCCCAAGTTGCCCATGGATATTGATTTCGACAAGACAGAGCGCTCAGAGATGTGGAATGCAAAGTTCCGTCTGCGCACTACAGAATGAAAGTTGGGCTGCTGGGGAAGCCAAGTCCTGCATTCACTTAGACACGCAATAGGAGTAGCTGAAAAACAATTAAATGTAAAGAACTCTTCGATATTAATGGGAATATGTATCCTTTTGTATGCAATGTAAGGTGGTAAAAAAAAAACAAGTTCAAAAATATAAGTAAAAATACAACTGTATTGCGAAACTCACCCTTGCAACTAGTTTGGAGTAAATGTATTCCTCTTTATAGTGCCAAATGCCCCTCTTGTCCAGTCGCCTTCTGGGAGATCCATTCCGCACCACACGCCGCCATCTCCATCGTCGCATTCAACCACGCATACTCTGCGTGCCGGCACATGGCCACTCGAACTGATACCAATCTGAGCCAACCTGCCCCCTGTACCTAAGGGGCTTAAAGTCGCCCCCCGAAACTCCATGTCAAGGAACTTGATTCTCCTCCAACTGCTCACCACAAATGATAGACCGTCTGTGCCCCGGGGAATCGGATTCTGGTTCAAATTCGCCAGTACCCAATCAACGACCGGCTCCTGGACGTCTTGCGTTAGATGGGTTATGGTCTTTCGCACCTCAAGCGCCACTGCACCCAAGGACATGGCCTGGAGTTGCGCCACTGTTAAAGGCCTTAACAATGGAACTGGAAATACACCATTATGAAGGTATACCCCCGCATGAACAGCGAATCGCTCAGGTAGTTGCGAGCGCAAATCGATCGGAAATGATAAGTGCACAACAGTCGATGATGGCGAGGCGCAGGACGCAGCCCATGTCCGCACCAAAAAGGCAAAAAGAACATCATTCTCACTTAGCTGCGTTGTATTGGAGATATCTTGCTGCGCCTCTCGACGCAGTCGCCTGATTTCAGATGACGGAATATGAAGTGACATATTCTTGGTAACGGGTTCCTCTTCAAATTCTTTCAAGGTAGCTTCCATTAACTTAGTCACAGAGTCCCCAACAAGGCACGACCAACCACTGGGTATAAGCTCAGAGTCGTTGGCTGGCTTAGATGAGTCGCCAAGGCCATGTAAGGGGTTCCACCCTAGAGGAGTCGGACTAGGAGCCTCATCCAAGCTGTTGTTCATGACCGTTGCCCATGATCGGAGGATTGTCTCAAAGCCCCTGGCATCGGTGACAAGATGAGGAATCTGGACGCTTAGAAACGTCGCATCACTTAGCACTTCGACATGCACCTTCAAAATTGGCGAGTTGAGCTCTGGTTGATTCGGATGTTGAAAGTATTCATCTAGGGCTCTTTTTGGACCTTCAAAGATTCCAAGATCTGGTGGACCGGGGTGGAGAGTGATTTGGTCAGAGCGAGCATTTAGATGTCCAATGGATGGCACAGCCGATTTCACTGTCTGCTCAAGGCGTTGGTTCGAGGAGAACTCAAAGGCAACGAGAGAATCTCGGGAGATCGACTCTGGGCGAGGAACATAGAAATAATCTAGAGCCGACGTCTATGAACGAAACGTAAGAAATAGCTCAAACACGGGTTGATGGATGTGTTTACAAACCAAACGCGAAGCTAAGACTCTATACTTTTGGATAACAAGCGCTTCCAGTGAGTCACGAAGCTTCCTAGAATCTAAACATCCTTCCAAGTAAACATAATATGCCGTGACAAACGGCTTCACTAAGTGTGTCGTGTCAAGAGCATTAATAGGAATAACATCAAACTTGAGATTTGGTGTAGGTGCGTAGGTGCGGAAAGAACCCTCGAGACGATTTAACCGAGAGGCCATTGCGGCAAAGGTGAAGGCGACGGGCTGCTTGCCCCAGGATGCTAGCTAAGTCGTGGGGACAGAGGTTTACGGATATAAATAGAGAGAACAGTCAGATTCATTTCGTTCTTGCGTCACCAGTTGTAAATAAATTATACGCTAAGATGGGAAAGATGCGTTGGGCTCTGGTTTACTACTGGGGATGCCATGTATTGTGACCGTTGATATCCTAGCTCTTATCTAGTGTCTAACCAAGAGTTGTAAGGCTTTTGATTAGGGAGAAGCATGACGCCGTCACGCCGCTGTTGCATGCTAAACGGGAATCTGTGATTGGATTGAGGATGAGGAGCTTCCGTCGTGAAGACTATGGTATGCCACTTTAGTCAGATTGATCTGTCCTAGACTTAATACGGGAAGCGGTCCCCCTGTTGCTTGTGCAAGAAATCTTGTTATGCATCATGAGAAAACACTGAAAACTACTTATCTTCTCACACGAAAGTTTTGACAAATCCGAACAGTCTATAAGCCTATGGCCCCTAATACTAACGATTAGTTACTTTCTCAACTGTGGTCTCCCGGAGTTTTGGAATATGATTTGGAAGACGTGAAGAGCCAAAGTTGGCAATATTGTAGAAAGCGCCGGTTGCACAACCTGTTTCAGAAGTACAGGGTGAGTTGTCCACAAGCCTGACAATTAATAAAACATGTCCCGCCTGTAACTTCACGGACAGGTGAAACTCTGATAAAGCGAAGGCAGTGTTATGACTCCGGTACCTGGCTGCACAATGAGGCCACGGACGCACGGTATCTCTCACAACTCATAGCGGGCTGTGCCCTTTTGTGGGTAAAGCCTATCCAATGTAAGTAGCAAGGCGTGAATATTACACGGACACGATTTACGGGTTCGCTTATATGTAGATGCTTTCTCTCGATAATACATCTGCTAACCAGCCGCGACAATTGTCCATACTAAGTTAGTAAGTACCGAAGGTTGCCGAAGAGCGAGCGCCATTGGGCGCGACGGCTGACCGACACCAAATGAGGAAAACGGTGTACCTGTTGCGTTTTTTGAGAAGGAAATGTGGCGTCAGTGGATTAGTTTATCTCGGTCAACACTACCATTCTTGTGAAGGGGCCATCTTAACATTAGAGATAAATCTTTGTGGCCGGAAAACATGTGATTTTGTTTGTACCGCTTGATGGGTCGTATAATTACAATGGTACGTGGACACTATTAGCAAACTAACTGCTTATTGTATTATTTAGTTAGGTAGTCAAGTAGTTACTTTTGGTCTGCTGGAGGATAACGTGGCGTTGACAAGAGACTCGTGTCTGGGACAAATGAGTTGAGAAGTTCCCGCGAAGCGATGAGGTCGTTCAACCAAGTATTTAATAAATGGATACGACTATGTATGGACCTCAAGAGCGATTACACGTCATTCTGCTCATACACAATCCACTTTTTGTCCTGAAGAGCAGCTAGGCGATGCGGCATTGCGTGAAGTGAATACTTCTCGCCCGTTATAAACTTATAGAAATCATCCGCGCTCCGATATTTGACCAGTATCATATCATCCCATTCATCTTCCGCCTCTCCGATCAGGAGCCCCATGTGCTTGCCATAAAATAGTACCTCATTCTCAGTTCCCTCAGACGCCTTCAAAAAGGCCGGTGCGTAGCGCTCATGGAATGCCTGCCATCCAGAACAAGGAGGCAGAGCTCGTATTTCAGGGAGATCATCCAGACGGTATTCGGCTTGTTCTCGGTACCGAACCAAGTTCAGCATATAGACGGGCTTGTCTTTGGCTGCGGTTTTCAAGATTGCGCGTATGGCGTTCTCCGCAACACCGAGTTCAGAAAAGGGAGACATGGCTGACATATTGCTAACTTTGAGTTTGTGAATTTTGTAACCAAGGGTGTCTTTATGATTTTGAACTGAAAGAGCATAATATTCTCAGCATAGGCTGGAGTGTTTCTTTAATAATGTAAACTCGCAGAGAGAATATTGTCCCTCATTGTCAGCTTACTAAGATTCATATTGAACTTGAAAAAAAGTCTCCGAGTAACAGGATGATTCCAAATGGCTGTATTCTCTATTAAGAACCTAGAGATTTGATCAAAATTGGGGTCGTCTTTAAACCTACAAGTTCAAAGCCGCATTTATGGCAGACTTTGTGTAATAAACATCTACGCTACATTCGGAGACGCAGGGTTTATGCCTTCTTATGCGAAAAGTACGGAAGATACAGAGAGGATTAGATGTGAAGCTTTGTGTACTGTTTCCACGAGATCGTTGCAGCCAGACAGAAATATGGCAACTAGACAAACTAACTGATGCTGCCTAGGTAGTTAGTGACACAGATTCGATGTGTAGCATCTCGTTCCACACAGTCCTGACGATGACACGAGGCCCGCAGGTATATCGAGATGATTACTCACTAATTCTGCAATGCCTGGGGGATCTATTTCCGAATCAGAAAAAGTCTCAAAACTCAAAGCATTCACTCATATTCAGTATAGAATTCACCCAACAAGCGGTAGGGACAGGTACCAAGGTAATACTAGTACCAGCTAACTCATGCACTAGTGCGGAAAAGGCTGTCAGTGCGGAAATAGCTTCTAGTGTGGAATAGGCTTCCGGTTAACGTCTGGATACTGGTACATAGCTCGTTTTCCACGTTTACTTGGCCAATCCTTCAAATTGCTTGTAGTATCACAAAATCAATGGTAGGTGTTGTCACAAACGCACAACGGCTTACCAAGCTTCGTTATAACTTTATTAATTAATATTTAATCTCTACTGATTGCTAATCTGAGATTTTATATAATACCCTCCTAGAAAGCTCTCGATCCAAACTATTTAAGCCGGTTATGAGAAGGACAGCTAAACTGAAGAAGAGGTAGCCATTCACTTTAAAAAGTGAAATCGAGCTGCGTTTAGAATAGCTCACCACATCTAGCTACCTCCACATACCATTGCTGAGTACACATTAAGATGAAGGGACTCATTCTGGTATTCTTGTTTGCCTCGCCTACCAACACAAGTATCTAACTGTTTTGATAGATTACCGGTGGTACCGGCTTCGTGGGGTCGCACATCATTCAGCATGCCCTTGATGCTGGCTTTCCCGTTCGAGCGTCCGTACATTAGCCTCTCTGCTCAGACATCCATTTCCTAGCGAACTGACTCTTCGTATAGTGTGGCTCGTCCAGGTAAGGCTTCGGTTATTCACGCCATGAATCCTAATGCGTCGGGCCTAGAGGTTGTCGAGGTGAAGGACCTAGCAGACGGCGACTTCACCAATGCTTTGAAGGGTGAGTTGACGCTCTTGAATATATGCGATAACCCTGGTTGTACTAAAGACGTGATATTAGGAGTCGAGGCTGTTATTCACTGTGCCGCACCAAGCTTCGCCGACCCGACTACACCATCTTTGGTGGTCTGGAAGGGTGCTTATGATGGCACTGTTCATCTTATCGAGCAGTCCCTGAAAGCGGGAATTAAAAAGTTTATATATACGGGGACATTTATGAATCTATTCGGGGATAATGGCAAATCAGCTTTTGGTGCTGAGTTGGTTGGACCAAGTGGTAAGTCTCGAAAAACTATGTTTCGCCTTCCCAGTTATCTATTCAAAGCAGCACAAAGCAACACGTTAAAGCGGGGGCTTATAAAAGATAGACTGGAATATGATCAAACAAGAGGATGTCTATATGAAGGACGATAATCCTGCTGGTCCTGTTATGGCGTATCTCGGCGCCAAAGTACTTGCTGAGCGTAAGATGTGGGAATTCGCTGAAGCTAACCCTCAGGTAGATTTTACCTCAGGTACGCTACTACCCCCATACTCGCACACTAATATGGAGAAGCTAATGCTCTTAGTGATCCCGAGTGGTATCTATGGCCCTTTCGCCAATAATTTCCCAAGGCCGAGCAACATCCCCGGATTAAGCACCAACCAATTCATCTACATGCTTCTCAACGGTGGCCCCGAAGGCCCCAATACATACCCACCTATATTCGTGGGTCATACGGTTGATGTTCGCGATGTTGCGAAAGCCCATATTTTGGCTCTAAGCGCAGACCCACTTCCTAACAAGCAGCAAAAGCGTTTTATTTTATCTGAGGGCGTCCATAAATGGCCTGAGGTAGCTGACATGGTACGCAAAGAGCGGCCTGAACTTGCGCCACGCATGCCGGGAAAGGATGCTGTCCCGCCGACACAGACGGAAGCGCCACTGGACACCTCCTTGGCTCAAAAGCTCCTTGGTTTTGAGTATCGCCAGTGGCAAGAAATGTTCCTCACAGGCATTGACGAGTGTCTAAAATGGGAGGCTAGCCGTGTTTAAAGCGGAAGTACTTGGTCTCAAAGACACTTATTTAAAAACAGTCAATTTATGGCGCTTACCCCCTTTTACTACGTCAGATGTTCTCTACCCCCACGGTGTTGATATGTGTAGGTTGGGTGTAATATTGTATTGATGAAAGGTATTAGTTATCTGTCATAAAATTGGGGGCAAGGCCC
The DNA here is from genome assembly GCA_002022785.1 of Trichoderma guizhouense. Taxonomy (NCBI): domain Eukaryota; kingdom Fungi; phylum Ascomycota; class Sordariomycetes; order Hypocreales; family Hypocreaceae; genus Trichoderma; species Trichoderma guizhouense. The sequence goes on along the minus strand of LVVK01000005.1, from coordinate 2,005,739 downwards.
CTTATATATGTATACACAGCCCACGAGATCCGCAGAGATAGATCGGTCAGAGATACTCTGCAGTCAATGCGGAGGCCTCACTAGGCCTGTAGACATTATACTGGCAAATGGGATTAGCAAATTTGATACAGCATAGACATATGGCGGCAGCCAGACCGGATCATTCTTGGGAAGTTAACGAGTCTCATAAACAGTCATGTTTTGGGTGTACACATACGCCTCCGAGCCCACAATTCCCAATCTCCTCAGGAAGCTCGACCTGAAATGGAGGGCTTCCAATGAAGATAGTTGCTTTCACCGTTTGTGCTGCGCTTGCGACCGTAAGTGATTTCCGCGTTGGCGCAGGTCCTCGACATACGGCATTGTCTATAATTCGTTTTCTCTGAAGCCTGAGGAAGTATGAGTCATCCAACGATACAAAGAAGAGAAAACTTCTTCAAGGTGAGAGCTGGCGTACCTGCGAGTAGCCCATCAATACCAAACGCATTGACAGTTGTTATGGAAAGTATTAACAGCCATCGCTATGGCAGTAATTCCCTGTTTTGCCGAGTTGCCATATGAAACTCCAGCGGAACTTTGCTCCGCCGCAAGCTGGATATGGGATTGCCTCGGAAGTAGCGTCAGAATTAGTCGCCTTTAGCCGATTTACAAAAGGGGAGAGAAGGTCATAGCCTGGAGAGCTGCTGATACCTCATGCACCAAAGATGTGGACGGAGAGACAGGATTGTGCAGTGATCAGGACATAAGATGTCGTGACGAGAAACGCGATATTCAAGCGCGACTGGACTTGTGATATGAGTGCGAATGTAATGTGGTGGCGCTGAGACAAGTGAAGCAGACGTCTCCATGGTCCACCGTTCATAATCACAGAAGCAATCATAGTCAACACAAGGCCTTCACCTGGCTTACAACCTACATGTCTTAGATCAAACTGCGGAGTTAAAACACTGAAACAGAGTATGGTAGTAACACTTGCTATTTAGCCTGAAAGGTAAGCTTTCCGTCTTGCATTTATTTAGTATTATTACAGGGCGGATTGGGGATTAACTCGCCCACATTGTTCAAGGGTTAAGGGAATAATCAAGGCACCAGAAACCTCCCTAAAAGATATTCGGTAGTGAGAAAATATAGCAACTGGATTTTACCATTTTCCCACCCAATTTAGCCTTCGGCAGTTCCCAAAATCCCAACTATATCAGTATTGCAATGCTAACAACCAAGAAGGTAATTCACATACCCAGTAACTCAACTTAGCTTTCCTCAAAATTTACCCTTCTGAAACAGCAGTCTTGCTATTAACAAGTGTAATATAATATACAATGATAAACTAAAAAAACCATATATTTGCCCGGGTGCTAGTATAGGAAAATATACTTGCATTTGTTCCCAATGCAACTCGGAGCCAGATTTGTTAATGTTGCATACATAAAAAAAGACGTCTTATTCTAATTAAGCCTATTGGAATGTTTTACATCCAAGGTGAAACATGTTCATTGCTGTTTATTTCTTGTTTTGTGTAAATGGTATCATTTGTTCTCCATCAATAACGAAGAATTTACACCACTTTTCTTTCATGTACTAATGAACGTCATTTGTTTCTTATCATTTTTTGAACAACTACCTAAGTGAAATCTTATGTCCCTGTTGGTACTCGCGATAATGACCGGCATTTGTGTAGTCTTCTCCTTATTTGGCCTCTTAGGCTTGGCACTGACAGAAACTAACAGGCACCGCTGAGGCTTAAAGAGATAAATGTCAAGCGTGATTGTGACCAGCAGGGGTTGGGATGAGGCGAATTGTATGCTCAAGGTAGCATTAGTTCAACCATCCCTTTTCGCCGGCTAATGGCTAATGCAGAAAATAATATTCTCCAATAATTACAGATGTATCGACAATGAAAGACGTTGTATATGGAGATGAAGATGTCAACTAGACATGTGGATGGAAGGAGTTCCTTTCTCATTAGGCCGCATAAAACAAACTACCAAACAGTCCGTCTTACTTGAGCTGCGCTGGGGTGTTATTGAGACCCTAATCCGTCCCAGTTGGGAGAGTGCGCATAGGGTTGTAATGTTTCGGAAGCCGCGCACTTTTAGGCTATTTCTCTCTCTTTAACAATTATGCATATTATGCCTAATTTCTTTTCTATTTTTTCGGGCATTTAATAATCTTTGGCATTGCTACTAGCTGCATTGGCTTTTGTACATTGGGGTGTAGCTGCTCGGTGGAGATAACGACCAGGCTTAAAGTATGCTATACCTTGTAAATCGTATTGATGGTAGGAATAAATATACATTGTATGTTTTCTTCCGTGAAGGGCTTACAAATGACTTTTCATTTAGTGGAAGACGAAAGGAAAAAAGATTTACTAAACAATTAACCGCCACCTTGGCAGGTCATAGCTCTGATGTTACTCTTCATATAAACACAATGCTACGGGAGAGCGGTTGTTATTGGATAAATCCAGCGGATACATTACATAAATTCTCAGAGTCACAAATTGTTTCCAAGTGTTGGGTTGAAGATTTAGGAATACAGGGGTGGGTTTATGTATTCTGCTACGATATATATAACCTAGTCTTATCTTCATTTTTAAAAAAAAAATATATTCACGATCAGCTATCCTCTGGATGGGAATTTATTTCTCCTTATACTTGAACCTTCTGGGAGACATTTGATTCAGCTATAATGTTGTACACAACACTCCTCTCCCTGGCCTTTACTATTGCCAGTAGCGTCGCCTCTCCTATCGAAGAAAGACAGTCAACTTCTCTGAACTCTAAGCTCAAGGCTCATGGAAAGAAGTACTGGGGCACTGCCACTGATCAGAGTTCTCTGTCCAAAAGTGGCATGTCGACATTCGTGCCAGGACAGTTTGGTCAAGTTACTCCTGAAAACAGCATGAAATGGGATGCGACTGAACCTCAGCGCGGCCAATTCAACTTTGCCGCTGCAGACTACCTGGTCAATTACGCACAGCAACATGGCCTGTTGATTCGCGGGCATAACCTCCTATGGCACTCACAACTACCATCATGGGTGTCGAGTATCAACGATAAGGCTACTTTGACATCAGTCTTACAGAATCACATTAGCAATGTTGCCGGCCGCTATAAGGGAAAGCTTTACGCTTGGGTAAGAACTTGGCGCAATAACTTGCCTGACTACTGTAATAATGCTAACAGATTTTCTACCATAGGATGTTGTCAATGAGATTTTCAACGAAGATGGAACCCTGCGCCAGTCGGTCTTCTATAATGTTCTCGGCGAAGACTTTGTTCGCATCGCTTTCCAGGCAGCAAAAAATGCTGTAAGAGCCTTCTTCCTGACTATAAAGATAAACAGGGTTTTGACAATAATCTTAGGACCCTACCGCAAAGCTATACATCAATGACTACAACCTTGACGACCCAAATTATGCCAAGACCAGAGGCATGATCTCATATGTCCAGAAATGGCGCTCTCAAGGCATTCCCATTGACGGAATCGGCAGCCAGGGGCATCTTAGCGCTGGTGGAGGACCTAAGAATGCAGCTGCTCTTAAGGCACTGAGTGCTGCAGCTCCGGAGGTCGCTATTACTGAGCTTGACATTATTAATGCTCCCTCCTCTGATTACCTCGCGGTCGTTCAGGGATGTCTTGCAGTGTCGAATTGTGTGGGCATTACAAGTTGGGGTGTTCGTGATGTCGATAGCTGGAGAGCTTCTTCGAATCCCCTTCTTTTTGATGCAAACTACCAACCAAAGGCTGCATACAACGCTGTCATAAGTGCATTGTAGATGCTAAACATCTCAGGAGCTGCTTTATTTATATTTATATATACACATAGTTTCGCCAATGGAAGAGTAGTAGATGTCTCTTGAACTATTATTTAAAGAAGTGACTTGTTTTTCCAGCTTACTTTGATCCATAACATATACACGATAATCCACAGATCGAATAGAGTTGGCCTTGTGATGATGACAGAGACCAAAGGGTCCGCAGATGCTGCCTTACTCATAGTCATTGGACGTGCGGTTGAGCTACACGAGGACCGTGTTGTCCTTGGTTTTATAAAGGTATCACTCTTAACCAGCAGGTCGAGCCTGAGGAGTTAAATGTGTACTTCTAAGAAGCTTTGGGCAATTTAACCATCGATGTTAGTATTAGCCTTCAGATGGATAGCCACTGCGCTACCACGAATGTGTATGGGAAGTCAATGTCTATTGTAAGAAACCAAGATCCCGGAAGAGCTTTCAAGATTTATCAGCATGATTAAGAATTCATCACTGAGTGATGGTGGTGATGGAATATTGACTGATGAAATATTGACCAGTGTCAAGTGGCATAACGAGTGTTCTAATGCTGCCGGCTTCAAAGGACTTGCTGCCATTATTTCTGCGGCAATTGGGGCTGATCTGAAGGATATTTGAGTACTGACTGTCAAAGCAAAAATCGAGACCAAGGCTGCGAGTATTTGAAGGGATTGCATGCTCGGACCATTGAGTAAGATATGGCTCCTTGCTTGTCTGGCCATTAAGCAGATTAAAACAACGCTGAGTTCAGTACAGTCCATGGACATGTAGAGTTTCCAAGGCGACAACTAAAGTATCGCAGGGATGCATATAATCTCAATTGTAGTTATGTCTTCGCTCATACTCCGGGGTTAGGTGGTATTAGCAGTATCACCGCGCTCTTCTCATAGAAAAGCAATAATATTACTGGTGCGCTACAGAATCGACAGCTAACATAGGCTTCATGATGAGGTAGGCTTCATGATGAAGTATTTTACGGCAGCAGGTTAGCGATATAACTATTACATTAAGGACATAGAGTAAGTAACAACCTCTACGTATAGTTCAGGCACACCTCAACGCGAGTGGAACACCAGCGGAGGAGGCATTCAGCACAATATCATTACAAAGCATACTTGACCTATCTAGCTTGTCTAAATGTTGAATAGCGGCTAACAAGTCGTGGCGCAAGACATCGAATGCCCTCTAGACACGCCCCGTCACCGGTGCCCAATCTCTTGACTCCGCCTTCTTCACGTCAAATCTCTGACCTATCGTCACCAAGCTGGCGTACACCAACAAGTTCCGGAACGCGCGGGCGTCCGCCTCCTCACCAAACCCCTTGTTGAACCCCTGTTCGACTACTTCGTAGGTCAAGAAACCCAAGTTATCTACAGCCTCCCTCGTCAACAGCTTCTGCAGCATCTGGTGAATGGGCCCTTCCTTAGGCCACTTAAACGGGGCCGAGTAGGGATGCTTCTTCCGCTTGTACAGCTCTTCCGTAATGAATGGCTTTGCCGCTTCGCGTAGGATCCACTTCTCCGTGAGCAGCTTCTGCGGCGCAGTCCCATCCGTCCAGTACGGTCCCTGCTCGCCAAAGTCTTCCGTCTCGGGCGTGTATGCGTACTTGAGAGAAGGCGGCAGCCGGTTTACATACTCGACGAGATGATGGTCGAGGAATGGTGTCCGGGCCTCAATCGAGTGGGCCATCTCGGCGCGATCACCCAGGGTGCTGAGTATAAAGTTGGGCAGCACTGACTTTGTCCAGACGTACTCGGCCGTGTGCAGCGAATGCCAGCGGTTAGCCATCTTGGCGCGTACCTTGGGGTCGTGTGAAGCGGCCACCGTGGCGCGGCAGTTCATGTCTGGCCAGCGACGAGACACCCAGGGCGCCCAGGTGGCTAGAGACGGTTGAAAGTAGAGCGTTGGCGCTACGCCCTGGACGTCGTCGGCGGAGGAGTCTTGGTCTGGGCGGTGCAACCATAGGCCGGACCACTTGATCACCTTTTCGAGGACATCGTTGGACATCCTCAACAGATCGAGTCTGGTTTTCTGGTCTTTCGCCAATGGGGATGTTGGCATTGAGAGATCCGGCTCGGTCAAAACGTCGCCCATGAAGAAGGGGTATCCAGCAAAGATTTCGTCAGATCCTTCACCAGACAAGACGACCTTGAACCCGTTGTCTCGGGCTTCCATCGACAGGCCATACTTGCCAACACCTGCCAGGTCGTGGCAAGGAAGCTCAGTGTGGAAAATGGAATCAGTAAAGTACTCTGCCAAGGTGCCTTCGTTCATGTCCTTTTTGGCGAGGTCGACGCCAAGCCACTCGGCCGTTCGATCAGCAATATCTACAGATGCGTTAGATCAGGGGGCTGTGGGAAGAAAGGCAGTGTGCACGCACCAGACTCGTCAAAACCGGACCCGCTAGGAAACTGTATCGTGAAGCACCGGATATGCTTGCTTGCATCTTCCGTGCCCGCCAACACACCGTCTTCCCTGACGAGGTGTGCCACTATTCCCGCCACGGCGGAAGAATCGATGCCTCCGGACAAGTAGATCCCGACAGGCACATCAGCCCGCAATCGGAGCCGAACGGCCTCGGTGAGTCGCTCCCGGACGCCTGAAATAATGTCGTCAAGTTGGCGTGTCTCAACCTTGTCCTGCGAGAAAGTGTTAGATAAGAGTGTTTCTCTTACTCTGTATGTACCATTGCTGCTGCCCTTACCTTTTCGTTATAGTCCATATCCCAGTATCTGTGATGATGTATGGTCCCATCACTGTGCATCTCTAACCAGCAGCCGGGCAGGACTTTGTGGACATCTTTAAAGACGGTCCTCTCGCCGTTCAGGTACCCGCCATCGACAATGGCCCCGACGTCCCATTCTGGCTGCCAACCCAGTGGCAGGAATGCTTTCGCCTCGGATGCCACCAGTAAGCGTTTCTCCCCTGACTCATCGCGGACAAATGTCCAGTGGAGTGGCTTGATGCCGAAACGATCTCTCCCGGCAATGACAAGGTCCCTGCGCTCATCGTACAAGATGAAGGCAAATTCGCCTCGGACGTGCTCGATGAAGTCGGGAGCTCCGTAGACCTTGTACAGGGCAACCAGCACCTCGCTGTCGCTGTGGCTCTTGAAGTGGTACCCGTGTTGTTCGGTCAGAACTTGACGGAGCCTGTCAAAATCGTACACTTCCCCGTTGACCACTGCGTGTATTGTTCCGTCGTCGCTATGGATGGGCTGGTCAGCATCGATCGACAGATCGTTGATCGACAGGCGCGCATGACCGAGGCCTGTGTTTGTGTGTTACTTAGAAACGGAATCTTCTTGTGAGGAGAAATGGTCATAGCATACCAACTCTAGCATCTTCTGTAGTCCATACATGGGAGTTATCAGGTCCCCTATGGGATATTTCCGTCAAGCCATCCTCTAGTTGCGTAGTCAAAAGGGCTCGCTGCCTTTTTTGATCTTCAAGTTCCCCATTTACGACGACATCATGGTTTCGAGCGCCTTTGAAATCCCCGTTTATCACTGTATTATGGTTGTTATTGGTATTATGGTGACCATTGCGACGCGGGAAGCGCTCGACCGAGATGCTAGCGAGAATGCCACACATTATATCAATGATTTAAGAGGCTCAACTGTGGAAGAAATTACTCAAGATGTAAGGAGAAGGAGATGATTCACCAGGAGCACGGGGGGGAGATATCTGTCTCTGATATACATCCTTGGAACTATGGCTACTGCTGCGTAAATTCTTATTAACTGATGTGTAACTCGTAGCCGTGTCAGCTCGAAAATAGACCACATCAGCGTCTGACCCCAATTAGAGTCTGTTAACGGTATCCACGTCAGACATCACAGTGTCATCACGAAAGCTTGTTTACAACAAAGTTCAGCGTTGGTGATTTTTCTCTTACCGTCAGCAATGATGACATGCTCATAGTCAGCAATGGTTATAGGACAGCTTGAAGAGATGTAAGCTTGTGAGAATGACGCAAGTTACAGCCCTACAGAGCTATGCCCGTATATATTTCCGAGGTCCGAGCAAAGACTAGACTCTCTTATGTAAATGTGGCGATAAGGTTTGATCCTCAGATCAGCCACAGTAAAGCTTTAGTAGGCATCCTGGCACTGCTTTACATGATCACAATATTAGCTCAAGATCCAATCCAACATCATCCAGAAGTGCTGATATTTAGTACGTGATCAAAATTCCGAGGTTTCTTTTGTCGATTAGCTAACTGTAACATTATACGCCATATTTAGTAATACTTCGTTGTAGTATAGCTTTGCGAAGTCAATGGTCGCAGGGTTAGGATCTCATGTGCGAACGGCCGTTTCTGAACTGAATTACTTATGATGCTTTCTTCGCCTGCATGGCAATCTACCATCCAATAATCGCTCTTCTGGTATTTACTTTGGTCATACGGTTATATGACTGTCCTGGTGACAATCGCAGTAATCTCGTGACTGGATTCTTCAATCTAGAGAAAGAGAAACACATGGCTCTGCCCAAATGCTCTGAGGTGGAGCCGTAGAAGTTCCAATTATGGCTAATGTAGGTATGGATGCATCAGAGTAGTGTCTCTGACTCGGCCAATTATTACCACTCTGCCATGCTAGTGCAGCGCTAGCTTTATTTCCTATTTGCCGATTAGAGAACCCAAAATCCCCTGACTATGCCCCCTGGTAGTAGCAATACAGATCTGCCGATATAGGCGGTCATCTCGGAATCCTGGAGAAATCTAGCAGAATCGCCGTAGTTCTTTGGGAAATACAAGTGTCTTTGAGTAAGCAGAGGTCGGAACGGGGTAGGAGAATGAGGGTATTACGGTCATGGTAGAAACAACTTCGCTTCATTAATACGCGGCCCGTCTGATGTAAACAAGATGATTCTACACAATCAAGGCTGCAAATGTGAAGAGAAATAACGCAACTTAGAACTTCTGCATTTTGCAAGACGTACTTTGCGGTGTTTCATGGAATATAGAAGCCAGTCCCTTGCAGGCGAGAAGGGGTGTATTCGTATGCTGAGTACCTTATAGTCAGCAACTCTATTGTCTTATTCAGCTAATAGCGTATTAAAGCTAAACAGCACAATCGTCTTTGAAGATGACCATTGCATTGAATGCTGTCCCGTCTTTTGAAGAGCTGGTTCTGCAAATTGCTTGCAAGAACGGTATCCACTAAATTCAGCTTGCTAAGTTTGAACGGCTATTAGTCGACATAACGAGTTCTTGATGACGCAACTCGAAGTAGGTGTAGACCAAATTGAAGGAGAAGAATGTATTGAAATGTTATCAACATGTGAATGTAATACAAAATTCAAGGACATCCGTGTAAACCAAGTAGGACTGCATGAAACTGGATTGAAAATTTCCTCCAGGGTATCTATAAAGGGTAATTATCGGCTACTTTTTGGTGCCCTTGACGAGGTATCTAAAAAGCTATGGGAAACATCCTTTTCATTAGAAGAGTAAGCTGGACGCGCGAAATAGCATCATAGCAAATAAACTATTTATTCGTAAAGTCTGCTAAACGCCATGATGTGCAGTTGGTATGAATGTTTGTGAGGGCTCAATGTTTTCAGCACCCAACTTAGTGGAGTTCAAATAACGAGGGAAGACTGCAATCGCCATGTGGGGTGTGAACAAGCAAACCCCAATGTTCACGGAAAGCCGTGAATAGTATTGACAATTTATAAGCATGTATTCTACATAATAACCATGCAAAAGCTTAGTGTTGACAATTGTTTACGAAACTATAAAGATCAAGGGAAAACGTCTCCAAGCTCATTGTATGCACCCAGCGTTGACATTATTTATCTGAGCTTGACAAGAACATGACTGCGGAAACTCTCTCGCTTGCAGGCAAGACTGCCTTGATCACTGGATCCGGCAGAGAAACTGGCATCGGGGCTGCCATCGCCAGAGTGTTTGCCCGAAACGGTGCAGCTGTTGCAATCCACTATGTCTCGGAGAGCTCTAAAGCGAGGGCCGAGAAAGTAGCAGCCGACATTAGTCGGGAATTTGGAACTAAAACAACCGTTGTACAAGGAGCGCTGGAAAAAGCTAGCACTTCGACGAAGATTGTCCAAGAGACTCTGGAAGGGCTTAACGCCGACCACATTGACATTCTCGGTACGTACTTGAATCAGCCTTAAATTTTGTAAATAAGACTCGAAGGTGGCTAACAATTTGATGTGATCCAGTGAATAATGCTGGCTACGGAAGCCCAACGAATCTCACAGAGGCGACGCCAGAATTACTAGAAGCCGAATTCGGGATCAATGTCTTTGCCACCATTTACCTGACACAAGCTGTTATAGGAATAGGGAAAATGCCCAGAGGAGGGCGTATCATCAACGTTGGCTCCATCGTCTCAAAACTTGGCCTTGAACTCAGCGCAGTCTATGCCGCGGCAAAAGCTGCGCAGGATAGCCTTACAGCGTCCTGGGCTGGTCAGGTGAGCTCCCTTACCCAGACTCCTATTCTCACAGGGCAAACCGTCTCACAGCAAGTACTAGCTTGGCCGTAGCCATGGAATTACCGTCAATACTCTTGCGCCGGGACCAATGATGACAGACATGTCGAAAGAGTTTTTGGTTGCAGCCGACGGATCTGTATCTGAATTACAGACCGGGATGCTGGCACAGACGCGGGCTGGGTCACGAATTGGGACGGTCAATGATATGGCCGATGCTGCGTTACTGCTAGTCTCAGAGAAGAGCCGCTGGCTTACCGCACAGTGGATTTCGGTCAGCGGCGGAGTGACTGGAACTATGTAACCAGGAGTGTTAAGGCTCGCCATGGTATGCGCAAGCCATAGCGCTATCATACAGTGGATGTACAGTAAGGCGGCGAAGAGTAACTTGCACTAGATTTTGTTTTTGCGCCGGATCCAAAAGTTCTTTCGCCTCGCTCGCCTGTCTATGTGATGAATTAGTAATGCCGGCATGGTCGCCAAATAACAAATTTCCTGTATATTGATATCGTGACTCACAGATTTGACTATACTACCAACTACCCATCAGCAATGCAGCTTTCTTGACAGCTAGGCATGTATGAGAATGAGGTAGCTCCTTTTCATAGAGTGATAGGCCTAACACGCGCATCTCCATCTATCGTCCGGCTCCTTGGACTGTCCGCTCCGAAAACTCTCATCCCTTGCTGTACATCGGTGGCCGTGATTGTAGCTTAGGAGTGCTTATGTAGCGCGGGTAGCTACCGTTCATACGTTCAAGGCTTCAGAGCTGGAAACTAAAAAACCATTGGCCGATACCAAAATTTCGGCTTGATGGCCTTCGAAAAGCTAGTTGCTTTTCTTGTCCAGGTCTATGGTTGGACGGAAGATGTCTGCGTAGTAAGAGCTATAATTTCAATACGGGGTAGAATCGCCGCGAAAAGCACAAGGTAGGTATTGGAAAGATATACATCAACCTAGATGAATGGGTTCTAGACAGGCGACTTAAAGAATGATAACCTTTGAAACAATGCGAATAGTCGTATTTCGGCTTAAAAAGATGATTTAATGGCCCATCTAACATATAGTGGTTGACATCACTCGGCAAGGAAAGCTTAGAGTCCAGTCGCCAAGCTCCGCATAGTATCGCAATTCTCTGAACATGTCTATGGCCCACTTACAATATGGTACTACCCAGGGCTGTAGGTCTCACTAGCACTGAAATTAAGGAGACTAATAGCACTACTGTACCATTTATCTTGCCGTGCCTGACAAATGTAGGCTCATTAATAAGCCAAATATTGCACGGAACTCCGTGAAATGGACTTTAGAAGACAATGGGTAACTCACGCCCTGGAATTCATGCAGAAGACATTAGCTCGACAAAGTTCTTTTCCCGACTACGAACTGTAACATCTGGTTGTAACTATCAAAATGCATAAAGAGCAAAAGCGCATACCTTCCAGCACCTGCGAAGCAAGCCTCCATTGTCCGCTATGCAAGAGATCATTTGCTAAAGGTATGACAATGTCTGAAAGCCCATAGAAGAGAATCCAGCGGCAGTATCCTTATTTCTGACACAAATCGGTGTCTATCTGCTAGAATCCTCACGCAAGCGGCACTACTACTACTGTCGCTCCAAACTTCCTGACACGAACATTTCTCGCAAGCGATCTTGCGGTGCATGTGTTCAGGCAAAGACTCGTTGCATCGTCCCTAATGATTCTGTTTCAGAAATTTGTGTTCGCTGCCATGAGCGGAGCATGGAATGTGATGTTGCTGCGGTGGCACGACGAACAGGAGAGCCTCATAGAGGCAGCGTGGGCTCAACCCCTAGCGCATCTAACTCCAGCAGAAAGAAAAAGAAGGCAGAAGTTCATGAGAGTACAACATCTGTGGCCCTCTCCCGAGCATCTAGTCAATCCATAAACTGGGAAGATATAACATTTCCACAAGCCTCGCCTAACTCTGCAGCCTCCCTTGGATGGTCAACGGAAGACAATTGGAATACTATCCTCAGAGACTTCGATATGTTTGGGCTTGAGATTCCACTTGATCACCAGAGTACTCATTCTCTACTTTATCCATTCAACGAAGAGCACCTTGTGTTGGAAAACAGTATATCCCCCCTGGCACTGGGAAACTTATCTGGCCCTTCGCTGTTTGAACATCGGATCTTTACTCGGCCGAATCAAGGTCCCCTGGTGTCGTTGGCAATGCGGATATTGCGGTCCTATCCTTTTATGATGCTCCAAAAAACAGCGCTACCTCCGTTTATTAGCCCTTTGCAAGCAAATTGGGCTGAGACTGGAGTAGGGCCGCCGCAACAGGTCAGTTAATGAGTCTCATCGCCTGCATGTACGCAAACACTTGTCATCTGTCATCAGACAGCTCCAGACCGAAAATCGAACTATCATAATCCGCTCTTAGCTTCCTAAGGCATTTTTCTGGACGGTAGCCCTTTTTTACTGACATTTTATTAATGACTAGTCTCTACTTACATGCATGGGTCTAGTGCAGCTATTCAAGAGTCGAACCGATTCAAACAAATATCTTGTATGGAGGCTGATTAAGCTCGAACAAGAGAATATATTTTCCAAGGTATGCGCTGGTCTTGTTCTTGTCATTTGAATCCGTGATCAACCGTTGGTAGTATGCGGCATTCGACAAATGGGAGCTCCTGGCTGCTTTTCAATCTCTACTCGTCTACTGTTTGCTGCGACTCCAAGAACAGCCATTGGGCAATGACGGCTTCGAAGCCGCCCTTCTGACCACAGTGAATGTAAGCTAGTCGCAAACCAACCCTTCCCGCATTATAATATGCGCTCTACTCTGACAACCACGGAAGCATGTATTTAACGCGCTAGCATCATTGGCTGGTGGAATCCGCCAGATGAAGCTACCCGACGATCCCAGTGTAACCTGGATGGATTGGGTCTACAACGAATCAAGGAGACGGTGAGTATGGTTGTCAACAATTGTCGCTGCCCGACTCATACTAATCAACCGGGCAGGACGGTGCTTATCTTCCAGATCCTTAATATTTTAATTGAGATATCCACAGAGGCTTCTTCCTATCCGACTTGCGGTTTTGTTCTTGTGCCTCTGGCAAACAATGCAAGCTTGTGGAATGCAGATAACACAGAGGAATGGCGAACAGAGTTTGTACTCTGCAACAAGGAGCGGAAAATACACGGGCTCTCACAAACTGGAGTATTGACGAAGTTACAGTTGGCTGACGAGTGTGTGAGACTGAGTAAGCTGAGTTCGCTGGATTGGGAAGAATGGAGGGCCGAGGTTGGTGAGATAGGGACACTTGTGATGATAGTGGGAGCGTTGCTATAGTTCGATGAGTGTCTTCTACAAGATCTTGAAGTTCACGGCTTGTTCGCTAGACTCATCTAGTAATTGGAGATTGTCTTGGGTAGGGTTCTGGGTACAAAGCCTGATAAATTTGGCCATCCGTAATGAAAGAAGACCAAAATGCTACTCTGCTAGTCGGAATTAAGTTGGATTATTCCCTCTCACTGAAGTTCGCTATCGTATTAATATTCAGAGAAAGTGAAGTTTTGTTACAGCGATACTCAATATGCCAACTATGTGACTGTGAATGATATATACTGATGTATTGAACTGTGGTAAAATATTGGTTAACAAGTCAAGCAATAAAACATAGAAGGTTAAATAATTATGTATAGTCTACGACTAGTTTTATGAGATAAATTCATCATCAGTACTTCTAAAATACAGTATTGACAGGAAATCGATGTCTTAAATGTCATTCTGAAGTTGCCGGTTTGGGCTGGCCAAGAATGACATCGATGACCTTATGGTCGTCATAAGCGGCAACGGTGCGCTCACACAAGGCCGCCACCCGCTCTTTACTCTGCAAACCATCGGGACAGATGAGCCAGATGACGTTGGTCATGAAGGAGCGTCGAAACTCGATCATGACTTCAGGGTCATTGTGACGGTCAAACTTGGGCCCGCCAAGGCGATGCAACGTATCGAGGTAGTGATCCAGGATCTCCATTTCATGTGAGCGACGGTCTTCAACACTTAGCATGGCTGTCATGTGATAGACAACATCATGGAAGCAGGATCCAAAATGGAAGGCTGACCAGTCAAGGAAACCGATGCGTCCGCTAGACGTAAAGTAGACGTTGCCGATGTGGGTATCGCCGTGAAGAAGTGTACGGAATCTCGGGTTACGCTCCGCATAATAGCGGTCTAGTGCCTCATTACATCGCTTACCCTCCATCAGGTACTCAGGTAGCTGGGGGCGGCCAGGAGCTCGTACGACTTCATCCCAAGGCGTGCACATGAATTTCATTGCTGGGTCGTAATTATTCCAAATCCCTTTTTAGCCGTTAGATACCATGGTGGATCCAATTGAGGGAAAAAACAAACAAGAGGGGATTCATTACATGGATGGTCATCCTGGCTCTGGCCCCAGTACTGCGCATGCAGACCAGCCAACTGCTCAACACCGTTCAAGACTTTCTCAACTGGATAAGAGGCGGTCTCGGTGGGGAAAGTGCAGCCCTCGGTAGTCAAATCGTTCATGATGGCGATACCCTGCTTGTCACTCAAACCACTCCACCAGCTCTTCGGGAAAATCATGTTTTTGACGTTTGGCGCAACTTTAGCAAAGAACTCGGCCTCTCGTTGCGCGAGGCTGACTGTCCATGGTTGGGCTTCAATCATCTTAGGGTCGAAAACGCCTTTAATGCAGATGTGGTTTGGCTGTGCATCGCTGCTCTCATCTTCATATGTAATGGCATAGAATAGTTTGCTGGCCGTACCCCAAATGTTAGAGGTATTCTCGATTGACTTGACCCTGTACCCTAGCTTCTCTCCTAGCCACTGGGGAGTAATGTCTGAGGGGAGAGCCGGTAGTTGTTCGCTTGCTGTATCAGACATCTTTTCGTTTTTCTTTTCTTTGCTATCAACAATTTTTAAGCAAGTATAGGGTTAGTAGATAAAGTATAGAATAGGCATAGATAGAACATAGACACAGAAAGTGCGAAGTGCTCTGATGTTAGAAAGCAGCTGGGGCTCCTGTGTCTTATATAACCAACGCCTCTATTGATTGCCGTTAAGAATCCATCGATATCTGCAATGTACCCCATAGTTCCATTATTCTCAAACAAGTAGTAGTATTTATTATCAAAATCGTTTCTGGCAGGGTTGTTAGCCCTTGTAGGCAGTGTAGCTATAGGTATCAATGCAGCCAGCGTCTCGCTTGCAGATGCGGATTCTACTCCTCTGTATCACGTCCAACAACATAATTGAACTCCACAACGACTAGCCGGTGGTTAAAAAGCGGTGTACGAAAAAATCCTAGACAAGCAAAGCAAATAAATGATGGTATGCGCTTGGCGGTAATGATACGTAGTATGTACTAGTGGAAGTCGGATTCCACGCGTTCAAAACAGTTTGCATCAGCATTGATGCAGATCATTTCATTCAGTTTCCTCTCGCTTGCCAAGCGGCGCCAATTTCAGGCCCTTTAGTACCGAGCGTGGGGACTAAGCCTCATTCATTCTTTATCTCCTTGGATAATCTTTTTAGTGATACTCGCGGGGACGAGGGACCACTTGAGTAAACTTGTCGTTTGTTAGAATGTCCGTGTAGTTTGCCGGACTCCCAGCCAATGCAGCGTCTAACCTTCGAGCCTTGTTGCTTTGCTGCCTTGTTGCCGGAAGCCAAAGGCGAACTGCGGAGTGGAGTCGATCTAAATCGCCTGATTTTCAACCCGCTCGGTAGCATAGATATCCGGTACCAAAGTGCTGCGGTTACTAGCCAAGAACTAGTGTGAGCTATAACCAATTTACGCACTTGCGTACTCGGCTATACCAAAAACCATTTGATTCTGAGTAACTACTGGAGCTATATAACCGAGATTTGTTAAAAAAAAAAAAAAAAAAAAAAAAAAGGAAGACAGAGAAGGGGAAGAAGCGTTCCGTTATCTATCTAGGATGTAGTACTACTATGACCAAGCTTCACATTATTTGTCAACTGTTACGTCTTGCAGAGTAAATAATCACGACCCGCGCCTTCAAATTGTCTTCCTGGCCCAGACGCTGAATACTTCGAAACAGATGTCAAATGGCCCTAGTTGCCCTAGGAAGCAAACTCATTCACAAAACTTGATGTAGATATACTTGTACTCACCTGTCACATTCATAAACCCTTCTCTCATCAGTTTCGGCGATTTATTTTGCGTCTCAGGGGCGCAAAGTGAGAAACAGAAACTGCAAGTCCGCTGGCGGTAATACACCCATGGCTAAAGATTTGACAACGACCGTGTATGAGTCTTTCCAAACCGAGGGCCAGGCGCCCACCTTGATTATTGTAACAATCGTCTTCACTATCCTTTCTAGCTTTATTGTGCTTTTATGCCTCTATGTTCGAGTCTCACTTGGCCTATTTTCTAGCTAGTATTGACTGATGCTGGCGGGTGGTGTGTGATGCGGCTGTTACTGACCAATCTCTGTAATTATAAAAAAAAGTTCTTTATATCGTTATTATCAGGATGATATTCCGAATATAGCTTTTACTTATGTTGAACGATTTGACATCGCTAATGTGTGAAGTAAGCAAGTGTTTAATGATGTCACCCAGTCTATGTTTCACATGCTATCTACCTGTCTCGATTACAATCGAGGTGCCAGAGTTCAAATGTTCAGCGTTGCGTGAAATGAATAACACTATCCTTGTTTGGAAAGTGTTTGTCTAAATGAAACGTATTCTTGATGACAGAAATATACTCTTTTTGAACGAAAAGGTAAGTGAGTGATTCATGTTACAAGGTATTTCTAAAATGCATCATGTAAGACAACCTAATGACAGCAACTCGCTAGGAGAGAGAGAGAAAAAATGAAATCTAGTAAAAGAAATAAATTGCAAAGATTGTATAGTTCGATTGGTTAGTTGGTTCACTCTTAATGCTTACTAGGTAAACCAATAACATAAATTATCACCAAACAATGTGAAGTACGATCTGCTGTGTCCAGCTCTAGCATTTGCTACATGTAATATTTGCAAAGATAATGCGATTGTGTCAACATGGAGGCCTGTATCAGGCTGTGGAGAGTGCATGTTTGAGATGGGGGAAACGGAGGGGCATATGTCTCGTATTCTGCCCCAGTGTCTGGAAATCTGTTGAACTAGGAGGGCCTTACTAATAACGTAGCTACTATAAGATAAATTGAGCTATTGGGTGTTTTCCATATCACATCTTACTCACTTCTCACACTTGTATGTATCATAAATGTTCACATTATAGCCCCAGAATTTTATACTCGGCAGTTTTAGAAGTTTGTATGATCATAAATCATTGGTGAACAGTTTCAAAGCAGCTCAATGGTTCCATAAGGTTCATATAAGTTTATTGCAGTCGAGAATGCGAGAGTGTATAGAGCAACTTATAAGTCAAATCTCCTCCAACAAGTTTCCAAAGGTAGATTGGAGGTTAATACGAGAGCTTCTAAGAGTAGTAACACCTGTAAGATAACCAGTTTCATACTCAATCTTGCCCCTGTCTTCCTTTTTAGTTGGCAGCAAGGCATGCAGCAGCACCAGAATTGCAGTACTTCAAACCGTTAGTCATAATGTAACTCTATGTATTCAGCAGCACTTACGTGTGAACAAGCATCCGAGGGGTTATCACACTGATTTGGAATGGAATTTGCAAAGCAATTGGCGAGAATTTGACAATTAAATGCATCACCAATACAACAGCCGATAATGTGATTGTTGCAATTCCCGAAACAGCCAAGTGGGACTGTCTCCGCGAAGACGCTTGCAGCCTGAAGGATGGCAATTCCGAGTACAACAGAAGGACGCATTGTGATATATAAATTATGCAGTCAAGGGTCTCTTGAAAAATTGAATGGTGGATAAAACAGTAGCGATTTTGCTTGCTGAGTTGTGAGCTTCGTCGTCAGTCTTGACAACCTTATTTATATGCTAGTTTATTGGTACTCTTTGTCTTGTCAACTGCTTCAACTGGCGGTGGAGGGATTATCCAATCTTACGTTAGCTATGATACGAGCAGATCCACGAACACTTTCACTTTTACAATACACCTGCTGATTCTGGCTAAAGGATCCGCTTCTACATACGACTACAGACAGTTGTCATCCAAATAACTTTACATTTGGCAGGGGCTAGCAAAATACGAAGCGACCGATAGCCTATCAGGAATCGCCTTTCGTAAATCCGGGTATAGATGATAACCTTGATCTATGACATGTCGAACTTTTGAGATGCAAGTTTGCATATACTCGATTAGAAGGGTAGTTAAGAGTGTAAGCTTACTCAACAGTTAGGCAGGTGGTCAATCATTTTCGTGGTAGCATTTATCAGTTGTATGCCCTCGAAAACGTAATGGATACAAATAATGCAAACAGTGAACTTTACCTACGGCGCTACTGGACATGTTTTAAATCAGAGTGGTTTTAAAGTTTATATTTAGACCGGCATAAGCCCATTAACTTGACTGTGGCAGCGGGTTTCTGAATACGAATCAAGTTTCCATCAAGCTTTCATCCCGTCCAAGACATCATATCAACTCCCCTTAAGACTCAGATTTATCCATATGTCCCCTTTATCCTGAGCTACCCTCCGAATTTCCCTATTTTGTGCTTAAACTTTTGCATGTTGAAGCTGCAATGCCATGAAATTCGGTATCAATTGCATATGTGCATATGGTAGTAGACCTCTTTATGAAACTGTTACCTAGGGTGCATTGCTTCCAGTAACTATAACTCTATTTGTGCAAAGTGGAAGGAAAGCAATCATATTTACGATAGTTGAGTGAAAGTGTAAATACCTGTGAGCGATATCTAAGATATACCTTGCCTACGCTTGACATCAAGAAGAGTCACTGGAATACCTGCTTTTCTCTAACAGTAGCGTTTAGTTTGCGATACCATACGTCTAGGTCTCAGTGATCGCTAGTTGACAACGTGAGATCCCATCACCCCATGAACACGAATGTCGCGCATTCGTTATTAAGGATTCTAAACTACGTCTCAATCTACCCTCTTTCTTTACATGGTATCGAATATCTAGGAACTGGCACCATATCGTATTCTCGTTGTTTCATATATGCCGCCAGAGCTATGATGGGACTCGGTATGAACTCTAGAAATTTACGTGGTAGGATTTACCCTTACCCATCATCAACGTGATATCAGCTTTTTATGCAGACGCAACACCTAGGCCTAATTTAAGTCTGTCTGTTATTCACGTACATTTTCCTAAGCAAGCAAAGCATGGATTTCACAAAACGTTTAGGCTTGAGACAGCAGATTTAGTAGGTAGTTGGGCATACATCGCCATGGGCAGGCTAATCGCAGCTTACGTGCATATAAATACGTAATGGTAAAGTGGAATCGCCGTGTGATTTAGGCGCAGCTATTTATAGCGTCGTTATCGTTTAACTCTACTAACATGCTTCCTTTTAATTTGTCTTGTTCCAGAAGGTCTAGCAAGTTAGTCGTTCACCACAGCTGACATCAGCAGCGCTCGGATCTCGCTCAGGTTTCGTAGCTTGAATCTGTATTAGATCCAGCCTCGATGAACATATGTATCTAGCCACTATGAATAAACATGATATATCAGACACTAAGGAAATGGACCTTTATTTATTAAAATCAGCAGATGTGCTGCTACTCTAGTGAAATGTCAGTTGATGCAATTAGTGATAACTGAAACCGAAAGCCTGGAGTGCCGCTACTTCAGCATCATCGAGAACTTAGGCAACTGGCTAACGACGGTCACGCAACAAAGAATCTCCACTAGCTTTATTTGTGGTACATAAAAACGTAAGGGATACTATAATAGATGATGTTAGTGGCTTCCATTGGGCTGAGCGTCGTGCGTAATAACGCCACTGGTGCGATATAGTGTTGATACTGAGTTAATATGTCTGATTCTATTGCTACTGCTGACCCATATCCACAAAATACGCCCAATATTGGGCTTTGGTTAAGTTTTCTTGTGTTAGTTGCGGCATTGAAAGAGACCAAGGCAATACGCTACTCTATATAAGAGCAAACCGACCACTTTATTCAACCATAAGGGCCGCACATTTAGCCCATCCGAGCTAAATACTTTACATTTCTTGTGAGGGACAGCGCATCTAATTTAGACAAGATGTTATCTGCAAACTTGCTTGACGCATACGACTACATTATTGTTGGAGGTGGCACAGCTGGTTTAGTTGTAGCATCTCGTCTGAGCGAAGACCTTCATGCTACTGTCTTGGTTATTGAAGCCGGAAAAGATCATCGAGATGATCCACTGGTGTCAACTCCAGGGCTCCTCGCTTTGCTATGTGGTAACGACAGCTACGATTGGAAATTCATCTCGATACCCCAGGTAATTATTGTCCTTCTGATTCAAGCTTGCCCCAGCTGATTGATCAAACAACGTTATGACTTTTGCTCGAGCAAGTCGCTGCTTTGAGAAAACCGCGTGCTAATCATTTTCCCAATATTTACAGTCTGGCCTAAACAATAGAGCTCTCAGCTTAGCTCGAGGCAAGGGCCTTGGTGGCAGCTCAGCCATTAACTTCATGCACACTGTCTATCCTACAGCGGCATCAATCGACGCATGGCTTAAACTGGGTAATTCAGGGTGGTCATACCAAGATCTCGCACCCTACTACCAGAAGTTTGGTACAAGACATGCCCCAACCGACGAGATACGTGCAATCACTCGTATAAAGCGAGTAGACGACAGTCTTTCCGGCTATGGACCTATCCAAATGTCTTATGGTCAAGGATTTGGTGTTACCAACTCTGCGTGGATGGATGCACACACCTCTCTGGGCTTAAAAGAGACAAATGATCCGATATCAGGGAGCATAACCGGCGCATTCCAGAATGCCGCAAGCATCGATCCAACCACTAAAACACGCAGTTACGCAGCTTCAGCATATTATGATTCCCAGATTAGACAAAGATCAAACTTGACAGTTCTAACGGAGGCCATTGTGCAAAAAGTTATTTTTCAAGGCCAAGAGTCAGACGTTGTTGCGACGGGAGTTCAAGTACGCGACATGAACGGATCTATCAGAACTCTGAAAGCTCAGCGAGAGGTTATTCTTGCTGCCGGCACAGTTCAATCACCTCAAATTCTAGAAGTTTCAGGTGTTGGTGGAAGCAAGTTGCTCGATGCTTTGGGAATTGATGTTATTCTCGATATTCCCGGAGTCGGAGAGAATTTACAAGACCATGCTCAAGTGTGTCAAAGCTACGAAGTGAAAGATGGTATTCCATCGATCGATATGTTCCGGGATCAGGAGCTTGTCGGTGCTGCTATCGCGCAGTACCGGATCAACGGAGATGGTCCACTGGGCACCAACGCTTCTAGTACTTCCTATCTGCCAATCGTTGATAAGAATGGTCCCTTATCCACAGAATCAAAGAAGATCTTGCTTGATGAATTCGTGACAGATTCATCAGAGCGGAACGTGATACTGAAAGAGTTACTGGTGGAAGCTGGCGCTCCCGCCTTATCATATGTTACTTTCCCAGGCCAAATTAACACAGACATTAAAGATCTTACCAACTTTTCCAACTATACTGCACCAGCCAAGCCAGAAAACTATTTCACGATACTTAACGCACTCGGACACCCGTTCTCACGCGGCACTTGCCATATTACTTCGCAAAACATTGACATTCCTCCTACGATTGACCCGGGATATTTTAAGCACCCGGTAGATTTGGAAATCTTGAGCCGAAGTGTAATGTTTGCAGAGAAACTTATGGCCACTGAGCCTTTAAGTTCGGCTATTCTTGCTCAGCCAAACGGAAAGCGTCTTCCAGAAACGATACCAAGTACACTTGAGAAAGCTAAGCATATCGTTGAGGAGCGTGTTATTTCTAACATGCATCTATGTGGAACATGCCCCATGATGCCACGCGAAGAGGGTGGCGTGGTTAACAATCGCCTCTTGGTTTATGGCACGAGGAACTTAAGAATTGTTGACGCAAGCGTATTTCCGCTCATACCAGTAGGTAATATCATGACGACCGTGTACGCTGTTGCAGAAAAAGCGGCAGATCTAATAAAGGAGGACCAGAAATAGATTCATAGAGCATACATGGGTTATACAGTAGGATTTGAGTCTAAAATCTTGCGATACGGGCCGTAGCTCATTGACCATTACTGAAGCTATTTTTGTTCGGGCTACTTCACCACACCTGGGATCTAGTATTTATAAAATACAAATTGCGCGCGAAATGCTATATTTTCCACAATACTCCCCAGCAAGACTCGTAATTACGCCCGCAATTGCGGACGTTGGGTCGCCCTGCCGGTCTTTACTTTCACGTAGAAAAAAAAGCTGCGATATTTATCTCAGCTGTCAACATTCCAATGGCCGTTAAACAGCCTATACCTCGTTTTTCCACTGAGAATTTAACTCTGAAAAAAATAGTAGATGACTCTACTTAGCGGCAAGGAATGCTAGCTCACAGCGTGAACTAACGGGTTTGAGATACACGACTCCAACGGTAATTTCGTTAAGCGGTTTATGCACGATGCCTCTAACAAAGGTTCTGACGCCTAGCGCGGAAGCATTCAAGCGATTCTTCTTTCCGATCAACATTTATGGAAGCAATTAGCGAGGCTGGCAGACTATCCCGACATACGTCAGTTACACTCAGTTCGTTTCAAGCCATGGAAATAACTAACCCAATATTATTGTATATTTATATTGCTGAACTATTGAAGTCATTCAAATGGTCTGGTGACAGCTCGTTCAGCTCTGAGCTTTCAATGAGATTGACGACTCAAGGCATGAGCTGAGTCTAAATCTTGTACCTGTAATGGCGCTATTCCCGTCCTTCCCGCAGCAAGCTACACCATTGAGCCGAGTCGGGGACTCCAAATAAGCAGATCACCAGCTATTACTGAGTATTGGGCGCTTATATATCTAATGCGGACATGTTGTTTTGTCTCAGGAGAAGCATTGAACTAAACCTTTGCGATTGAGAAAGCTTCAATACTGTGCATCCCATCAATGGTATCCCGAGTATTATTTTAGTGAGTGGACGTCCAACGCACTTGAGCACTGAAAGACGGACAAAGATATGTATTAATCGGCTATATAGTGATCCAAGTGAAAAACATGAAATCGTATCGGAGCCTCATTTTGTCAGCCTCAATGTTAAAGTAGGCTTGATAATCTAGAACGGAATGTATTTAGTAGAATATAGGGTGAATTGCCGAGTAGTGCTCCATGGTATTTGCCGATTAGTGTTGTTATAAATAGGGCGCGGCGGGGTTGCATTTGCCTTTGAATCCAGTGGGTGTCGGAGCAACATCGTTTCTAGCAATACCATTGTGGTAGCCGTTTTTCACGCTGGGAGACGAAAAATCACGTCTATTACATTTGAGGCAGTTATCTAAGACAATTTTATTGTTTTCATATCTTTTGTTCTCTCATAGTGAGCTTTAAAAGTGCTGACTTCGCCGCTGTTTTCTCCCTAAAAACTCCAACATGAGACCCTATAGGCATTGCATTCAAACCTCTGCCAATGTCAGATTATCGATCGCACACCGTCGGATACCATCGCCCATAGCATATCGTGGAGATCCATTTCGCGCTTATTGCTCTGATCAACGTATGTTTTGCTGACATTCACTCCCTAAGCAAACATAATAGGGCGATGATCTGACTCCCAATAGTACCTAGCAGTAATGCGTCAAATCACACACTGCGTCTGATGCCACTTGGAGGCTCAATTACATATGGAGTTGAGTCCTCTGATAAAAATGGCTACAGAAAATATCTGCGGGAGATGCTTATCGCAGACGGAAATATTGTTACCATGGTTGGATCGCGAAGCGCTGGTTCCATGAGCAACAATGATCATGAGGGTTGGCGGGGCTTTAGAATTGATCAGATAAAGAGCAAAGCCAAGAACTCTGTTCTACAGCTCATGCCGAATCTTATTACGATCAATGCAGGCTCCAATGACTGCATCCAAGATTTCGATATTGAGCGTATTGGTAAACGAATGAGCAATATGCTTGATGTTATTTGGACTGCATCTCCAAATTCAACTATTATTCTATCTAATCTGATACTCAGCCTGGACACTGAGGTCGAGTCGCGCATAAAATGGGCCAACGATCAATTCCGGGGGATAGCACTCTCGAAGCAGAGTGAAGGAAGAAGGATTGTCTTTGCCGATATGCATAGTCAATGGGGACCAAAAGAAAACGACATAAGCGATGGGACCCATCCAAATGATCAAGGGTATTATAAAATGGCCAAAATCTGGTACAAGAGTATTCTAGAGGCCATAGCAAAGGGGTTTATCTCTTAATTTGATAGTAACTTAGAGGCATTTAGCTAAAACTGTTTACTTTATGGACTAACTATTCCAACCAACAGTCGGTTTATAGCAACGCAGAATTCACTATAGAGATCCGTAATATTTATGAAGATGTAAAGATTTCGTGAATACATTTGGAAAAGTTCTCGATGTCCTCTAGGAATAACACTGGTTGCTCCAGCCTCGCAAAATGCCCTCCCTATGTACCTTGATTAGCGATCGCTGTGAAATAAAACTGATTGTGTAGATCTTACCATCTCATGTGCTTTAAAGAATACTAAATTCGGGTAAAGCTGATAAGCCCAGGCTTTGGGAAGCAAGGCAAGATCTCGCGAAAATTGGGAATATCCAAGCGGTTTTTCTTTCGATATTGGCATGGGATTTCTTTTGAGAAGTGTTTGTAGGACCTGTGCGTGGTATAGGCTGCGAGGAAACGTATCCGTGAACCAATAGAAGCTTGCCATAGCCAAGATGGTATCGAGGGGCAATGGTTCTCGTTGGTCAACCCACTCAAGGAACTTCTCGCCAATCCTAGTCTCCTGTTAGTAAAACGTAAAAGTTGATTGATGGAATTAATCACCAAGCCAGCAAAGAGAGCGGATTGGAAGCAATAGCCAACCCAACAGTAGCTGGTCGAGTACCATGCTCAAGTGCAAATGCCAAGCCAGTTTGAGCCCAGGTTTCAGTTCGCTCCATTTCCCGCAGCTCCTCAACAGACACACCATCAGACGGAGGTGCAGTTTCTCCGGGATTCAGCGTTAGCATATTGACTATAGTCTGTTAGATATCTCTTCTCTTGTCTTGTATCTCCTAAGAAAAGCTTACCGTGAAAAGCTTTACATTCTTTGTGTTTCGTTGACATAATCCTCGCTAACATACTGCCGAGATCGCCGCCCTGTGCAACGTATCCCTCGCTGAACCCAAGGTCCATCATCAACTGGTGCATGATTCGCGCAGCCTGCTCCAAAGTCATCTCGACGTTCTTACTAGGACTGCCAGATAGTCCGTAATTTGGCAGTGATGGTACGATGACGTGGTATGGCAGAGTTGCGGGTGTGTACTTATCGAGAAGGAGCTCCATCATGGGTAAAAGCTCGAAAACTGAACCCGGGAATCCATGTAGGAAAATGAACGGTATAGCGTCCGTCTTCGAGGAGAACAAAGCCAAGAAATGCACCTCAATTTCCCCAGACTCCGGATCATCAACAGTCATCTTGAAGTTGGGGAACTTATTGATCCTCGCCTCTTGTTGGCGCCAGTCAAACGCTTCAAGCCATATTTCTTTCGCCTGGCTTAGCCAATCGCGAGACACTCCAAAGCGGCGATCATTGTGCTGATTCCACCATGTCGCAGGTCCGATTTTTGACAATTTCAGGAGCTCATGAAATTCGGATAATTTCTCTTCAGAGACATGCATGGTAAAAGGCTCAGGCTTGCCTGGCATATTAGTTGGCGTAACATTGAAATGGCCTGTCATACTGTGCGCCTTGGGTGTGGGGTTATTTGAAGTTTAGAAACCAGAGTATTGATGTAAACTGTGTTGAAAGAATTTGATAGTATGTAAGATCTGATGAGAAATTGACTGCTTTTTATAGCCGCATGGTTTGAGAACTGTTGCATGTTGAAATATAACAATCTCCGATGCCTCGGACGAAGCTTAACGGCAGCTCAGTCCAGTTCGTACAGTGAGAGACAAGTGGGGTGGTTTAACGTCATTAGGCAGCGCTCTGTGTCTCAGTCCGTCCACCGAGCCTTCGGTCGAAACGAAACAAGGCAGACGGCTTCTCATGCACGTAATCAGGCTGCATCCTCAGCTGTCGCACCGTTCATGCGACGCGTATCCGTACTTTGAAACGTCTCTGCTCTCGAGTCCACTGCTTAGAGGAGTCTCAGTTCCGTTTCGAACAATATCCTGGCGGCCTGCCATTAGAACCACGCTTTAGGTGCCGGCGCAAGATAAACTTCCTCGCATGGACGCAGCGTCAATCAAGCCGTCTGGGTCGCCACATGCGTTACGCGGCGAGGAGCGCGAAGGCGATGGCGGTCCTCAGCCAAAGAGGAGAAAAGTACGAAAAGGGACGAGGAGCTGCTGGGAGTGCCGGCGGCGGAAGATGAAATGCATTTTCGGGTCGCCGACAGACACCGCCTGCATCAGCTGTAAGCGACGTGGTGCTAAGTGTGTTGACCAGCAGTTCCCCGAGCATATATCAACGCCTTTGGACCGTAGCCTTCAGATGGGAGACCGAGTCGTGAGAGTTGAAGCACTCGTTGAGCAGTTACTCAACACAGTCTCCAATAGCTCGGACCCTTGCTGCACATGCGCGACGGCACAAGACAAAGAAACATCTCGTCATGACATTATTATCCCTGCTACTAGCAGCCATCTGCTTTCGCCATCGCATAGTTCATATGAACATTTGGATGTACGTGTTCAACACTCAGAAGGCGTTTCAGAAGGCCTGCTTACCTACTTTGTCAGCACGATGAGACTCCTCAATACGAAATCTTGGACGGCGATGGCAGCAGCAGACCTTCTCATCGAATATCTGATAAAAATCGTTCTATTGAACTAGGAAAACACCTTGCATTATCCCGAGTTTTATACGAATCCCTACCTACACCACAGGACATCGAGATAATCGCCAAAGCGCGGGGTGACTTGTCTTCGCGTTTTTATCAAATGCTGACTATCCCGTACAATGACCTTGACCAGAGCGACCCTCAGTCGTTAGATAGCCTACTTGAGCGGCCGAGATCAAATGCTCACCCTGTTCTGATAGGGTTATACATGCTCAGGGTTGCTACCTTCTTGCAACATCTCCATCCGGATCTTCATAAGAACATCAAAGGATTATCAGAACCTCCGCGTCAGATGATGAGCCGCCTGTTCAGCACCGCCATCAGCCTCGTAACCATGAACGAAAGTCTTATCAGCAGCATTGAAGGACTAGAGTGTGTGATGTTAGAGAGTTTGTGGTATACAAATGGCGGGAATCTGCGCAAAGGATTGGTTGCAATCCGGAGGGCCATAACCATTGCGCAATTGATGGGGCTCCATCGCTCCTCCAGCGGCCCACCGCAGTGTAAGCTTCTCAACCCAGAAAAGAAGGTTCATCCAAAGTTTATATGGTTTCGTATTGTATTTGCGGAACGACACCTTTGTCTCATGCTGGGTCTACCTCAGAGTACGGTCGATCAAAGTATGGCTTCCAAGGATATGCTCGACAACGATACGCCCATGGGGCGTCTTGACCGCATGCACTGCGTTATCGCATCTCGTATACTCCAGCGCAACCAGTCCGACCCAAGCCCCCACGATTTTGCATTAATGCTAGAATTAGACAAAGAGTTACAGAAAGCGGCTGAAGACTTACCTAAGAAGTGGTGGCTTCACTCAAACCTGGCAACGACCTTGGACAACCCTGAGACGCTTTTCTGGGATATGCGGCGGCTATTCCATCAGCTATTTCACTACACTCTTCTCAACCAGCTTCATCTTCCCTATATGCTCCGCTCCTCGATTAATGGACGCGAGAACCAATACTCACGGATTACTTGCGTCAACGCCTCCCGAGAGGTTCTCTCGCGCTTTATAACATTCCGAAGCTCTGACCGTATTGCTTTCTGGTGCCGGACACTGGATTTTCTGTCCTTAATGGCGGCCATGACGCTTTTGATAGCGCATCTTGACGGGCACCGTCAAGCTTCTATGTCTCCATCACGCGCGCAGCTGCGGCAGGCAGCAAGATCAGAGAACTTGCTGACGCACCAACGTCCCGGGGACCGCGCGATGATAGAACAGGTACAGGAAAGTATGGAAGAAGTCAGCCGACAAAACGGGGATGCACTGGGAGCACGGAGCGCAGAGTTACTCCGACGACTACTGTCTATTGAGGCCGAGGCTGCCGGAGGCCATAGAAGGAGTGTGGACAGCGTAACTGTGCGGATACCAGCGACTGCTGAAGATCCAGCGGACGAAGAGAATGAAGGGAAAAGTAGCGTTGTGAGCGTCTACATACCATATTTCGGTACCGTCAAGATCACTCATGGAGGCATCATCTGCAAGGAATCGCTTACAGCGCAAAAGCACACCGCGTATACATCCGATCAAGGCTGGATACAAGATTCCGAAACAAATTTTATCGATAATACAGTCGAAGTTCCAAAGACTTGGAGTAGCACTCCGGTCGATAGAAACAGCGGCAATAGCCGGCAAACAGATACAGATGTTCGAGCAGGAAAGCTCTCAGCATTGGCTCCCTCTGCTGGGGATTACAGTAGCACTACACAAGAAAACAGTATAACAGAGGGCTTTCTACAACCAGAGGAAGATGTTCTATTTACAAATGGGGATGATGACTGGGTCTACCAAAGTGTTGACATGGCCTTTTTTGATACCTTGGTGAGAGATGTTGGAGATGATCGGGGTGAAATACCGGATAGGTGGGAGGAACAGAACGTGCTCTAACTGACAGTAATTACAAAAAAGCTAAAGACATCCAGAAAGACAAAGGGCTGAGAGGATACGGAAAGTATGTAAGACTGAACTATATAAAAGTATACGTTTGTATAAGCTTTTGGGCCATACCCTTTCACTCCAAGCCGTTGTCCTTTCTTACAACCCTAGTAATCTCATTCCAGCCAATTATATCTTTGAACCCCCGTTGTAGAAAACTTTCTCCCATCATACTTGCCCAATAGCCCTTGGATGCTCCTGTTCCCACCCAAAGCCATTCCCTCATTGCTCCAAATCTCAAAGGGCCCAAACCCCAGCCTCGACCTTTTTCCACTTCGTTTACCACCACTTTTGCGTATTGCGCACCTTCCATCTGTTTTTGCGGAACCCCGAGCTCCATCTTCCCAGCCATAGCTTTGTACAAACTGTTTTCAGGTACTTGATCCGTCCCGTTGGCTTCTAGTTTGCTTTCTATATAGCCGGTTGGGCATGTCAAGACTCGCACATCGAAAGGCGAAAGCTCTATTGCGAGAGTACGACCATATGAGTTCAGTGCTGCCTTGGTCATTGCATAGGGACCTTTGAATGGAAATGGTGTCACAGACGACGCCGATGAAATGTTGACAATCGTGCCTTTGGCCGCAATGAGAAGTGGCAGTAGACTGGATACAACAGCCATAAGACCGAAGAGATTCGTGTTAAATATCGAGAAGATGTGCTCTCGTGAGACATCGGCTAATGCGCCACGGGTAAGAATGCCCCTTCATGTAATTGTTAGCGATGTCCAAGCCCAAGGGGCTGTAAGATGAAACAAAATTAATCCCACTTACGCATTATTGACCAAAACGTCCAGCTTGCCATCACTGAGTTTTTCCACTTCTGTCTTAATTGCCGTGACACTCTCTGGTTTGGTGACATCAAGAGATAATGTAGTCATCCCTGCCTTCTGAAGATGTGATATAGCTTCTATTTTGCGAGCCGTGGCGATAACATGGTAACCTATAAGCCGAAAGAAATAGAGAAGAGTGTGTGAGCAATTTATTCAGGTCGAGCATCGGCTTGCACATCGGGGTCGATAATTTACCTTGAGCTTGGAACTCTCTCGCTAACGCTTCACCGATTCCGCTTGAACATCTAGAAAGAAAGAAGTTGTGTTAAAAATGTGGCCACGAGAGTTCTTTATCACTGGCATGTATACCCTGTAATGAGCACTGTTTTGCGCTGGCTATTTGATGCCATGGTGGAATTTTAATGTATCTGTTCGAAATTGCAAAGTGTCTGTTGGCATATACGCAACGGATTTCATGTGCAGAAATGTTGTCAATTATCTGGAGGAGTAGGCCAGATTTATATCAGGTACATACATACATATCACAGATGAGGCTCTCGATATCAATACAGTACTACTGCATTGTCTGATTTCCAAGTTGGGATAGTGGAGCTGCTTACTCGCCATGTCTAATCTTAACCACAAGTTTTGCGATCCTTGGACATGTTTCGACGATGCGGCTATGCTAGATTAGGCAATTGGAGCTGCTTATGCCCGGGGCTGAAAATGGGGCATGGCATGGGTAGTTCCGATTCACGTGCTCCATCAGCCCCGAAAAGCTTCCCCTGCTTCGTTTCTCTAATACAAAACTCCATGCTTCATGGACCATATTCATCGCAAGAGACCTGCTGCCGCGAATGATTTCTACTGCATGACAATGGGTCCTAAATCAGAGGCATCACCAAGAATGAAGATCACAGAACATCCTGCAAGATGGCCTGAGCAACTGCCGGAACAGGGAAGACACAATGCCAAGCTCCGTCGCGTCGTTGTTGCGCAACAACCAGAACTGCACTTCATCACTGCTACTCTGCCACAGGATATGAATAATGTACAGGCACTAAGCCAGATCAGATCGCATGTATCCAAGGAGTCTCACGCTCGCCGCCGCCGAGCTCTTGCTGAAAAGCTGGCGCTGTATCACGCGAACCGGACCAGTGTCAAACAACAGCTGTGGGCTCGTGTTAGCGATGTCAGTAAAGACGCCTGCAGTGTTTGCTTCCCTTGGCCTCTCTCTAAGGATGAATTCTTCTTGTTCAATTTCTGTACGCAAGGTTATTAACCCTAGCCCCTTGCCACGCCCTAACTTGCTCCATAGTTTTGGAATGGGTAATTCCGAACGGTTGGACCGAATGTATCACCGCAGAAGCCCAGCAAGCCTTCCAAAGAGGCATGAAGTCAGTTTTTCTTCCTGTTGCCATGGCAGACAGGAGCCTCTTTACGGCTGTCATGTATGTGTCAGCCCGAAGATACAGCCTTATTTCGAACAACACCGCAGACGCTGAAAAGTATCACGAGCGGATGATACATTACCTTCTGCTATGCCTACAAAAAATAAAACTCGTCATAAATATGCAGGGTTACCCAACAGATGCAGCTATGGCCCTGGTACTGTGCATGGCTACTGAAGCAGTACGTATTCATTGTCATTTCCCACCCAAGCCTATGTGCATTTCGCGCTCAAATAGCGCATGAAAGGTCAATATGTTGATAAACATTCGCTCATAGTACTGGGAGGGGCAACCGGAAGCATTCCAAATTCATGGACTGGCCTTCACCGAAATGGCTGAAGCTCGTAGAGCATTTCCAGAGAGGGGGAAGGTTGATACATTTTTATTGGAGATGGCGTCGAAATCTATTTACGATCCGAGGTTTAATATTGTGATGGGACCTTCTGATTCGAGTGAGTTAAGCAACAAACATTAAAGAATGCGAGTTTCAATGTTTTAGGCAAAACGCTCTGCCCTTGTATGGCCTAAACGGCGACTATTCTTAAGCCTCCACCTTGAGGACACATTCATGAGTTACTTTTCTTGAGAAAATAATGAGAGTAGCATACTTATCTTGATTTAACCCTTTATGCCTCTCGTTTCCTCGTATCATTGTTTAACACAGGCAACGCTCCATGGCATAAGTAACATACCAGCGCAACTAATGATATATAATCCTTAGGGAAGAAGCTCTTCGGAGTAGAACATAGGGTGTAGAAACGAAGGCATATTGTTATGGAGCCTATGGTATACAGTTTTATAAGTACTACTAAAGCTTCAGGTCCTCGACTTCCAGGCATGATACAGGCTTGGACGCTAAGATATAGATAAGAACTGGCACGAGGTCGGGTACAAAATGCCCTGCAACTAACATGAAACTAATGCCTGTATATATATCCGAAATTGGTATTTTGCAACATTTACAGTCGTGTAGGTATGTTTAACCGGTATTATAATGAGAAGTTTGACAAGATCTTAAAGCGAGTCTAAGGAGAAGGATATCCCAGAGGCTTATTGGCTGGCTTGCTTTGTAATAGATATTCAGTAGTCAAGATTGGGAATCAAGCTAGGCTGAGGCTGGGTGTCTTATTATACGAAGGAACCCTTGTTCTTAGATAGAACGAATTGCACAGGCTACTGGCCTCAGAATGACCACTAACTCAGCTAGTAGCTTCGCCCCGTTCCAAGTGGAAAGCAGTCGCGGCAGTTGAATTGAACAAGCCCTCTTTATAAATAGATAAAGATGTACTATTGAACTGAGTTGTTTTTGTTATCGTAATTATATCGGCTAGGTCGTGATATACCCCCCATCTATAACACCGAAGGCGCCCGCAATTGGCCCATTACTCGTACACATCGTCATCAGCTTACTGTGGGTCGGGATTTACTACTCATCTGATCGATCTGCTTTCCTATATATCACTATAAAAGACACTATGCTGCCAATTGCTTCGACGCGCGGGTTTGATCTCATGCTATTCTTTGCGCTGGTTCAGAGATTTACACTTAAAGAATATATACATCATGCCTGCTGCAACGGATGATTATGTGTTGGGGCGGGACCTGCATGGCTCAATCAGGTACGTGATATTTTTATTGGATGCGTAAACTGGCCGCTAATGCAGTCTCTAGATTAGAAGCCCAGCACCTTTTGTTTAAGATGCACAATGGTTATGCATTGAACCCCAAAATACCCATTTCTTCAGATATGAAAATTGCCGAAATAGGGACGGGAACAGGGTGAGTCGTGTACTTTTTGTCGTTCACGCAAAATTCCACGATATTTTGGCTGATAACTGGAACTGGTTAAAGAATCTGGCTTCAGGACATAGCATCTCAACTGCCAGAAACTGTCCAGCTGCATGGCTACGATGTTTCAGCAAATCAATTTCCCCCGGCATCTCTTTGTCCACCAAATCTGACGTTTGCTACACTTGATGCATTTGGCGATGTTCCTGCACATCTTGTTGAGACATACGATGTCGTCCATTTGCGATTTTGGTGCGCCATTATTAGAGGCAACGACCCGGGTGCGCTTATCCGCCACGCTATAAGGCTACTGAGTGAGTTTCCTACCCATTTTGCCCCTGCATATATGTCAATTCTAGTACTTACTGTTGCAGAGCCTGGGGGATACTTGCAGTGGGAGGACGCAGACATGGGGAAACCGACTATGCGAGGAGACGAATCAGAGGCCTTTCATAAACTTGGCATGTCGGTTCTCCGGACCTTTAATGTCTTATTAGAGTGAGTCGCTATATCCAGCAGAATCACATTTCGTCTGGGGAGAAACTGTACTAATTACACACTTGTGATCTCTTAGCTGGATTGGAGATATTCCAAAACTTGTCGCGGACCATGGATTAACAGTTGTAGATAGCGCAACCAGGCCTTTCGACTCTACTTTGGTACCCCTTACTATCAGGACATATTTGGCAGGTTGGGCTGAGCTTTTCCAGTTAGTAGGCAAGACCAAAGATCCATCCCTTCCAACAGCCAGTGAGTGCCAGAGGGTTTTACTGGAACTAGACGCGGGTGTTAAACATGGAGCACTGTATTATTGGTTGCCGGTGAATCTGCTAGCTCAGAAGCCCAGTACAGAGTAGTCAGGTAGTCAAACGAAAGACGTCAATAAGAGACCCTGAGAGCTGCACTTGTAAAGAGAGAGGTCCATAATTGCAAGAGAGCTGGCACCCTGGGCTGTATATATATTCATCAATAGGGTTTCATAAACCTGTCAAGACGTTATGTTTTAGAAACACTCTAGGTATGAATGTATGAGGAAGAAGGGAGCAGAATGTTGCGTGCAGTTAGGCCTGCGCTCTTGTTGAACTTTGGCATATTGGTTCTGACATGTGCCGCGGCATTGGCAACAGTGGATCTCCACTTGTTGCGGGGGACTCCCTTAAATAGCTAACCAGCCTGATATTAGTAGGTATTTGTAATGAATCGAGCACACCACTAAGTCACAGTTTGGGCAATTATTCCGATGCGTTCTAATCAACTACCTAAGCAAAGGCAACTAACTGCGAAGGAAATAGCTGTTACAGTAGCTGGATTATAATGCTATTACTAAAACAATAGCAGGCTATCACCCACTTATTGCCCAATACATAGGACGTTGGAGAAAACGTCGAGGGCTCTGCCATAAGATATTGATATGAACGTCGCTGTACACGGAAACATTTTAAATTGGTAGAAAGAAGAGGGTTTCTCTAAGAGATTTCATCTTGAAACAACCATCGCCCTTCTCGTTCATAAAAGCATCCGTAAGACGAGCACTCTCGATCATCTTTCCCCCTTGTGTGACACGTCTCCAGGGGTCAGCTTTAGAACTAGTTGGAATATCACTGTAACAATTATACCACTCGTGAAATGCAGAATATTAAACTTAATCTATGCTAATGCAATGAAGCCTAGAAGACCTGAGCTCATATTATTTGGCCGCTGGTTATAATTTATCCCCGGCAGGCTTCTCCGGGTGACTATCGAATAGTGGCTATACTGCAGCCTAGAGAATACGATGCGGCAGTCGCGAAACGAATCATAAACTTCCAAGAGTATAACATAAGCTTTTCATAACTTATGTGACGGATAACATTGGCTTGCTGTCAACATCAGTGAGCAGTAATGATTGCTAGAGGTATAACGCACAAGCGGCAGATC
Source organism: Trichoderma guizhouense (assembly GCA_002022785.1). Taxonomy (NCBI): domain Eukaryota; kingdom Fungi; phylum Ascomycota; class Sordariomycetes; order Hypocreales; family Hypocreaceae; genus Trichoderma; species Trichoderma guizhouense. The sequence continues at coordinate 1,970,696 of LVVK01000005.1, read as the reverse complement.
CTTGTGAGCTTGTTGTAACAGCTACAAGCTGGGCCCCAATGGTAATGTTGCCATCCACAGGCACTTCCATGCCTCCTAATGTAGAGACATAGAGAACATTCTTATCATTAGAACCACGACCAAAAGCAGCAGATGTGGGCTCTGCAATTGCTGTGGAATTGACATTGCCGGCTATAATGGACCGCTGACCACTAATAGAGATGCTTTCCACGCCGTTTCCACTTCCGGTCACAAGAAAAATGTTTCCCTCGCAATCCAAAGTAAAGTCGTCATAGGTATCGACTGGCTCTAACGGTCGGGCTACTATTTCGATGTCTCCGGCCGGTGTCCCATCATCATTGATCGCAACACTGGCCAAAAACTTTTGGCCAGCATTGACAAAATAGAGTGTCTTTAAATCGCCATCATGATGGACATGTAACCCATCCACTCCGGCCGGAGGGACAGGTGGCTCAGGTACAGCATTGGTCAGAGTACTGTTGATGACGACCTCATAATTGCCCCGTGTATCAAGGCGATAGACAACGCCAGCATTGACATCACTCAAGAGGAATGTGCCCTCGGACTGAGACAATAAGGTAATACCGTTGAGAAAATTGGCGGACGCGACGTTAGCAATAAGACTAACATTTGGCGACCCAGAGAGCACGTTGCCCTGAACTGAAACACCATTCATATCGACACTCCAAACATTCCATGATCCAGGACCGACATCTCCAGTGGGAATGTCGAACCTTCCAGATATGACTGCAAAGACATCAGGCTCATATTCGGCGATACCGGCAAGGCCGAGCGAATCGGTGAACTCGTGTACCAAAACCGCCTGGGGCGCTCCAGTTTCTGGGTCTGGATCAATCACGAAAAGTTGTGGCTCGTTAAGTAAGCCCGTGAGAATTTCGCCATTAGGTCGAACAGCGAGGTTTTCAAAAAAAGTTTCCGGGGGAAATTGAAACACCGTACGGACGGAGTCGAGAGACCTGGGCTCTGGCACAGCTATTCCCAAGCCGAAGAGGGTACAGAGAGCAAATGTTGCTGGGAGAAACATGACTGATTTAGTGCTGCTAGCTTAATTCGGAAGTGTCCTTTGGCTGATGAAGGAACTATAATTAAGGAAGACTCTACAAAAGCTTTATATACATTTTACAGCCACAGCTGAGAGTCCTATTCGGAGTGTCGGGCCCTGTATGGAGTTACAACTAACTCCGCCAGACAACAAACCTGGTGATAGGCGGTGAAGTTGATCTCCGAAGAAGACTTTCTGATATCGCCGATCTAAATCATTCCATGTTTCCAAGTTTTGCTTGCAGGAAGGTCTTAAGTTGCACTGTACTGACAGCCGTCTATCATAAACATAGGCAAGGACCCGGCCATACATCAAATCACCTTTACTTGCCTCGGGGTTCGAAGTTATCCCACAAACAAGTGGGGAATGAACGATCAAATCGATTAAATACATTTATACCTGTTATTCATGTCGCTGAGAATAAAATTTTATATCCTAGTGTTGCTTGACCGGTACTGATAAATATCGTTGACAATAGGGGCACGAACCTATGAAGTATCAATACCTAGGCGTTCAGGGTCATTCCGGCTACAATGCATAAGTAGGGGGCTTTGCCAGCCGTGTAATAGTAATAGCCTAGGCCAATTGGTCATATTTCAACAAATTTGACGGTTTAATGAGCCATCACAAGGCTCGATACTTCTTGGTTATACTAAAAAAGAAAGATGAGCATTGTATAAATGTCTCTGAGGTATGGACACGGGGATTCCCCGCTTAACTTTTGTAGATATAATCTTCTACTCATATAAATGGCCTCATGCTACTTCAACGTATGGTCTTTTATTTTCCCCCAAACCACATTAACCACCACATCTAGAGATCCAAGTGTTATCATAAACAGTTAGTTATAAAAACATAAAAAGGTATGCAATTCCGAGCGCGTCATTTCTAAATATCATCTATCAATGGGCTAAGCCCTTGCGCAGACCCCAGGCGGTTCTCGAAGAAGAATCTCAATCGCTCAACAGTAACACGATCCTCCATAAACCGAGCAAATGCCGTCGGATTTGTATGAGGTGTATGCATTATGTCAGAATATGGTGAGCCGGAAGACTTGATGTCCTGTCGAACACTCAAGCTAACAGTCTGTTGATATTCAGCACTGAGAAGATAGTTATGGAAGAGTTTTGCGCCCTCCGGATGTGGCGCATTCTTCAGTATCGCAGCAGTTTGAGGCCAGCTGACGAAATTTGCATCATTCGGGAAAGCAATTTTAATATTTTTGCCCGGGTTAAATCCGCCAAAGCTCGTAAATGTAGCCGACTGAGAGTAGTTGGCCGCGCTCACAATGGTAAGAGGGGTAGCAGTCCCACGAACCCATCGAGGATTTTGCTTCAAAAGGCCATCAAACCACTTGGTTCCAAGTTGTTGCATACTAATCATCATTTATTAGCCACATATTCTTGCTGTTTCGAAACAGTCAACTCACATCTGATAAAACGCAAAGAGAACAGCATCATCGTCATTGGGATATGTTAGGACAAGTTTGTTCTTGAACTCCGGCTCCAAGAAATTGCTATAGGAAGATATGTTCTTGACATTTGGTAGCTTCTCAGTGTTCCATGAGATGCTCCAGAAAAAGATGCTATACCCGTACCACGAAGCCGATATAGAATCCTTGAATGCGGGATATACCTTGTCAAATCCGACGGGGGCATAGTTGAGCAAGGCGCCCTCTTGTTGCCAACGCGGGAAGTCTTGAAGTGTCTGAAGAATTATGCTATCAACGGAAACGTCATTATTATATAGTTGTTGGTCGATTTTGCCGTCGAGATATTTCGAGAGGTCCACAGTAATATTTAGGGTCATCCCAGGAAAGCGATCTTCGAAAGTACTTTTTAGACTCTCTTGTTGGTCCTTTTCGTCACCTCCGTGCCACACGGTAACAATTCCACCCTCCTTGAGAGCAGCATGGTATATTTCATCAAGTGACCGCGTCTCAACCAATGGCCGTGAATTAAAGCCGAGAATAGTGTCATAAGCAAGAGACTGCCCAAGGAGGAGGGCTATGGTTAAATATCGAGACATGAGGAGTTGAAAGATTGTATGAGGCGGATTAAGTGGTGTTGAGTTAAACAACGCCCATAAGTATGGTTCTACATCGAACATTTTATATTGAGCTATAAACTCTTTGCGATTACCATTATTCTCTTTACGTTTTGAAAAAAAGCTCACCGCCCCAGTCGCATTAGCAATCATCCTGTCACTGAATGGGTCAACAATCCACATCCTCTCCGATTGTCCATGTCGGCATTGACAAGCCCACATTGTTCCCCGAAAAAAAATAGCTGGACTTACAACATGCCGCGCGTTTAACTGTAAGAATGTGGGACGCTTTCATAAGCGTTTCTTCAGGGGTATTGGTACCTATTGTGGCTCGGAAATTAACTGCTCAATAAGACGAGGTAGATGTATTTTACGTCATACGAGTATGCAACGAAATTATTCGTACAATTAAAGCATTCAGTACCATCGCAGTATGCTACTTTCATGCCATGATACGTATACTAGCAGCAGCTTAAGAATATTATTTCAATGAAAAATATATACGAAAGAAAACAAATCTGCATATCTTGCTTTTCGCAGCATCCGACTGCTGCAAACCCCAAACACAGTATACAGTGGGGCTATGCTTGGGCCATGGTTATCCTTGGAAAGATAGTTTACATCTATCTTCAGTCGGTAGGGCACCTGATGGTATCCTTGCAACTGTTCACTATTCTCAAGATAATTCCACTGCATCTAGTTTCATGCAGTAGAAACTTTGTAACTTCAAATTGATCGTAAAACTATGCTACTTCCCATGATATTAAAATAATGCTTTCATCACGAATATTTCGATATAGCCAGGCTCTAGCAATTATTTCCCCTGTAGTCCCCATCAATATGGCAATATGCGGAGCATCCCACCTCACTTCATTCTGGCCATCGGCCATTAATCTTCTCGATTGAGTTAAACAGATGTTTCTACAGCAATTAAAGAAATAGAAAAGACCGTATCTATTTAGCTCCTACTATAAAATGATGATGAAATTAGACATATAGTGAGTGTGCACGTGTGTAGTATTTCCCTTAACCCAGTCCTTTGCCTAACCTCCTTTCATTTCGCAATGTATTCGATACCACGGATTTCTAGTAATTACTTGTTCGGTCCCAGTAGTAGAACCTCTCGAGATTCCTTAGTTCTACCTTTCGTAATTGACATTCAGTCTTTCCAAACTAACAATATCCCGCAATGAGGGTTTGCCACTCTCACTCGCCATTCATCAACTGTCAAGCCAAACTGCTCTCTTTTATTCTCTCTACCCAATGTCTCTCTTCTCCACTCCAGTTTGCCTTTCATGCCACCGAGCCTTGCAGCTTCTTCATACACACTCTTTTTCATGTGCCAAGTCAGGAAGTCCACCCCATCGTTACTTAAGAAAACCCGTAACCTCCAACCGTCACCTGAGTCCAACTCATTCAAATATTCGTTACGCGGGAAGTATTGATTCAGGGCAGGATCTTTGTAATCCTCTGCTCGTTTTGCTAGGTCATCTGTTGGGTGCGGAACAACTCCCACAAAGACACCACCTGATTTGAGATTGAGAGAGATACTCTCAAACATAGCTATTAATTTCTCTTTGCTCGGAGCATAGTTGAGAAACCAGGCCCCAAAAGCCAAATCAAAATGCCCGTAACTAGCATCGGGGGCGAATGATGTCGACATTGTACCATCTCCGACTACAAATCGCGCATTTCCGGAAGCAATTTGTGATGGTAATCGATTTGTCGCACTTTCTAGCATCGCGGGCGAGATATCCATGCCAGTCACATATTCAGCGCCCCAAGTAAGAATGTGTGATGAATAGAATCCTGTACCGCATGCACATTCAATAACGGATGCACCTGGCTTAAGCAATGGTTTGATGGCCATGTATACATTGTACTTTTCAACAGCCCTATAAGGAAGGTTTTCAACAACGTTATATGATGCTCCGATGAGATCGTATTGCGACATGATAAGATTATTTGTGTTCGTAGTTCTCAAGTACAGTTCAGAAATGCGTTCAAAAGTTTGATGCGACGAGCAAGATGTTTTTTGAAACAGGGCCTGTGTCAATTAATAAAGGGAGAATATGATAAACTTTTAAACTGGCATAAGCATTGTAAGCATCGAGTACATCATTACATACATGGCGTTTTTAGCATGCATTATTAGTACCTTAGGTATGTAGTCGAAAGCAAATGTTTATTTTAACCGGGTAAGCTTGAAACATAATCACTTAATATTGAGTACATGTACAGTACTCAGCACAGCTTTCGTTTTCTACGTAGTAATGTACATAGCTAAATTTGCGTCACTCAATCAAGCGTGCAGTATTAACTTGTCGTTTATCTTTGTGTATACTAGTATAATACTATAAAAACTTCAACAATGACAATATTAGCACCAATGATGCAGATATATGTATAATATTGATCTTGTATGGCAACATATTGCGACTGTCAGGTCGCAGGCTGATATAGATGAAGTTGGATAAATATAGATGAACAGCTTGTCTTGCTCTTCTGGGTGCCTCCATAAGATAAGACGGTGACCCAGCGTGCTAAGAATACGGATGCAAAATGAGGAAGAGTAATGATCCATTACACAGCATCCAAGTTTCCAGTCATAGTGAAGGAGGGACCTGTGGTCGGGTTCGAGGTATTATCATGGCTGGGCGACGTTGGAAAAATTAGTTTAAAGTAGAAGGAAAGCAACAACCCGTCATGACATTTTTTTTATGAGAACAGGTGTACCCAATGCGTTGGATTCTGGAATGCACAGTGTTTTGGTTCAATAGTCTGCTGCCCCAAGATTATTAGAAATAAATTCTGCTGGCTGGTTCTGCCTAAATGAAGATTTTGGGGGAATAAGAAGGCCTGCCGTCTCCTTCTTCTACGGTCTATTTCTCATTTCCCACCAGAATTATGCTCTCAAGGGGAAGAAGAACGAGAAAATAATGATTGATAGCCTCACTACTGAAAATAGGGACTGACAACTTGGGAAGCATTAATAAATGTACTTCATGTACTGGGTCCCTTTCGAAATCTGCAGATGTAACATTAAATGCACCTGACAACGCGCGGCGATGCCCAAATAACTGTTGGGTAGCGACATTAGCCGACACTCTATGGAAATATACTACTGCTGCGGCTAGTAGCGCAGCATTATGCGAAAGTAATACCAGTTGATAGGCAAAATAGAACAGTCCGGCATCATGGGACAGAACACCAGTAATAAACCAGGCCATAATATAATTATCTCAAAAGCCAACGCAAATCAGTTTAAATCCTCCTTTATGAGGTGCAATGATCCGTCCCATCTGTCATCTCGTCAATAACATCTGAATTGTTTGCAAGACCAGGGCCAGGAATCGTCGCATTTATAAAGGCGTAAAGATAAGATGCAACGGCGGAAGTGTCAACGTAAACGTATCCATGACCCCACTGTCAAAGGTTTTGCTAGCATCTGCATGAGCAAAGGATATACTGTAACGGAGTGCAATGTGGCTAAGAGCCATGCGAAGCTCCATCATAGCTAGATTTCTACCGGGACATGCCCATTGGCCTCTTGTAAACGGAATCCATGGGGACTTTTCCGTGGACAGATTCTCCCATCTCTCGGGCTTGAAAGCATCGGCGTCTGACCAAAATCGTGCGTCACGTTGTACTGTATATGTTGGGACGGCGACAACTGTATCTCCAGGAATGAAGTCGTCGTCAATCATAAGGCCTTGTGGGGGCGTGACACGAGGCAAGCCGCCTGGGACGGAGGGCTTTAGTCTTAATGTCTCCTGAATGACGTAGTCCAGATATGGGACATTCCTATCATATGTCCAATCATTGATGCCTCCAGGAAATTCTTCTTTAATCGCCGCTTGAAGACGCTGATAGCTTTTCGGATTGCTGGCGAGGTAATAGAGTCTGGGAAGCCTCTACTGTTAAAACAATATTCCACATACCATAAAATGTATATAGAAGAAGGAATATAGAGAAAGAGTTGCATGAGATTACACTTACGCATTTGAAAGAGCGGCGCTGGTTGTGTCACTGCAATATTTGGTCAGTGCGATATCCAATTCTAAAGAGACATGTTTTCCTACCTTCCAGCTATAATTAAGAGGCGAGCGTCTTCTTGAATTGCTATTTCACCAGGTGGGGCAGAAGGGTCGCCTTCGTTGAGGGCTTTTAGCAGCCAGGATATTATATCTCGCGGATCTTGATCCTTTAACGCAGCAGCCTCACTGGCCACAATCTTGCTCGTCTAGTTAGTCTCCTTACATTTTCCAAAAGGTCAAGGGCTGCGATAAATCTTACCTCACGCTTTTTCTGAAGTTCCCGATGGCACCATGTAGTAAATCGAGAAAAGCTTGCTGCTGCACCAGGCACCTTAGATATCATGGAGAGTAGCCACGGTACTGTGCCCAGAACGCCAATGGCCAGCATGCTCTCATGAACACCCTTGATGGCGAGATGCTCGCTTTCTAGCTCTAGCATATGGAAATCTTTGGAAAATCCTGGCAACATGATGTGAGTTCAGGAACTTTGAATCATAACCGTATCAAAATATTCTTGAACTTCACGCACCGATATCACCCATCACATCGAAGCCAAAAAACATTGCGTATTCCGTCATGTCAATTGGACGGCCACAATGGTTAGCAAGTTTTGATAGCAGAAGATCTACTTTAGCCTGTATTCGCGGTGCATAAACAGCCAGAGCTTTTCACAGTCAGCACGATGCCACACCATTTGCTCTTATGAATAGCTAGGAAGACGACGCCATTTATACCTCGGAAACTAAGACCTCTTTCCCAGACCTTCTTGCGAAGTTTATGTACTTTGAGAACTCGAGTGGAATTTAGGGAAATTTTAGTAACATCGTTTGACACCTGTGCATACCATGGCGATCTTGTTGTTCGCGTAGGGGGTTCGTAAATAACACTGATAGCAGACGGGCGATTGATGGAGAGCTCGCGCGGGCCTTTGTTTTTCGACGTATAAAGCTTAGTTTTCGACTATTAATATGGATATAAGCAGATGCCTCACCAACTCGAACTATGTCTCCGTATTTCTTATGGAGGCTTCGAATATCTTCAAATGCTTTAATGTTCTTAGCAGCATTATTCATGGCATAAAGTCGGGAGATTTTAGCCAAGAATGGACCTGGAAAGCGATTGAGTGGATGAAAGAATGCTCTATACATGAAGATGCTAATCGCGGCACCAGAGCTGTATGCAGTTGCGATAAGCGAGACACGACACAGAGCCAGCATAACTCCATAGCCAGCAAGTTGTATATAGCCGATGACCAAGGTGAACACTGAACCAAGAAAGATAAAAAGGATCTGCCAAGCATAGCCATCAATCTCAAAGCGCCGAAAGATTAAATGGTGGGAAGCGACACCGGCTAGTAGTGCAACCAGTGCTGACAGCTCCCATGAAGCTTGTAACGCCGTACTAAAAGCATCGTAAAATGCTCGAGCCATCCTAAATGCTGGTTATTATAGGTTTGAATCTCGACATTAGGGGGAAAACAAGACACTGTGAGGGTGTGAAATGTGTAGAGAAGGACCTTGGGGTGTAATGCAGGAATGACTTGTTCTTAGCTGCAAGAAGCGCTGTGAACCGTTGGGTCATAAACTTGCCTAAAAGGCTATCTGTGCCAGGAGAATCTTTAACTAGGCAATTCTTGTGCCCTGTGGAGCGGGCACAGGGGTCGAGTCTTGGAGACCAACTACGTGTAGGGAGTAGCATTCGTGTAAGTTAATTATGAGATACGGATTACGTACTCGTATGCTACTGGTAGAGTTGTATCAGACAAATTAACAATGGTGTGTAGAGAAGACGACGCCCCGTTTATAAACCTGGGATAGCTTCAGAGTTCAATCTGGGGTGGAGGCTGTTGGCTTTGATGATGATAAACAGCCAACGAATATTATGGAGTAAATGCAACCGCATTCTCCCCATGGGAATCTGACAGGTCAACAATTATGGGTATGATTCCGCAAAATATCAGGTCGACTAATCCTTACTTGAGTAAACCATGCATATATGACTCCTCCGGAGGTTTGTACTAGCATGGGACGGGGAAGCGGAATCAAGCGAACCAATGCCCAAATTGTACTCTGTGCTGTAGATCAATTCCAAGATATGTGTGCTTCCAGCTATCCTTGTTTGTAATATTAGTTATGATGGTTATTGTTTAAGGGGCTCGCGAAATGTAAATGGTTGAAGGTTCGATACAAATCGCCACTTTCTCTTCTCTTCCTTAAAGTTCGCGCCAAGGCATTCCAATCCCTATACTAATGTATACTATCGTAAGACAAAGATGGAGGACCTCCGCCCACTCTCATATACTATCATCTCGCTACTTTATATCCTCGCCATGATTACCATCGTTATGCGAATATGGGTTCGAGGTTGTTCCATGAAGTCCTTTGGCTGGGACGACTGGGCCATGGCGTCTTTGTTGGTTCGTACGAATCTTCACAGCTATCTGAGGTTGGCAACTGACACCATAAGGTTTAATAACCTCAGATCTTTTTTTCTTTCCAACAAGCTCTCCTGTATTTTTTTCTCGAATTTGGTGCCGGAATGTAAGTGGCATAGACTTATCTCCCCTCTCAGTTTGGAGCAACTGTTATCATTCAATGAGATATGGGGAGATACGCTAACAATATTACCTCGCAGGCATATCACAGAAGTTATGCAAGATCATCCCGAGTGGATGACGATACTTCTCAAGGTAGATACTTCTTTGTGAGATAAAATATGAGCTGCTATATCAACTCCGTCATAACTTCTAGGGCCTGCTACTTGAAGAATATTGGTACGTCTTCATGCAATTTGCTGTGAAGATGTGCTTTCTTCTGTTCTTCTTCCGGCTATCTGAAACGCAGCTATTTTTGCAATTTCTTTGGGCCATAATCGGATTCCATATGTTATCTACGATAGCCATCTGGCTTCTTTATTCATTACAGTGCCGTCCTTTGAAGGCGTTCTATGCCCCAGAATTATATCCAGACGCCAAATGCCTGAGTACTACCATGTTTGTACCATGACTGCTTGATACCAAGAGATTGAAGTTAACTCAAGTTCAACAGAACATATTTCGTTCCTTATTCTCTCGTATGTAGGTCTGAAAGCTGCCTGCAGCTATCATATCGGTCAAGTCCAGCGCAAATGACTGGCATACCATTTTGAAGAGATATAGCTGACGGAAATTGAACTACTAGAATTTGTTTGTTGATGTTTGCATACTATTTCTCCCGCTGCCGACAATTTGGACATTGCAAATGTCCCTAAAAAGACGAGTCGCTGTACTTGTTGTACTGACAACGGGTGGCTCTGCCGTCCTTATTGGTGGTCTACGTGCAATTATTCTGATTGAGTTCTCAAAGTCACCCGATTTTACATACTCTTTGGGGAAAATGGTCATTATTAGCAGTGCTGAGATGTCCATTGGAATTATTGCCGCCAACATGCCCGCTCTGAAGGCTTTCTGGAGCTGCTGGCGACAAAACAAGTTGGGAGCTGGCAAAGCCACTGATCTCACTGGCAGCAACAGTGCTGCCGTCGACAACTCAAAGGCAGTGTATAAAGGTGCAATCGAAATGAATTCGAACGGAACGTCATCCAAAAACGATACGAAGATCAATAAGAGTTATACCGATGGTTTACTACCAACGGAGAGCGAGGAACAACTGTGCGACAATTGACGGGCCCTGCAAGGACAACTGTCTTTTCAATATTTTGGTCGTTACGAAACTTGCACAAAATCCTGTTCAGTAATACGTATTGATGAGACACGAAGCTTTAGTATTGGCAAGCTAAAACAACCTCGTGGAGACGGCAATGTTATCGTCGGGATTTGTCAAAGGCGGTAATCTACGTAGGACACCATAACAAGAAGCCAAAGACTGTAATTGCTGCCAACTAGCAGAAGCCGAGAAATGAGGTAGATGAAAATGATGCTTCATCGGCCAGCATTGTTATTCAGGCATATTTAGTAGCGCACGTGCGATGTATTTGGTTGATCACATTGAATTGGGATTAAATACCGTGAGCTCTAAAATTTCCACACCCAATTATGTTTGCAAATGAACTTTTTAAACCAACTTTCACCACATGATTTGGGATTCGAATAGATACATAATCATCAAGTGGAAATATGAGCCTCTAAAAAGAGTTATACAGCAGCGCAGTACCCTGATGAAGACGGAATTGCGGACAGTAGTCAATACTCCACGTGCTTGTACAGTCGAGTACTTATACAAAGCTCAAGAGACTTAAACCATCATAAATGGGGAAGCATAGAGTGAGATAGGCGAGGTGGTTATTGCTTCTGTGAACTAACATTCGGGGGGTGATGTAGATATATTGCGTAGTCAACCGCAGCCAGTCTTCTAGTAGCCTATCTAAATCCTGAACAAAAAAGCTTGATGCCAGATTTTGGTGAGTAATAATCTCGCAACATCAACACCACAAGCGTCAGCTGAGAAAGTCAAAATATGCCAAATACATAGCATTCTATAGTCGCAACCATAGCAGCCACCAAGTCAAAATTCCAAGAGGCGAATTGTGGCATTACTTTAGAAACTGTTGGACTGATAAAGCTGCCGTGAGACGCGGCAAACCCCTTCCAGACCTGTTCCACGGTTACAAAGCTATTATTAAATTTGAAGGAAAGAGATGTAACAAGAAATGTTCTTCGGCGTAGAGTTCTCTTTGTCATGCAGGGTGATGTTTGTAAGTTCTCCGTACTCCGTTCTTAATAGCCAACTGGTATCCCTTTGGTCAAATGAACTCCAGTTACCTGTCTACGGTTATGCATAAATTACGTGCTGATACATAATTGGAGATAATCAACAATCTCAACGCCACAAAAAAAAAAAAAAAAATTTACTGCTGGCGTCTGGAAGCATATGAAGTGGCCATTCAAAGCGCTCTTTTTGTACAAAGCTACACTTGCATACAGTGTGTTGTTTTTCACTTTCGCCTCAATTGGACTCGTGTCTGAATTCCTGCGTTCATTTGCAATGAATTCATCGTAGGCGTTATCCGAAAGCCCCAATCAATATGACATATCATAGTCATGCTACGAAGCACTCGTATTTTATGCCTAGAACATTGCAGTGACATAAATTTTCATGGCTGCCTGTCCAACTTCCCAGTTTGGAGGCCTGTATTCCGTATGCCCTGGCGGACTTTTGCAAAATGCGACGCTGAACCAACAACATGAGCACCTTGGGTCGTATCCACTAACTAATACGGCAAAGGGCGCTCGTCCAAGAACACTAGCTCAAATTTGGGAGGGAAGCCCGAAGCCGTCGTCGTTGTGTGTTATTCTCGACAAATGAAGTTTCCTCCTACGTGAACCCTTTTTGCTAATGCTGTTCTTGTGGCAGACATATTTACATTCATTCAAATTGGCCTTGCTACCAAAACTACTCATAATGAAAGATCTCATTTGATACGTGTTTGCCCTTCCGGCGTTACCGGCTCCTCCACAAATGCTGACATCTTTAGCGCAGTAGCTTACTTTTACGACTTCAAACCCCTCATAGCTTACTGTGGACCTAACTGAGGTTGCCATAATGGGAATAGTACTGGATCTACTCCGTAGGCAGGTTTGCATAACTGTGCCTACAGTAAGCCTGCATAACAGCATCACAATTTTGGATTTATCAAGATTGTGTGGCCAGCAATGGTTATGGAATAAGCACAAAGTCCAGACGTAATAGACAACGAGACTCGAGTAAACCATGTTTATGAATGCTGTGACGCTCTAAGGTCTCTTTTAGCTAACTTGAAGTGAAAGTGGAATAACGGAGAACAACATAGAGAAAACTTGAAACGCCTTGCGGGAGAAATTGCAAAACCACAAGGACATGTGATTCTATGCCAGCCATATTGAAGTGTAATTCATTATCACCCAGCAGTGAACGTGCTTCCATTTATAACTTTGGCAACACTGGTTGCCAGCTTGATCGCCAAGGTACAATTTGTCTATTCCGTGCATTTGATCGTTTGTCATGATCAATTCAGGCTTTGGGGATAGATATATCATATAATTCGACATCAAACCTTAACTCGATTTGCAGGTACGTCACGCGCTGTGGAATCTCTGCATCTAAAGGGAGCTTACAGTGAAATTAATGTTATTCATAGGACTAAGCATCAATAAATCAGATTCATGGTATGATTAAAACCATGTTTTAACCTAGATATAACCACCGATACCGCTGATCTTACCTGCCGTTGCTAAAAAATCGCAGAGCTGCTTCTTTTATTATCTAGTCACGATGACTGTGGCGGTGGGACACCTACATTTTGAAGTAAAGTAGAGAATGACCAGGCAAAGAGAACTTATGAAAGATATTACATCGGCTGGTTTACTGCAGCAGCACAGAAGAGTTTTCAGGGTAGCACATCAAATGGCACAGTGACTCAAAACGCCTATCTTGTATGCTGCTTCTAGTTCTTGGATGAAGTTGGCTGTGAGATGACAAGTCTACCAGTAAGCATGCAGAGGGTCCTTGCGCATGCGCAAACCAACATGCCGTGTATTATGCTCATAATACATCAGTCGAGTAAGCAGTTTGCTTGATACTAGTGATACTGCATTGAACAGGGCATTAACTTTCTCATCCCAAATAAAAATCGAGTGCCTCAAATGACAGCTGTAGTATTAAGATGAGACAGGTATATATACTATTGAAAGACCTGCCGTTGCAGAGAGAGTATTTAAAGTGGCGATCTTCAAGCCTTCATGATCCGCGCAATTATCCAACGTAGTATCTAGGCAGCTGCAATACACTAATATGGTGGTGAAAGCTATATATTTTGCCACTCTTGCTACGGTGCTAACAGGGTTGGTCCAAAATGTTGATGCAGCATGCAAATGTGTAGGTGACATGGCCCTTCGAAGCGTGTATTTCACAATCCACATGTTGGAAACGAGTTTTCTAATATGATGAAATCTACGTAGCTATACGGTGACCGCTGCTGGCCTTCCGACCAGGCATGGGCGTCACTGAACAATACAGTGTCTGGAAATCTGATCAGAACCGTTCCAGTCGCAGCACCGTGCTACCCTGGGCCTCATCAAGATGCAGAGGCTTGTGCCTTCATTCAGGCAAACTTCCACGACTCAGCATTTCATGCAAAATTTCCAGGCGGCTATGATTTCCCACATGAGTGGTCATGCCATGTTCCGGGACGAAATTCTTCGACATGCTCTCTCGGGGACACTGCTGTATATAGCATTAATGCCACCACACCCGCCGCCATCAGCGCGGGGTTGAAGTTTGCTGCCAGGTATAACATTCGTGTTTCCGTCAAGCAGAGTGGTCATGACCTCCTCGGTCGTTCCAGCGGAAGAGGAGGCCTGCTGATATGGACTCACCATCTGCGAGATGATCCCACCAAGGCATTGGAATTTAGCAAGACGTATGTTCCCACGGAATCATGCGCCGATGTCCAAGTAGGCGGTGCTTCCTACTGGGGCGGTAGCGCCGCTCGCATTGGCGGAGGCTTCACCTGGGCAGATGTTTATCCAGCTGCTCACGACAATGGTGTTGTCGTCGTGGGCGGTACCTGTCCCACAGTTGGAATTATCGGTGGATATCTTCAAGGTGGTGGACATGGAGCAGCAATGCATGAATATGGCCTTGGATCTGACCAGGTCCTAGAATTTAACGTCGTTCTGGCCGATGGCTCAAAGGTGTTAGCCAGCCCATGCTCCAACCCAGACTTGTTCCAGGCTCTTCGTGGCGGAGGTCCCAGCACATACGGCATCGTCACGAGTGCAACAGTCCGCACATATCCAGAGACCCCCATGGTCGGGCTTATCTTGCAAATCATCCCACAAGAGGGCACCGATGACCTAGACGCCTTTCTTGATGCTATTACTGCCTGGTATCAACAAATACCCGCTCTTTTGGATGGTGGCGTGCAAGGCTACGCGGGATGGGCGGCATGGGATGGAAAGTCATCCCTGGGGCCACCGTCTCGTATGCTTCAGCAGGCCGCAGGTGTTTTCAACCAAACACTCGAAGAGGTTCAGAGAACAATGGAGCCAATCATGCAGAAGCTGGCAGTATTCAAATCCCGGGGAATTGATGTTTCAGTTGATTACCTGACTTTCCCCGACTACTATGCATACTTGACTGGACTGATGCATCATGACGCGGAGGTTGGCGGAGGTATCCTCATGTCTTCTCGCCTGTTCGGGGAGAAGCATTTAGCCAATTTAACGGCGGTACGGCAAATGGTCGAAGCAATTGCCGGTCTACCAGGACAGAATACATCGGCCGTTATTGACATGACTGGTGGTGGTGCCGCGACCAAAGATTTACCACTCTCAGGTGTCAATCCCGTATTCCGCCGAGCGCTGTTAATAAACATTGTCTCGCGCAACTGGGATAGCCTGACACCATATGTGGATATTGCGGCTGCTCAAAAAGATGTCACATACCACAAAGGCAAGGCCCAAGTAGCTTTTGCCCCTGATACTGGTTCATATCTGAACGAAGGCAACTGGCTTGATCCTGACTATCTAACCAACCAATTCGGGGCTATTTTACCTACCCTTGAGGCTGCGAAGAAGAAATACGACCCTACAGATCTCTTTTATTGCCCTACTTGCGTGGGTTCCCAGCATTGGAAGCAAGAGGAAGATGGTCACTTGTGTACGGTTAAGGGGAGCTGGTGGCCGTTCACTAGGCCTGTAGACTGGGCAGAAGAGTTGTGATTTGCCGTTAAATATCTGGACATCCCAAATTTATAGAGGAATTGGAGACTGAATAGTACATGTTCATAAATATGCATATATGAGGCAGCTAGATAATATACATGTGCGTGTGTAAGTGTGGGTTTAACAAAAAAAGAAAGAAAGCTCCTCAACTGGAATACAAAATTTCAACTCTACATCTTCTGACTCGTTCAACGTAGGCAGTGAGTTGCTCTATTATGTAGGGAAAAAGAAAAAGATTTATAGCATTCAACTCTCCTGAACCGCAGCATCGACATTAGTGACCATCATACTGTGTACTTGTTATCTGGATCTGCATCATGCGGCCTTTCCTGAAATGTCATGTCGATGCTAACAGTCTTCTTGATGCCCATGATCCTTTCTTCGCTTCCTTCGCTCTTATAGTTTGTCTCCAAGTCGTCCATACCATCATCAAATTCACCACGCCTCTTCGAGCGGTTGGATTGACTGTTCCAATTGTTTGATCGAGCGCCTTCGCCGTGAACACCATCACTTAACTCGTACGAACGGTCATGCTTTGTAGAGCCAAACAAGAAGGGAATGAACCGAGCCAGCGGCATTCTCAGCGAAGGTGCACAGGCACAAATCACACCGACCGTGGCTTCCACTTGAGTCCAGATGACTGATGTTCCAGTTGCCCAGGTAAAGTCCAAGATAAAAGTGGCATTGAAGTTGAGACTAATCAACCGTTCGATACTAGTGATGCATACACTGAGAGATGTATTAGAAAGGCGAGACGAGAATTATCTGGAATACTCACAATGCTCCAAGGACAAAGACAGCGATGACACTGAGCTTTGCTCGACGATTCATCTGTAGTTTTAAGATTACAGGAATTGGCAAGACGAGAACGACAACGTCCATAAGGGTGTTCCATCCTGACTGGCCGTACCAAAACGCTTTAATGTTGATGCTGGTCCAATATTAGCCGTACATTACCACTAACACGACCAAGATGACTGACCAATGTCCGGGTATAGTCTTGTCCCAAGAGTACTTAACCGGAGTGCACTGAAAGATTGTGGTAAAACTGAGGGCAATCAAGGCGCATCCTATCTGAATGATAAGGATCCAGCAGATAATTCGAAACTTTTTCTGCGGAAAGATGTCGAGATATAAGAAGAGAAACGATAACTTTGTTATTGCGACGGTGTTCTTGACAAAGCACTGAAAAATGAAAAAGTATAGCAACGAGTGGTATCGTTGTTCTGCGTTGAGATAGGGGGCGTGATGTCCAAAGCCCCAGTTCAAAATGGCTGAAATGTTCAGTTAGCAGCAGAACACGATTAATACGGCACGAAACAGTCCTCACCAACTGTTATACAAGCTGTTTGAATGATGTTAAAAATCTGTTTATGAGTTAGCCGCATACAAAAGACATCTGTGCAAACGGCATATTACCAAGCAGATGACAACGCAAACATCGGCCTTGTTCAGCGCGCCGCCGCCATTTTTGATGCACCGCCACCATACACGGAATCCAACAATAACCGTCGCAAGGACGAGTAGAGGTATATTCACGTATATAAAAGTGTATCCATTTTTCGTGTCTGGGCCGTTGGGCACAGTGACTGGTGTTGCCGTCATAATATTGGCTGGATGTGAGAACAATGAAAAGGCAAAAGAATGATAATATGATGAGAGGCCAGCGATACCGATCTCAGGTATTGCTACAGCCTATCATACTGGTTCGCTGTTAGGCAAGGGTTCGACGATTGAATCGCACTCGCAGCAATCAATCTGACAGAGCCCACTATCTATAAGGAATCGACGGCGTTGGACAGCGAGACATTGCTCTTCCGCTAAGCTCATCCTTGATCCTGGCTTCACTAGATGAGGTGGACCAAGCTTCGTCCGAATCCGTGGATGTCCCAGCCCCAAGGGGCGCCCTAGCATTGTCCCAAGATACAACTACTACTACGACAGCCTTGTTAGTGGCGGAGATCAGATGTAATCTAACTCAAAACGTACGGTAAGCCATAAAATGGACAGGATGTTTAAGTCCCCAACGCGTGTGAAGTCGTAGACATCTGGTTTAATGCAAAAAGGTTATCTTACATTATGCTGCTGTCCGCAAAACGATATCTCCCATCATACAGCTCCTGATATTATAGCATGAGAAGCATATCGCTGATTGAACTTGTCCATAAATTGTATCTAACTTTACTTGTAGCTGTAGCTGCTGATGTGTCGACTGTGGCCCAACAACATGTTATACGAGGCAGCATGCTGTGATGTGCAGTAACTGCACTTGCAGGCTGCTATTAATGCCAACAAGGGATCTTGTAGACACAACTCGCTGCCGGGTGTTATCCGGACCGGTGGCTGAAACATACCCCAGGGGGGGTGGGAGTGCGGTGTTCCTCCTGTCCATCGCCCTGGCTGCGAAAAAGGGGCTAACGCATGGTGATATCTCAGCCAATTGTCCTACAGTGGCTTTAATGGTCACTGACCGACATCTGACAGGTCTCGAACACTTCTTTATTGGCAATGGTGGCTGAAAAGCTGCAACCAATGTGTAACTCATTCAGGTAGCATTACGAAAGCTGGATTCAGCCGAGGAGACCCTTACCAGGTGAGCCAATATTGAGTATGCACTGTGGTATAACTGCTATGTTGGCCTTGAAAATAAAGCACAATTACGTGTGTAGTCATTTCTCAGTTGAGAGATCATTGTTAAGATTACGAGAGCCAAAAGACCGGTGCCCACGAGCAAGAACCACTTGTAAAATGTGACAGGAACTGGGCTTTGTTCAATAAACTGTCACTACCAGTTGACAAGTCTATGCGTAGCAACAGGAATGTTACAGTCTAATTACTTAATGTTTATGCCGTTTCATGCTGCTAATGTTGTATTGCAATAGCGGAACGCCGAAACTCCGTACATAATGAGTAACAGCCACAGTAAAAAATTGTGATTTCTGACTAATTTTGTGCCTCAAAATCCTGAACGCTTTTTTTCTTGGCTCTGGCTTGGTACCTATTATTTCGACAAGAGGTAGACTTGAGTCCAGTGGCAATCACAGCGAAAAGGTTTCAAGACGAGGGTGCTGCTTCAGCCAGAGCGCCTTAGCTAACGAATCCGAAATCCATTGCTACATGAGCTGAAGAATTAGTGGGATGAAAATATGAATAGAGCCTGAGCTTAACTTATAACGGCATAGATGAGAGAAAATTTCCCATGCAATACGACTCCACGGTATGTGTGTTGGTTGCAAGTGTAGAATTCTGAAGTCCGTCCCTTGCTAGTGTAGACGCGTGTCTGGACCAAACCGCCATGGATCCTTGCTGTATGCAGCACGCCCTTTTCGTCTTGCTCCCCCTGCGATCAAGAAATCCTGTGCCGAATGGCCTGATCTCGAACATTTGTTACATTATGCTATCGCCTCTCCTGCTGATTATCATATTCAAGTGAAAGGAGTCTGACCAGGCATGTGGCTACGGGAGTTTATTTGCGATCATTTCTATTATGTGCTGTGGTTTGCCAACATGCGTGTGGGGACTTCTTTTCCCCGTAATACGGTACTTGGCTATCTCGTACGAGTGAGTTCGGAATACAGACAAATCCTGAAAATGCCTCTCCATTGACATAGCGTTACACAGGCTTCGTAATGATGCTAGTACGAGTACTACTGTACGGTAGGCGAGCTGTTACTACCATACCAAAAAGTAATGCCTCCTCCGCACCCCGTTGGTCTCGGTAGATGAGAGGTACAAATAAGATGGTGTGTAGATATTTTGTCAGGCCCCACTCGCGGAAGCAAGGTGGCAGACCAAGATTTCGTGAAGAGGGGTCCTGTTCCAGGGTCCAGGTGACAGGGTCACGGCCGAGAGCCTGTGAGGACTCCGTGATGGATGCCGCCGGCTTTGAGCTAGGGCCAGACCTTGAATCTTCGCAACATAAACTTCTTTTGTAGCGCTGCGGATTCCCCCACAACGCGCCAGGCAATTTCCTCCCGGCCGTGGTCTCGCACGGGCCGCGTCCACCGGGAATCCCATCCGTTTGTGATTCGACAGGGGCCCCTTGCCCCGGCCTAGTATCCCCATCCGCGACGCAAGCGTGACATTCTAGGCATTCTGTAGCTGAACCAACAACCAAAGATGTGGAGAGAAAGTGAGGTAATCCGCGATGAGTTTGCCGGCTTGGTCGCGTGGATGTGGATGAATCTGGCCCAGCACAGTGTGTGATCACTGGCTGGGGTTGGCCGAAATGGGCTTCTTGCAACGGCGGCTGTAGGAGAAGCTACTGGTTCGAGGGGGGTTGGTATCAAAGGTCAAGTCTTCTTTAGGCAGCGCACATTCTGTTCTTCTTCGATTTATTTTCTACAACTACACACCCTGTCAAGACACGGCAGAAGTGTTCCCAACCATACGCAGCAGCAACACACACGGAACACAATCATGGAATTAGACGCAGAGGTCGCAGCAGAAAAGCCTTTGGGCTTAGTCTCGATGTCACCCTCTGACACAACGACTGCGGATGCAGCAGAGTCCATCTCCAGTGCCGAGTATCGTAAGCTTATCTGGAAACTCGACGTGCATCTCCTGCCACCACTCTTTGTATTATGGTTCATCTCCTTGATCGACCGCGTCAACATTGGCACGGCGAGGATCCAGGGTCTTGAGAAGGACCTTGGGATGAATCCTTTGACCAACCAGTTCAACATTGCAACCGGTAAGTCTTGCGCCACAAAAACCGGACATTGTTTTGTCTAACTCGTCTAACTTGTGTTTCCCTAGTTGTTGTTTTCATTGGCCTCATGCTGGCAGAGGTAGTCACGCCTAACCAACCAACATCAATTTATATCTTACTGACAAGCGAGGGCAGGTTCCAAGCAACTGGCTGGTCAAAAGATTCACACCGTCTACCGTGCTCTGTGGTGAATGCATAATTCTCGGTAAGTGACACAGTCGATCCGATTGACGAGGTGCTCATATCGGGTAGGGATCTTCACAATTGTTCAAGGCCTGCTCAAAAACTTTGGTGGTCTCGTTGCTATACGGCTCATCATTGGTATCTTAGAAGCGGGACTGATCCCTGGTTCCATCTTCTTGCTGTCAGCATACTACCCAAGATACGAGCTGCAATGGCGTGTGAGCATGCTCCATGTGGGCAATGCGCTCTCCAACGCCGTCGGCGGACTGTTGGCCTACGCTGTTGCCAGCATCCATTCATCAAATGGATGGCATGGATGGAGATGGATCTTCGTCATTGAGGGTTCAATCACAATTGCCCTCACGTTGTTCTGCTGGCCCTTTATGAACAACTGGCCAGCTACAGCGAAATGGCTCAAGCCGAGCGAGAAGGCCGTCTTGGAAGAACGCATTCGTCTCGACGGCATCATCGGCCGTATGGACGTGTTGGACCGCAAGGCTATCATCCGATGCCTCACAGATTGGAAGATTTATCTCAGGTAGAATACTTCCGGAGCGGGCTGCATAACATAATTGTGCTAACATAAAGCTTTAGTGCGTTCATCATTGTAGGCGTCATCTCGAGCGTTTACTCATGCACTCTGTTTGCCCCAACGATCGTCTCCGTTCTCAAGCCTGGATCCTCTCCGAAGAAAATCCAGTCCCTGGTAATTCCAATCTTCGTTGCAGCGTCAGCCACCACCCTGGCGTGTGCATACATCTCAGACAAATTAAAACACCGTGCTGGCGTCGCCCTGGCAGGCTGCTTTATTGCAATCATTGGCTATATTATTATTCTTAACCAAGAGCACGTTTCGGTAAATGCACGATATGGAGCGTTGTATCTTATCGCTTCTGGTTCCTTCGCGGCCTTGCCTGGAGCTTGGATCCTGCTTTTGAACAACGTTTCGGGATCTTACAAGACAGCCTTTGCCATGGGTATGGAAATTGGTCTGGGCAACGGTGGCGGATTTGTTGCGTCGTTCTCTTTCCAATCCAAAGCGGCCCCTTTCTACTGGACAGGATTCAGGACTACCTTTTCCCTCATGTGCATGGCAATTGGACTAATCTGTGTTTATGTGGCTGGCCTCTGGTACGAGAATCGGCAGAAGCGATTGGGGAAGCGAAACCACCTCCTGGAGGAAGAGGGTGATAATCTGGGAGACGCCCATCCCCATTTCATCTACACATACTAGAGCTGCAAACCGTTGGGATCAGTACGAATGGGCTATTTGCCAGTAGGAAATGTTAGACGCCTTCTGAATTGGTGCGATATTTTGTCATTGCTTTTCTAATTATAATCACTTTTACTTCTCTATAGCGAACTCAGAATATATCAACCTTAGAGTGCGCATCAACAGAGGCCCTAAAACGGGTACCACAGTGTCCTCTCCCTTCACAACACTACGAAGGAAGGTAGGTACTCCTCAGCATAAGCGGCCAACCACTCTTGAATACGGCCAGTCCAGTGACCATAGGTAACTGTGCCATTTAGTGCATGGTCAGCCATGCTAGATGAGCATACAGGGGTTAGTTTGCCGATTCAACCCTTCTTTGATACGGATGCTACGGTGACAATACCAGGGAACATATTATGCCAGCGTCCGCGGAGTATTATACGGAGATATCTTTCAAATGCCGCTGTGTCAGCACACCCCAGTACGTCTCAATTTTTTCTTTGCTCCTTAATTCTTCAGTTGGGTGGATAAGTCATTGTATATGGTTGCTCGTGCTCCAAAGAGGCCTTGAGACGTCACGTTTTAATGAACGGGAGTAGCCGGATACGTGTAAACCATGTTGGAAGAGGGGAACCAGTTCAAATTTGGAAGCTTTTGCGATTCCTGTCAATGAGGAACTAATGGAATACACCGACCGGAAGTACCCCTTTTTACCAAACCTCAGACCATATATCAGCAATGAAAAGTCTAGAAGCCTGGATTCGGTTCAATAATCCGGAAAAGGTTGATGCAGCATACTCAGAGGATGTGACAGGGATCATGTGCCTGTTACCGGCCGAACGGCTCAGCGTAAGATCAACCAAATGCATCAGAATCTCAATCTAGGCACCAATACTGAGCACAGTGCATGGTGAGCAAAGTAATACTGCTGGCAAGAGCGCATTGTGGTAGGGGTTCTCAGGCGAGGCTTCTGGGCATGTTATGCAGGGGTACATATAACAGAGGTTTCTACTCCGTAGCATTCCGTGAATGGATATCACACCCGGGCTCGTGCCCCGCCTCACGAACCACTGCACGCTAGTATCGTGCAATTCATTGTGACCGGGACAAAGCGTGTGCTTCCCCGAAGGATTGTTAGCCGTAGATAAGACGAGACCTAGTTCCAAGGTTACACTCAGCTAGTTTTCTCACACTTTGGAAACGCCGCTACCTGTCTACTAGAACTCCGGCTCACGACTTTACGGCTTACCTCATTGGCAGCATATCAAGGATATCTGTTTTCATTTAGTCACGGTTGTACTGTTCAGCGTTATTGCAAGAGAAAATGGGTTCCGTACAAGATCGAGAGCCTATTGATATAGCAATCGTCGGGGGAGGGATTGGCGGGCTCTCTTTAGCTATTGGCTTGCAACAACATGGCCATATCAGAATCAAAATCTATGAGGCTGCCTCTAAGTTCTCCGAGATTGGGGGTGAGTACCAGCCCTGTACCGTGAAAGAGACTTGATGATTTGATTACGGTACTTCTTACGTGTATGAATGACCGTCACTGAAACCTGGCAGCC
This sequence comes from Trichoderma guizhouense, assembly GCA_002022785.1. Classification (NCBI taxonomy): domain Eukaryota; kingdom Fungi; phylum Ascomycota; class Sordariomycetes; order Hypocreales; family Hypocreaceae; genus Trichoderma; species Trichoderma guizhouense. The sequence goes on along the minus strand of LVVK01000005.1, from coordinate 1,947,174 downwards.
GGCGTTTTCTTTGGTGCCAATTCTATTCGGGCTATGAGCCTCATACATCCGACTGTTGGAGAGGCGTACGCTAGAATATCGACGAGCGTAGGCTGGGAGTCAAAGAAAGATACATACTTTGATTTTATACTGGCACACGAGCTTCATGGCCTACCTACTGGGACCCACATCATATCTCCCAAACTCTCGTCGACTGAGCGCCACAGTACGGCTCATCGTGCCCATTTCGTGGACGAGCTCATCAAACTCGTGCCTGGAAGCATGGCCGAGTTTGGCAAGAGGTTGACAGACCTTTCACGGGATGAGAATAGAGGCAAAACTATCCTCAAATTTGCCGACGGCACTACCGCAGAAGCAGACGCGGTTATTGGATGCGATGGCATTCGGTCCGTATGCAGGGAGTTCGTGTTGGGAAAAGGCAACCCCCTCTCCCAGCCAGTGTTCACAGGGAAGCATGCCTATCGCGGGCTGATACCGATGGACAAAGCCATTGCTGCTATAGGAGAAGAGAAGGCCCAGAACCGCTTCATGTTTATTGGCAAAGGGGGCCATGTGCTCACTTTCCCCGTCGCTAATGGCGATGTAATGAACGTCGTTGCATTCAGCACTACTAAGAGTGGAGTTTGGGAGGGCGAATGGGTTAAGCGAATGGAACGAAAAGATTTAGCAGCCGACTTTGGGGGCTTTGGAGAGGAATGCCAAAAGATATTCTCGGTATGCTTGGCCACTAAAGCAGTGACTAAAAGTTAAGTTCAGTGTACTGACTTGGAATTTAGCTTATGGAGAGCACCGACCACTGGGGCATCTTCGATCTTTCCCCCGAATTCCCAACGTATTCGTCCCAAGATCTCCGCCTCCTGCTCCTGGGCGACAGCGCACACGCATGTGCTCCTCATCAAGGGGCCGGTGCCGGCCAAGCACTGGAAGACGCGTATATCCTCTCTCACGTCCTCGGCGAGTGTCGCTCATCATCTGATCTCCTCGCCGCATTCAAGGCTTACGAGAGTGTGCGTATGCCACGGGCCAAATTTGTCCAGATCCATGGACGTCGACAGGGAGAACTCTTGGATCTGCAAAGACCTGATATAGGGGACGATCTTGAGAAATTAAAGGCTGTTATTGACGTCCCAATCAGGGAGATTTGGAACTGTGATTTAGGTGCAGAGTTAGAGAAGGCATTGACAACGATGAAGGCAGAGCTGAACAAGGAAGGATCAGACAAGCGAACGGCTGTGTGAGCAACGATTGATCAACAACATCCCGTATAGATTTACCAAATGGACAGAGAAGAAGAATTCTCTGAACTCTCAGCTGTGAAGACTCACCGATGAGCCAAAAGAATGCAAGCATTCCCCGCGGATTAGAATGTTATTTATCCCGCAATACCATATCTCCTCTTCTTTATGCATCTCAGATGGCTATCTTACCATTTTACCATGTCTGACGCTACACCACTCTCTCACTTCTAGCTTTCTTGCAATTTGGTGGGCCTCTTTCATGCGAAGCTGTCATTGAACTCAACCTGAAAGTACCACTTTCATGTTGGAAGCAGGGGCAAACAATAGATTGAGTCTCCAAAAACTTGCCGCGAGAATGAGTTTCTACTTACCTCTAACAGGGTACCCATTTGGGGTTAAATTCACGGCGCAAGTTATGAGGGTTGTGAACAGAAGATGTAGCGGTTTCCAAGACTCCGTTGTCAGTATCACAACACGGGACTTTTTTTAACAACTTCCCCAATCGCTCACTAACAGCAAACAGTGGTCTATTACATATAGGATATCGACTTGCTATATGCCTTACTCAAGCGTTTTCCAGAACTCTTCGATTAACTTGGCGACCTCTGGAACCCTTTCTCGTACAACAGCATGTCCAGCTTGTGGTACGACCACATAATTCTTCATCCCAACGTTGAGCAAATCCTTTCCGCTAACTACATCGTCCAACTCTCCAAGAATACAGAGAGTTTTGATGCCTGTGTTCGCTGCTTTCAGAAATTCGTCGTCATTGTCTAAAACCCCGCCATCTCTGAATATGGCTACTACACTCGCTGCGTGACCCTCATGGTTCTTCATTTGCCAGTCCCTGACTGCCTCAGCGACCACCTCACCTCTGTCAACTCTCTCTTTCCAGTCGGCCGGGACAACTAGGTCTCCGCCCTCGAGCAGTTGCAGAATCCACTCTTTCGCTTGCTCTTCTATGCCTTCGCCGCCACGCAAGTAGCTTCTATGTAGTTCTTCAAACTCTCCTTGTCGGATGAAACCTGCAGGCGCAACAAGAGCCATGGAAGCCACACGCTCTGGCTTTGCTGCCGCAAAACTTGCAGTTGCTGACGAGCCAAATGAGAAGCCAACTAAATGAGCGTTCTCCCACCCGAGGTGCACCATTACAGATTCCAGTAGACTGTGGAATAGAGCTGCATCATGGGCTACTAGCGGGGTGTCTGTGAGCCCATGGCCCCAGAGGTCAACAAGTACGCATTTGGCAAATGGAAAACGTGCAGAGAGAGCGCTTGCTAGTGGTTGCAGGCCAATTGCAGAGGTCTGGATGCCATGCACAAAGAGGACGCGGGATATCGCATTTGTGGCATCTGCAGGCGGGGTGGACGAGAGTGGCAGCTCATAGATTGCGGCTCTTCCATTCGGTGTTTGCAGAAATGATGCTTGAGGCATTAAGCTGCCAAATGTTGCAATGAAGGCGCTTTCAGATGGTGCAGATATCGATCGCCTCTCCTCAGGCGGCGGAACACCGGGACGCGGTAATACTAATAAAGGAGTTGACATGTCTATATGGATCTGGTGATAGCCGCGTGGGGTTGATAGAATGTAGAAATTTAGACGTTGGGTGTAGAGGAGCAACTAAGGGGACGTCTTGAGGGATACCGAAATATTTAGTCAAATAGCGATTTCTGGCCAAAGCAAAAAAGACGCTTAGCAATGGAGCATCGTGCATAATAGATGAACTTACGTAAAATTCGTTACGAATAAGTTTACACTTATGGAAATATACGTAGTGTTTAGATCACAAATTTCGTCCGTACGATGGTAGCTTATTGCATTATCCCACAAATAATTGAGCGGTCTTGCACGGAGTTTTGAGTGGGGGAGCAAGAGGAATTAGGGAAGCGAAAAGAACAAAGATAAGAAAAAAGAGCCAAGTACAGGAAGCCCGGCAAATTAACGTCAATTTTTAACGGGTCTATCTATTATTATCTATGAACCAAAAATTAAACACATAGTCTGCTCATGAACTTGGCACTTTGCTTATCGAAAAACTACCTGCGCGGGTCTAGTGATAGCCAGAGGGCATCTTTTGCTAACCGCAGCATATGGTTGTCTGCAACGCGGTTATGGGTAATGATCTTTTATCTTCCTTCGATGCTAGGCCAATTCTAACAGAAAGCTAGTGCAAAACGAACTTACCAATGCCGGAACCCACAATGATACAAATGATAATATAGCCATTGAAGTACACGGCAAGGAGCATAATTACTTAGGCAGCTCCAAAGGTAATAGCATGAATGATTGCTCGTAGTAGCTGCTGCGGTGGAGTAGAGCGGAACAGAATTGCGTGAGAAGCGGTGGCTGATTCCCGGGCCTCTCTCATCACTAAATCACTGGCCACAGCAGCTTGCTGGCGCCACTGTCGAACCTTACTCGGGATCAATATGCTTATATCTAACTTACATCTAGTTCAACGATGACTTATCTCTAAAGCGTACATTACTCTCAAATATTGCCCACGAAGCTGTCTAAAAGAGCGATAATCCTTCGTATCTGATCAAACCGACTTTAATCGTACACCTAGCCTGGGCTACATACTGCTCTGAATGCTCGGCACATCCAGAATCTCGGCGATGCAACGCACCTCGAGCATCATTAGGGGTATGCAGACCGCGCAGTGCCTTGTACCAACGATAAAGGCTCATGTGAATACTTGGATCTGGTCTACCCCGCACACGATTAAGTATGTTCTATGCGGGCATTTTGGGGATAACAGTTGCGGACATATTGCTCTATCCTCGGACAATCGGCCAACATTATTACTTATGCTTTCCTGAAAGCAGTATTTGGCAATTGCTCCCATTCACTCCTCTTAATGCACCTCGAGTTGAAACTGGACTCGTGAAGCACTCATACATCATTCGCGCAAAAAACATGGAGAGACCAAAAACATCTCTCAGCTCTGTGCAAGCAAATTGAGCCCAGCAGCGTCTTGTGCGAGCTAAATATGGTCTAATCTGGAGTATCAAGGAAACAAGAGGTCTGAAATGGGTCGAAACAGAGCTGAATGTCCTTCAACAAGCTCCTGAGGACACGAATCCTGACATCAATATTTTCGTCACTCAAGGCATTGCAACGAAGATCGAGTCTAAGGGAAAGGAGCTTCTTCCCACGGATATTCATGTGAAAGACGCAACAAGTGTCGAAACATCAGGAGCGACAAATTGCAGGGCCCAAAGGCTATGTCTAAGTCAAAGCGATGGGATCAATGGCAATTGGCGCCCAGATGTTGCTATATTAATTGGCAATTTCCTAGAGAGCACAATCGATGGACCAACCATATTATTTTCGACTGGCCCGGGAGTAATGATTAGCGACGTTCGTGGGGCTGTCGCAGGCTTTAATTCTCCCAGTAGGTAGAGTATGGTGTGGACAACAATAGTACGACTTAAAATTTATTGGCGAAGATGGCATGGAGATTTAACAATTCCGAATGGCATTTTCAACTTCTCAAATAAAAGAAAATACATAGAGATAGTAGGTCAGCCTACGAAAAGAACACTTCGTCCGTCAAGATTTTGTTCAGCCTGACAAACGATAACGATAATATCCAAAGACGCTGCAAATATGGAGTTTTGTGCTCAATTACTTATACTAAACAAATAGACATTGAAGATCATGCTCTTCAAATGCCTTCGCATCTTTCCTCCAAGCGTTGAGCAAGACGTCTCTTCCGATCTTGGCAATATTCTGACCTTCCTCTGGTGTCCCCCATCCGGGTGTCGTAGATCCAATGCATATCAGGTGAGCACCGATATGAATGAGCACGCGGAAGATAAAATCAGTATCAAGCTTGCCGTATCCCTCCACAAAGCCGCGAATAATCCAGAGGGCAGCGTCTATATCCTTGTATAGTTTCAGCTGCCATAGTTCGGCAATCAGCTGGCCGAGGTCTTCAGCTCGTACACCGACCTGCGCCATTTCCCAGTCAATAATGCGAACTGGAACCAGCTGACCATCTGCAAAAGTAATGTTTGGTAGCAGCACACTGTAAGTAACAAAAAGTCAGTTCTCATCGTAAGGGCGAGACGTTGCATGAATTATGTTGCACTCTCAACTTACTTGCCGGTCCAAAAGTCACCATGGATTGCACTGAGTTGGCTCTCATTTGCCAACTCAGCCGTGGCCATCTTTACAATCTCCTGCAAAACGTCCTTGTACTCCTGCAGAAGGGTTGGGAACATGTTCACCCTTCCAAGCAATTGGTCATAATTGATGAGCTTTTTGATGTTCTGCATGTCTGTATTCTGTGCGAACAGATCACGCAGGCCCTGCTGCTCTGGCTGGTCGCTCCAACTGTGGAATTCCCGCAGCCACCGACCTAAACCCTGTCCAAGTTGAAGGCATTGTGGTTTAACTGCCTCAGAAGTAGCAGATTGATAGTGGCGGAGAGCATAGTCTTTGAGATTGACAGCATTAGACACGTATTCCTGAATCTGAGTACTACTTTCAGGGTTGAAGTGGTACAGTTTTGGAGTCCCAATTTCGTATGTCGACGAAATCACGTGTGGAAATTGTGAGAGGAATCGTAGGCCTTCCTCTTCAATGTTCTATTAATACAAAAATGCACACGGATTGAGTATTAGTACTTGAGCTTTTCTAAGTGATGTGGAAGAGCGATGGCAGAACTCACGCATCGAACCATTTTCAGTTTGAAGTCGGGATGTTGGGCAACATATGCTTCGCCATGTTTCAGCACAACCTCGGACACACCGTCTGGCAGAGGCTTCTGAAGTTTGGCGTGGTAAATGAAGTTTGCAGTCCCCCCAGACAGAGGTGTGAAAGATGATACAGCATAGTCTGTACCTTCCAGCTCTTTTTGCACCGTCTCTGGGATGTGTTTATTCGTCTCTTCTGCCGACATGATTGGGACCCGGAGATTTGATGCGACAGTCTAAACAAAATATAAAGGCGGCGGACTATCTATCGGGAGTGTTTGTGCGTGAGTTGTTCAAAGAATTGCCCGTTAATGGAAGAAGTGGTAAGATATCGGAACAAAGGGCAAGGTTATTGTATAGGTTCCTTCCAATAATAAGTACTGGTAGTACCTACCTATATACTCCCTAATCTAGATCGGTAGGAAGTTCAAAATGTGCTCCGTACCGAATGAGCTTACACATGTACTACGTTCTCCATACAGCTAGGACGTAATTGCAGCCTTTCGCCGGTGAGTCAGAGCTTTAAAATGTCTCAAATCTGGAATAGTCTGCAGCGTGGTGGCAAGTCTCTTTCGATGTTCCCAAATGCTATATCAAACATCCATCAAATAACATTCCCCGGTTCGGAAAAAGAATTCGCTAGCAGAAGATCTGATGCTCCCTTGAGAGGTTACAGTTTTTCGCAAGTAGCCATACTCACATCACTTTGGGAAACCCCAGCCCAACATGTGACGAAGGAATAAACGATCAATGGATCTGTTACCCCGCCTTCCAAAGAGGATTGCTGTAGTTGAGCCAAGTTCCTGTTGCGACAGTCCCAAGTATACAGTACTATATTCCCGTGCACTTTAGCTATTGTTTTTAGGTATATAGCACTCGGGAGTGGCCCCAAAACACTCTCCTCAGTACCTGCTAACTCGTAGCGCGATCTCATTGTTGTGAGGGGCCAGTGAAGCCAAATCGACCCCGCAGAGAAAGGAAGAATAAACAGCCCGCGTAAATGTTCGAGAAAACAAGAAAACTGGAGATCACAGTGTAATGAATTTGAAAAGGATCGATATGTTTAAAAGCCTGTAATGGAATCTCATCTCCGCGGGAAACGCAGATTGAAGGCCAATTAGAAAGACATATTTAGACTAGGCCGGGAATTTGATGCCATTTGAAGCGTTGACTCAGAGGCCCCAATGCTAATGTACGCGCCTTACTGTATGTACGTCAATCATACCCTGCAGGGCTTGATCGAAAAAAAATTCCACCGCAGCCGTATCATACAGTTTCGTTGTTTTGCGGTCGGCTCATGGCTATATTGCGAGGCAAATCTCTTGTAGCTCTATGTTGTTGTTAATTTAAACTTGCAAGTCATCAGTTAAGGCTACTTTTTCCTACCGTACTGCTCCGCTAAGAACCCTCTCCCCCAATCCCTCTCCAGGAGCTTCCAGGTGTGTATTCACATATTTATCACTTCAACGTTGGTAAAGATTTTTACAATGACATTCTAAATAAAGTCATAAGATATATACTTTGTTGGCGTTGGAAATTAAAAAGAAAAAAAAATGGACAGATGAATTTTATGCGTAGATCAAATCGCACGCGCTCCTGTGGATGTCCGGATATTACAGCCAACTCAAGTTATCAGCGTGCGCTTAGCCTGCCGCGGAGCGAGTCAACCATCACGATATTCGTTCCCTAATCCTTAAGCTGATATTCTGGGAAAGTATTACTATGATTCAGATATTCATACTATTGCGTATAGAGCATTATGTATATTAGAGGGAAAATAATTAATATTGGCTCGACTACTGCATTATCATCTTTCAAGATGCTGATTATGAGTGTGTTACACTAGACCACTGCTTACTCCAACCAGAACGTCTTCATTGCCCTCGGCTCAACCGTCACCTTGAGGCTGCTGCCACTAATCTTGTACCGACTCTGCAAAGTAACGTTGTGGCTATTATCGGTCAAGTATTCGCTCAATTTTCTCTTTTTGATGCCCTCCAGATCGATAGTCAAGTCGTACGGGAAGTGAGCTGCATTGATGACGGGGATTGCCACAGTACCATTTTTGTTGACATAGGCGGTTACATAGACGTTTTCTACATCGCTTGTTGCATCAATGCGTACAGAACCTGGTCTAGCAAATCGGAAATATTGTGCAAAAGCCCAGAGTCGAGATGATACTTCGTAGTTGTCGCGATCGAGCCGAATGAGAGCATTGTCGCCATTGGAGTTCTGTGCGCACCACCAGTGAGTGTAACCCGAGGTGTCGCTATTCACAAAAGCGTTGTGCATATACAATGCCCATTGCAAGCCCTCACTGACATGAATTGTTAGCATCGACATAGAGAGAAATGAGGACTATTTAGGTATAAAAGATACGTACGCAAGTTGGCCGCTGTAGTCCCAAGTGCTATTCCACGCACCGGTACCCTGTTACGCGTGTGAGTAAATAGCAAAAGAAATCTTTGGGCTTTATCTTACATCAGCCCATTCTGTCATAATGTTTTGCTTTCCACCAGCGTTGAATGGGCGCTCAGGGTTACTCTGGTAGTTGTGCCACGTCTGGAACTCGGTCAGATATCACATCGATGTTTAGCTTTAAGAGGGGCGTAATGGAGAACAAACCGCAATGTCAAAAAACTTCTCTCCGCCTGCTTGCTGAAGTTCGTAGAGAATGTTTCTTTCTTGTCTTGCGCCAGTTGCATCACAGCAACTGACATCCACTTTCGGGAAAGCTTTTTTGAGTGTAGGGTATAAGACTTCCAAGAAGTCTTTAGCCTGGTATCCGTCTGACAGCATACTCTCATAGGTAAAAGGGTTGAAGTCAGGCTCGTTCCAGGCACCCAGAAGAGAGACATCGATACCTTCTTCCTTATAGAACCGGACGTATTGAACGAGATAATCGGCATATGCTTGGCGCCAATCGTATTTGCAATTGGTGCCACGTACACCGCATATTTGTCCACCCAAGTTCTCCGTTCCAACCGTCTTCATACATCCAGGAGCAGACCAAGCATCGGCGTAAACAAAAAGGTCTGGGTTATACTTGAGAGCCGTTTTGGTGAGATTGAATTGGCAATTATCGCTGCCATCCCAGACATAATTGAACTTGCCCTCTGGAGTGGCGGGACAAGTTGGCAAAATAGTGGTTCCCGGGGAGGATCCAATGTCGTTTCGGACAATAGACAGACCTCCAATGTTTTCGTCAAAGAGGATTTGAGTGACCTTTTGTTGGTTTTCGGGCGATAAGCCAGAAGACCCAAACTGTTGACAAGCAATACCGAAAGCACCAGAACAGCCGCCTCCAATCATAGTCTGATAAGTTTGACGAGCGTTAATCTTAATATTAGCTTTGTATTGAGAGTTGGTGTTGTATGACCATGCTGAGCCTTGACCTAGCAAGGCCAAGACAACTGAGACAGTGGACATCATCTTGAATGAGGTGAAAGAGAAATTGATTGGGAAGATTGAGTATCAACACTGCTCATCTGGATCAAAAGGGGGAGATTATCAACTCCCACCACGTCCATTTTATGTCAACTGCTCTTTAGAACCCCCTCTCGTACTCTGAGTTTGGTCTTACAATGGATACTCGTACATTTATCCGGCCACTATTCTGTACACATATTCGAATCCTTGTCGCAAGACATCGGAGGTTGAGCCATTTAGCCTTTTTATCCGCGATGACGCTTTTTGCGGAGATGAGGCAGGGGTTCAATCAACACCAAGCCAATGGCGCACACTGATTCAAGGTATCTAAAATAGTGATGAGTTTCGGTGTTGGTTAAACGGATGTATAAGAAGTCTATAATGAAGGTGTATATGATCATGATTCTCGATGACAAATATATTTGTTACCGTTGATGTCATGCGCTGTAGATATATCTGTCGGTGAGATGTCACTGAGGCATTAGCTTCAGCAGTTAACGGATTTTGGAGATTGACTTACCTGGCAACTGGTACTACGCGCTAAAACAACCATCTCCTCTGCATGGCTATATGATGCTGCGACGGAAATAGATGCCGAACTTCTGCAAAGAAGTACTATGCCAACGAAATAGTTAGGATATTGACCAACAGGCTATACGTAGCTAGTGTTTGCAAACCTCAAAGTTATACCTATTTTCATCATAGAACTACTAAACGTACCTATGCATAACAGCTGGTTAGTTCACACAGTAGAACTGAACGCGTAACTAAATCTAGAAGAATTAATTAAGTCTTGTAGCTTATACTTCTAACAATCAATATATGTTTTACGGATATACTTCTTTATATTTTTAATCTGAGTGGCTTCTCTCTATCCCAAAGCTCACCTATCATTTTCCTTCTTGTGACGAGTGTAGATGTCTTCCATCGGATCGCCATTGACATAAATCCACTTTTCAGCTGTCTTGCGACCGGCGCTTGGCCTCTTGTCATAAACCTTCTATTGGCCGATGTTACCTCAATCATAGATCGGTTCCTTATTCTAGCCGGAACTATGTGATCTAGTTCCATACCATACTCAAGCACGGGTTGAGATGTCGGCGGAAGAAGTCATCGGGATACTATAGCTAGTAATGGGAGAGTGAAGCAGGTAAATAATAGCAATGTAGAGAAAGAATACGGCATGTCAACGACGCTTAAATACCCTTGGTCATTCATTACTACTTCTTCATTGTATTTGGACAATTGTCAGTGATATAAACTTCTCCTTACTCATGCAGTAAGACAATGTACGTACAGTACTCCTAGTTAGCAAGTTGATTATACTAAATGCTTGACAACCCCAGCATTCATAGGGGTAATGGCTCCATCATTGCGCCGGTGCCTGTTGCAAACTCATCCCGGTATCCTGACTCCGCCCGGATAAGTTATTTTCACTCAGCGGAAGCCTTTGGAGCCCCATCAACTTCATCGGCCCAGTGAATTATCTCCCCGTGCTATAACCAGAAGAATCTTATGAGAGGGGTATTCCACAATCTCGACTAATAAGAGAAAGGCGAGTCAACGTGGATCTGTTTCCCCAGCATCGTTTATTTGATCCGAAGCCATATGCATCGTCTCGGCAAACCGGCAATGGATGGCGCTATCGGGACTTTAGCCGATGCACCCCACAAACATTGCAGATACCGCTAGACCGGGGATGCCACACTTGATGAGGATCCAGGAGGTTTTACTCATCAGCATCATATGGTTTCAATCTCACGCAAAGCACTCTATATTTCATGGTGAATTGAAAGCCATTGGGTCAAAATCTGGTGTCTTCTTTTTTTTTCCTCCTTTTTGTTTTCGTTGAGATACCAGCGCAAATTGGACGCTCAAACATCGACTTCCAAATGTCTAGGATTATTGTTCTGAGACACCCCCATTCATACAATCTACCGTCTTTAGTTTTATTCGAACAGTCTTTGGACGTTTAGTACCATTATTTAATTTTAATGTCGGATCATCATTTTACAAGTAGCCCACAGCTCCTTATATCTATATCGCCATCATTGAAGCAAGCCTGTAGCTAAGACCTCACATTGTTTGCTGATCCCGCCCATGATTAGACGGCCCGGCCTAACCTACAAAGTAAGCCCAGCCCGATCTGTCGGATCCAGCCGTCAAGCTCTCGAGTAGATACTGAAAATAGTTCATTATTACTATCACAGTAACATAATAATAGTTGGTCGTATGTTATAATAATTGGTCGTGTTTAGGGATGTCATTCTAAATGGCAGTGCGAATTGAGTTCGTTGTAACGGAAGAAAGAATATCTTAAACGTCGGTAACATTAGCGGAGCAGAGAATTGTGAAAATTGTGTCTTGTTCACGTCTATTCAGCAGAGTATTTTCAGTGGCTGATGCTTGTCTAAAACACCCACATTTACAGCGGCATGACATGGCGACTTCCTGAGATGGGTTGCACGATCAGACAATGAAGTCGGAAATGATATCAGAAATGGATGCGTATATATATTCTAATAGACGCTGAAAATATATACCGAGCAAGTGATTCCAAGTGAAATAAAACACCAATTGGTTCAAGCGTCCATTCTTAGTTTTGACTAAACTGTACGCCGATGTCGATGTAATAGAAGTTAGGATCTGCTGTCGCCGGTGGAGTAAATGTCTTTATGGCTTGTTCATTAACAATCTGCTCTCCCGTTGGGCTAGTAAGGCGTATTCCAACGGGCAGATTGAAAGGTCCTGACCCCTGTGGAATTACCCAGCTTCCATATCGTTCTTGTGGGCGACTGCTGGTGTAGTTTGGATCATGTTCCAAAGCAACCCAAGTATCTGTGCCTGCACCCTTGATCTCAATCTTGGTGACCGATCCGGGTCCATTAGTATTCACCGCTGTCAGAGCAAAGTAGTACGGCCCCCCGCCATTTCGAAGCCATATATAAACATTTCCAAGTTTGGGGCAAGGAACTCTCTTGTATCGAGTTGGAATCACACCATTAGTGAGTGAACCGTTGCCCTGTAAGCGACCCATGGCAATGTCTGAGAGATCGAGATGAATGCTGTCGGCCGGAAGAGGGCAGCCATATTTAAAATCGATCTCTCCACAATGATCGGCTCCGGGGCCACCTATAGCAAGTTAGCCAGAGCTCTCGCTAAGTCATAAATCGAATGTCTTACAGCACCACTTGGAATTTGCGCTACAAGGGCAGCTGTCTACTATCTCTAGAGTGATCGGATCAGTGTAGCCAGCTTCCCCTACAGCATAGTCGGTTCCGTCTGGTTTCGTCTGAATGAGTTCAATGCATTCGCCACAAGACAGGTAGTTATCCAGGGCTCCTGGCAGAGAAGACCAAAACTATCATGACATTAGATTAGTAGAAGATTAATGAGCAGTGTCTCTTACCTGCGAATAATAATCTCCGTTTGGTGCTGCAAAGTTGCCGCGAAGAGTAGTGCCCGTAGGATCTTTGCAAAGTAAGGGGTAGGCTGTGCAGAAAGCATCACAGGTTGATCCCAACATAGGATCTGTCCAGCTCGCCGTAACACTGCCTTTTGTGCAGAGAC
>LVVK01000005.1:1914062-1934134 GCA_002022785.1 Trichoderma guizhouense | reverse complement strand
AGGCCAAAGACCACAACGCTCCGCCGCTTGTCAAGCCGAAGTGCGTGGAGTCTCTGAAGCCTCGACAGTCAGCGCGCCTCAAGAGAATAAAGGGTGGCAGGAGTAATCGCCTTACACTGTAGTGCCAAGTCTCATTGCTAGTTACATGGTGGACTTCTGGGTACATAGTTCCTGATTTGCAATCTGCCGAAGGTGGCGTGGCACAGGTGCAGCCGCCCGTGCAGAACTCGGATGTGTCATCAGTGGCACAATATGATGGACAGCAAACATTATCCACTAGAGTCCAGGATCCGCAGCTGGAGGCAGCAATACTGGGGTAAGGAGACTGGGAATGAGGAGCAACCGTAGCAGTATCAGTCGTTGTATACGTAGAAGCGCCACCAGTTGGTGAGCCGCCCCCTGGCGAGGAGCCGGCAGATGAGGATCTGGAAACTGAGCTGGTAGATGAAGATCTTGAGACTGAGCTAGATGAAGTTGATAATCTACTAGTAGTACTGCCGCCACCCTATACTTGGTTAGAAAACGTCTCTCAACAGCTGTAGAAACACTCATACAGTTGAGGCAAGACACTGAGAATAGAAGTCGTTCACGTAAGTGCACTGGGCGCCAGAAACGCAGCATGTTGCGCCGGTCCATCCATTGCCTCCACATTGGCCACTAAACTTGGATTAGTAGATGAGGTAGAAGATATCATGGCGTTAAGTGTGCTCACAATAATGCTGCGCAATTCTGCTGAACTGACAGCGAAATAAGGCTTGCAAGAGCCAGTAGACTAAGTTTACGAGCCATTCCGGCTATTACGACTATTTGGGAAAGGCGAATACCTTTAGTTCAGACGGCTTACTGACGGTCTTACTCTTTTAGCTTTATATAAATGCAGTGGTATGACTTGTGATGCACTGAAGTTCTTTGCTTGAGGGGGTGCTATTTAGGCTGAGTATTATCAGGTGTTTTGGATCGGATAAGCGGATGTCCAAATGCTCAAAACAAGGGCCCAGGCTCTACACCGCTGCAGAGCTGGCGATGGGCCTCGCGGGACGTAACAACTGTGATAAAAGAGCTTACCCATCAGGTATTGGATGGTTAATAGCAAAAATATGTAACGCTGGAAGCTGGTGACCTGACCAGTGCTTAATGCCTAAACGTGTATATAAATTACCAACAGCCTACTCGCTTCAGCCTGCATCAGGATGTTTGCAGACACATTCAAGGGAATTCTATTAGAATAGGCTTATTTCTATATTTCCCAGAAACCTAGGTTATCAATTTTTGTTATTATTATTGCTTTTTATGTAGAAATAATGTCCCGCTTTTTGTTCAATGCCACAGTGAACCCATGACCTAAACCACCTCTTATAGCATTAGAGAGGAGCTTCGATACTTTGGAATGGTTATTTCCGTTCAAACCCTCCTTCCTTCTTCGACACGCCGGCTATCATATATTGTAGGGCCAATAGTGACATTCTCTCGAGCCACCTTTTCCCATGCGGCTCTCCTCTTGGTGTGCGCTCCATTGGGCATTAACGGGAAAACTGCAAACTGGCAAACGTCGAGGTGAAATATTCCACTGGGTTATTTTGCCGAATATTCAACCTCACGCTCTTATATGGTTTAGGGTCAATTGTGATTCCTGTAGCAGTTAGACAACACGCACAAGTTATTAATTCAGTGGTCTGGGTTAATGAAAATGAATGACCACCTGGCTACAATCGGGAATGTAGGACTGTGCGGTATTACCGCGTCGTAGTAGCGTGGAGTTCAGCAGCCCCGCCATACTCTCCCACCAAAACATTGGATTCACCCAGTTAATCTGAGAGTATTAACTCGCACCTTAATAATACAATTTTCTTGTCATCTTTTCTCTCAAAACTTAATTTTATGAATCTTATGATTTACATTGAAGTCAGTCTACAACCCCCTTTATTTGTGATATAGAGCCACAAGGTATAACAGTCTATGTTGTGCTCACTCATTCTTCTCACATGCTGCTTTAATAAAATCGACCGTCTTCTGTAGTGGGCGGCTTTTCTTGCCCACTTCCCTCATTGTGAAAAGATATATCGCTGTTGCTTCCGTAATAACGTTGCTGCTGGTTGTAATAATTCGGGTATCCCTGGCCCTGATACGATTGTCGCGCTCTGTCTGGTGGTGGCTGCGCCGTCTGGGAACCGTACCCGCTATACCGCGCTGGAATGCTGCCATCATATGCGGAATACCGCTTCGTCTCCTGGTTCTGAGCGTCACTAGCGTTGGAATTATTGTACACTTCCATATTGTGATACTGTCCGTATGGGTGAGCGCCTGTCTGTCCTGGGTATGCTGTGAATTGCTCTGTCGGATTATTCATTGGAGGGGGCGATTGTTGCGATGGGCTGCTGTAAGGAATCCCGGCTTGCGGCATTGGGGCTTGGAAATGGGCACCGGGGTCCGCCCTCTGAACATGTTGCGGTGCAGGTTTCCTTCTAATGACTTCCAAAGGCGCTGGGATTGCCATTTGCGCAGACACATCACGAATGCTGGCAATGGATTCCCTCTTTGGGAGGAATGCTGAGGGTTCATGAGGCGACCAGCTGTTCGTTGGCTGAATAGAAGCGGCGTCATAGTTGGGTTGAGGAGGCGACAGAGGGATAGGAGCTTGGGACGCAAATAGGGTGTGTGTAGCCTCAGCGACTGCTGAAACGCTGAAAACTTCGGGATATGTTGAAGGTTCAATATCCGGAGAGGCCGTCTCTGGGGCCGCCTCTACGGTTGTCTCCACGGTTGTCTCCGCGGTTGTCTCTACGGTTGTCTCTACGGTTGTCTCTACAACCGTTTGAGAATCGATGGCTATAGCTGGCTCGGAATTCGTGTTCTCATTCGGCTGGGGATCGCTTGCAGCATCATCTCCGTCATTTAACTGAACAGCGGAATCTGGCATAGCATTTAATTCCGAGACCTTCGGATGTTCATCCTCGTAAGGTAATCCTTGTTTGCTCACGTTGGCTGACCGAATGATGCTCTCCAAGGCGACATTCCCTGAATCCGCAGCCGTCTTAAGAGCGTCAAGAAGCAGGGTAACGCGGTTAACAAGCACCCCCAAACATTGCCACTGTTCGCTTGAAGAGCCAACAAACTCTTCTTGATCCTCATCTTCAGATTGTTGGGTGGCTTCAAAGGCTGTCTGAAGTGCATTCTTGTTTCTCTTGCTAGAATGCATAATATCAGCCCCGTTATCCAGCAGAAAGGTCACAGCCTCCACATCACCACGTCCGGCAGCTACAATCAAAGCAGTGTCGCCGTCATTATCTGGCAAGTTGATATCAGCCCCTGCATTGAGCAGCACCTGTAAGGATTCCTTTGGCAGATATGCGGCAGCATTTATGAGTGGCGTTGAGGAGTCGTATCCTCCAAACACATCTAGGTCTGCTTTGGCATTGACCAGCATCTCCAAGATGTTAGCCTCACCACGCTGGCACGCCGCGACAATGGGGGGCGAGTCTGTCCCGAGTCCGAGATTTGGATTTGCGCCCTTCTCCAACAGTAGGGATACAATATCGGATCTACTCGATTCGCAGGCCCCCTGAAGCGCGGTACCTGCTGCGAAGTTGGCATTTTCGGTGCATGCGTTCACCTCAGCTCCCCGATTAATGAGCACTTGGACAATTTCATAGTGTCCTTCAGCAGCGGCAGTTTGCAATGCCCAGCCATTTTCGTCGTTGATATCCGCACCGGCATCCAGCAGCA
This sequence comes from Trichoderma guizhouense, assembly GCA_002022785.1. Taxonomy (NCBI): domain Eukaryota; kingdom Fungi; phylum Ascomycota; class Sordariomycetes; order Hypocreales; family Hypocreaceae; genus Trichoderma; species Trichoderma guizhouense. The sequence continues at coordinate 1,930,411 of LVVK01000005.1, read as the reverse complement.
ACTGCACCATTTCCATGATGCCATCAAACGCAGCCGCCGTTAAAGCTGTTCCGTACTCTTCCCCTGTGGCATTCGGATTTGCGCCAAAGCTCTGCAACAACAGCCTCACAGTCGATACTTTCTCTCTGTCGGTCGCATTATAGAGGGCGTCGCTCAATGTTTCCTGTGTTATGGAACCGTTTGCATATTCCCAAGCCAACTGTAGCATTTTGTCCTGCGGTTCGCTGCACGTTGCAGCCTCGGTAAAAAGGCCATTGACATCTAAGCCTTGGCGGCGGTCTAAGAGAGACTTCACAATGTCCCAATTCCACTCTTCGACTGCAGAATCTAGAGCGGATTGAAATACCTCTGTCTCATGACCAAAATTGAGTAGTTTGTTGAATACTTCAATTCTTCCGGCGGCTGCAGCAGCGATAAGTGCTGCGCTATAGTCTTGAGGAGGTAGTTTGTCCGCATAACTCTCAATCAAGTACTCAAACATCGAATAGTCGGCTAACAATGCTGCCAAGGCAAGAGGGCATGGGACGTCTTCATCATCCGACTTAAAAGTTAGTGACACATTGTGTTCCACGAGCAGCTCAACAGCTTCACGACTCCCAGAGGAAATGGCTGCGTTGACAACTGGCCCAATATCATTTGCAACAGCGTTCGGATCGGCGCCTCTTAAGAGCAGCTTCTTCATGACCTGGATATGTCCGCCGAATGAAGCCATACACAGTGGGGTCTGTTCGTGAATCTCTGCAGCATCGTCGATTACTGCACCGCGGTTAAGCAGTTCTTCTACGATATTGGGTCGGCCTAGAAAAGCAGCGAAATGTAGCTTGCAATGGGTTAGTCTTTAAGATATCATTTCATAAGACATCTTCATGGAGCTTACCGGTGTATTGACTAATGAGTCTCGCTCTTTGATCTCGGCTTCATGGCCATTGCGTATAAGAGCTGCAACTAGTTGTCGGAAGCCAATTGCCGCTGCAACATGTAATCCATTGAGCGTCTTATAGTCGAAGTTATCAAATGTAGTCGTCATGCGCGCGTACTCGATCATCCAACGACGCCGAATCGTAGAGTCTGGTTTCCAAAAGTCATCTTCGAAACTTAAGTCTTCGGCAATCTCCAGAGTCGCGTTGCTAGCATGGTGTAGCCAATGCTTAACAGTATAAGCCAAGGCTTTGTCTTTGACCATTTCTACTTCAGGATCGTCGTCTTCTTCGTCTTCTTCGTCCTCATCTTCATACATTTCTTCGCTGTCCGAGTATTCGTCGCCGTCGTCGTCGTCGTCGTCATCATCCTCGTCGTCGTCTTCGTCCTCCTCATCATCCACTTGCTCGGCGGCACCAGCATTTTCGGATTGAGTTTCCTCTTGGTCAGCGTTATGCTGTTCATCCTTTTCGGCGGCTGATTCCTTAGGCACCGGATCTGGCATGGGGAAATCCAATGTGTCCTTAATATGAGTGAAGCATCGTAGAGCTATCACACCGTGTTGCCACTTAATTTCCTCCTTGGACAATCCGAGTAGTTCCTTGGCATTCTCTGACAAGTGCGTCTTTACAATTATGTTAACAAAACAAACGACAGAGTCAGCTTTACTCGTTCGCTTTAAATATAGAAGGGGTTTGCATTGCTCAATTAACTTGCGCAGCTCGCCTTTTTCCTGATCCGTAGATGGCAACCCTGCGAGCAGACTGAGCTCTGATTCGGTAGGATCTTCATAGGTCAAAACCAGGGCACGCAGAATTTCCTTAATTTTCTCAACGTGGGCCTCATTTAGCTCAAATATTTGACGCCAGGAATGGTCCAGTAGTGTCTTCAAATCTTGAGGCATGTTCTCGAGAATCTTTCGAACTCTCAGGTCGCTTTCAGTGTTGGAAAGCTCCCCTAGTTGGATACATGTGATGTCGATCCACTGGGTATTTTGCGCGCGCTTGCCTACCAGACTGCTGGCGAAGTATGCGAGGGCTTTGTTGTATTGTTTTTGCTCTCCAATTGCCGAAATCATTTTCTTGGCATGTTTACGCAGTTCCAATTGAACTTGATTCTCGTATCTGCTGTCTTCCAAGTCAATCACGCGGACGCCATCGACCTTGAGGGCTGCGTCAACATTATGGGACTCTCTACTGGTAATAAACCATCGAGTCGGGACACGTCTAGAGCCCACAGAGCCTAGAGCTTCCAGTTCACCTGCGATAAACTTCATCAATTTGATGGTTGAATCTGATTCGGCGGGCAGAGCATGAAGGTTGTTGAGCACGAAATAGACCCTGCTGCCGATGAATTCATCAGCGAGCATATCTTGAATTGATTGCCACATGTTTTCAACAGTTATTTGGGCTTGCTGTGACCGACTCGCATCATCTTTTCCCTTTTTCTTGGTGAATATCTTCGCGTATGGTGCGAGCGTCTCTTGTTGGTTGATGAGCTGCCTTATCACAGACTTCAAGACGTCCTCGGCGGTAGAATAGTCTGTTGTCGTATCACAGAAGAAATACACAAGGAGAATTGGGCCCTGTCCGGTATCGTTCTCTTCATTCTCGCGTATTAGCTTCTCAATGCCTTGCAGGGCAGCCATAGCGGCGTTCGTTTTGCCTCGGCCTTCGCGACCACGGACATATAAACAGTCCACCGTCTGAGGAGGCTTCTCTTTGTCAACATCTCCTGTGTATCGCAGCCACTCCAAGTATTCAGCTTCTTGAGGTATCCACGACGAAGGTGTGAAGGATTGTGATAATGTTTTTCTCTTCTTTTGAACTTGGGCGCCGTCTAGTGCCTCCATTATACCGCTAATCATGGCGCGGTCAATGTCTCTCACCGAGTTTAAGCGATTCCTAACGGATAGCTGAGCTCCGTGGATGATCTTTTTCACTGGATCCCGCACCATTTGTGTCCATCGATCGTCTTTTGGGCCATCAAACTTTACCAAGTCGCGGTGATTGCAGGCCAAACCAAGCTCTTCAACTCCAGGAAGTGTCGCAGAGTCCCGGTTGACGAATTCGGCATATTGCTTTGGTATAAGATTCTTCGTAAGACCAAAGAGGCTTGGAAGGCCAGCCATTTGAGAAAAGTCAGTTGGGTGCTCTTCCCAGAAACAGAACAAGTCGATTTTCGGATTGATTTTCCCCACCAGACGCATAAAGTCATGCTTGAGTTGTCGCAGTTCCTCATCGCCTGGCTTCATGAGCTCTAATAATTTTGATGAAAATGCTACGTCCACCTTTTCGGCGAAATGGGCGTACATTGCTGCCACAGCCGCAACAGGAGCACCGCTGAATGGAGTGCCAAAGAAAATGCACGCGGTGATTGCCTCAAACATGATGGGAAATAGATCGCGACGAGAATCTGCAATCGTGACTGCCTTTGCGACTACTAGGCCGCCCATGCTATGTCCAATGAACACTATCGGTCTCCGTTGGCATTTCTAATTGCTCTCTGTCAGCTAGATTCACAACCGAGGGCTCGAGGGCTCGATGGCTTACTTCTCTCTTACTCCTTAGTCCGACTAATAGGCCCATGGCAATATTGCCCATGAATTGTTTCACTTTTAGCTGACCCGTCCATGCTGAGTCGTACATATAGAGCAGCAATCGAGCCCGTGGGAAATCCCTTTGCAAGCCATCTGCGTGGGTGGTCCAGTTGAAATCAGTCTTACTAGACTTCCAGCTATCTTCTGGATTGGCTCCTAATCCTGGGACAAACACAATGCTATGACAGCTGTTAGAATAAAATAAAATAAAAAGCGTTAACCAATAAATTTGACGTACTCAAGATCGGGGACAATATTCCCTTTATCAAGTGGATACAGTTCTTTGATGCCTTGCTGCACAATCTCGTAGCCCTTTTGCTTCTTCGGCGCGGCTGGGTTTAGGTTGGGATTGGGTCCTTTTCGTGTTCCTGATCGTTGGACATTTGCCGACCGCCGCACGGTTGTCGATCGCTGCACTTCAACAGACATCTTGAGAACTTGGAGGTTTTTTTTCCCTTTTTTTCTTTTTATCGCATTTGATCCAAAGCCAGTTATTTAGAATTGTTTTGGCAAGTGTTGGTTTATGATTCAATTGAGGCTCAAATGAGGAGCTGCCTCAGAGAGCTCCAGGGGTCCGTTGTTCCTTAGGCAGAAACTTGATGTGTCAAATTTCCTTACCTGCTGTTCATTGTCAGATACTATAAACAGGGTGTCTAGCGGCTCTCTTTGCATGGCCCCCAAATTTTCCCGTGCGGCTGAGTTGAAATCTTGATAAAATATGGGTCTATTGCTTCACCTCGTCAGTCAATACAATCCGCAGAATCGACTGAGTTGTAAACTGTTTCTAGCGCATAGTCTTTTTTTACCGATGGGAACTATGATCATCATAACATGTCTTCTTGACGGCATTTCTATAATGGCTGTTGACTAGATATGCTGAAATCCATTTTCAAACCATCACACCCCCATTCATTGCGGCTTGTTTATTAATTTCCGCGACAAATGCGGAGTGCAACCCACTGAGTAGCCTCTTAATATCCCAGCTGACGCCCCTACAAGCAGCCATCGTGGCTAGTACGTGTATCCTGGCCTGGCCTGGAACCATGCGGGCAAATCCATCGCGCTCCTCTGTCTCCGTTCAAGTTTCTTCAACAGCCAATAGGAGAACAATATATTATAAACTCAGCCTTGAGAGTGCTAGGATCAGAGTCAGGCTCCTGCTTCCTAGGCAGCCGGCGGAAATTACGAAAAGAGCAGTTCCTTGAAGCGTGAATTTATAATTAACTGTTCTCCTTTGAGCAGTAGCAACCGTAAACTTTTAGTTCGCTCAGGGATTCCATGAGGCCAGCCCTACTTGGGGGCTTCAAAATCAGCCAGATCCCCGTGGTAGCTCTGTACGGTTGATGACATTCCGCCATGGCTTCAATCATAGAGAAAGCTCCGCCTTTTACGATTCAATTGGTTGGCCCGACCGTCGAAGAGTTTAACAGGGATACGCAAGACGCAGCACAACTGGCGAGAATCTTGCCAGCAACCGCTCGCTCTGGGAGAGACGAGATCTTTGGCCCTACCAGCGACTTACAAGAATTCTTGCAGCAAGAGCTTTTCGTGAGAAAGATCAATGCTGTTCAAGACTGGTTGTGGGCCTGCGGCCGACCTATGCCTCCTCGGCCCCTGCATCACCAACGAGTGCTCTCCCGAGACATCATTGTCACAGAGAACCCGGAACTGCATCTCATATGGGGTCCTCAAGGAATTCACTTGAAGCCACTGCCGGAATATTTACTGGATTCCTATTTTTGGAAACAACACATCCTGTCAAATGCGAATCAAGAACACACTGAGCTGGAGCAATGTGCTCGGGGATTTTTATTCTCGTACTGTGCTCTCATCGGACACTATAGCGATTTTCGCATCGCACGTGAGAAAGGACTATTACCAGATGCCGTGACTTGGGAGTACTGGAAGATCCTTTCGAGTCAAATCTTGCAGCAGCATTGCTATTCTACAGTGAACCCCAGGTACTGGTACGGTGAACTCCGGCTAGGGCGCTTGAACAAGATATACCGGTTTCGAAAAGGTCATTTATTGAGAGGATATTCTAGGATTTCTGGTTACGCCATTTACGGAGACTTGATTCGCGACAACTTTGCGTCATTAATTACCGTGCTTGGCTATGTGGTTATCGTCTTAACAGCAATGCAAGTCGGCCTGGCCACGGACAAATTGGTTTCCAACAGTGCCTTCCAAGCCGCTAGTTACGGTCTTACCGTATTCTCGATCATTGCGCCGCTAATTTCTGCTGTCGCTATTTTATTCTTTGTTTCCATTTGGGTAATCAGCAATTGGCGCGCTACTAAGAACTTTGAGAAACGGAGATTCGTGGAAATGGGGGTAGAGCCGTTTTGGCGGGATAAGTACTAATGATCAAAAAGTTGTCATGTGGCCCAAAAAAGAGAATCTCAGCAAATATACTTTTGTAAAGAGTTCCATGTTCTTTCTATATAATGCTTTTATAGCAAGGGGTCAATATGCTTTGCGAAAGCCAGTTTTGCCCAGCAGCTAAGCATTCATCGCAACACCAAACAGCCATAGTTCCAAATCAAATGACCGTCTTTGCTAGCATCAGAAGTAGATACAATAAAAATAAATCCTACATCTAGTTGAAGATGAGACAATCCATCTACAACCTAACATCTCAAGCCGCCGCCAAAGCACCTTACAGGCACTGAGAGTAGAATGGGTTCAGAACCTGGCAAGTGAAGCCGCTAGCGCATCTGGTAGGTCCGGTCCAGCCAGTTCCACCACACTGGCCGTAGTGAGTCTGGGTGGCGGTGGGGGAGCTTCCAGTGCTGGACGGGGGTGCCCGAGTGGTCGAAGTGCCGGGAGGGTTGCTGCCAGTGTTGCCGCCAGTGCTGCCAATGGGTCCGAAGCGGATGTTGGAGTAGATAACCTTGGAGTTGGGAGACTGAGCTTCGACTTGGGCGGGAACACCAGAGCTGGTAGAGCAGCTTCCTCGCTTGGCGCCGGGGGTGGAAGCAGTGGCGTTTGTTGGGTAGGTGGAATCCAACCAAAGCATGTTGACCGCGTACTGCGTGAACCAGTCAGTAATGTAACAGAAATCATATCAACTATTATGTCATAAACTCACATCATCCCACAAGCTCATGACCAAGACCATTCCGCCCTGGAATGCCTTGTTGATCTGGGCAAGGCCGCCCTTGTCTGTGAATGAGGTGCCGCCAAAAGCAGTCTGCTCAGCTGCACAGTAGGCGGTGTTGATCGTGTTGCCAGTGTAGCTGCCGACTGTAGCGCTGGGCTGCTGGAACTTGACTCCATTCTGGACATAGTATCGGCTAATTGAACCGTCGGTGGCGAACTGGGTCACAACGGTCAACTTCTTGGTGGTGTCAAGAGCGAATGATGAACCGGGTCCGTAGAAGGAGGTGTTGCCCAGGCGGTATGGGTTCCAGTCGCAGCCATCAGGGTCGCAGGTTCCGCCATATCGGTCATTGGAGTAGGTTCCACCGCAAGAATCGCCGTCGCACATCGTCTGGCCGACAGTCTCGCAAGGGTGAGGAGTAAGAGCCTCAGAAATGGAGTTTGCCTCCCAGATATCCATCTCGGAGCAGCAGCTTCCGTGGCCACCAACACCAGTGTTGGCGTTGTTGGAAGAAGGCTCCCAACCCTCAACGTTGGCCTGACCGTTGATGAACTTCAGGTCACGAGGACACTGGCTGTCACAGTAACCTGTGCCGTATTTGGCACCGGCAGCATTGCCGGGGTACTTGCTCTGGCCACCATCGGCATCCATGGAAACAAAGTACAGCGCTCCGTTCAAGCCGCAACTAGCAATTATTTAGTCTAAGAGCCGTGAAACCAACTGTGATGTTAGATGGTGATTACTTACGGCAGTTGGGAAACATCAACGTCAAAGGAGAACTCGTTGCCAGAGAGTGTGAACTCCTGGTAAGTGGTATCAGTTGCCATCAGGTAAAGACGGGCGCCGACATTCGACTGAGTAACAAATTGAATGGTGAGAGCATCGCCGCTGGTGGTGACTCCGTAAGTGCCCGAGTAGTTGGCTCCGTCCAAACAACAGTTCTTGGCACAAGTCGCATCGTCGGGGCACAAGGTTGAGCTCCAGGTGTTGCCATCGTAGCAGTTGGTGGTGCTCTTGGTATCGTGAGTCCAACGCCAGTTGGCATCAAGAACCACGGAACCTGATTGAGCTGTGCAACCGGAAGCTGTGCATTTCTGCCATGTCAGAGGTGGGTGAGTCTCCGCTTGTTGGGTGCAGACCTGCTGAGCACGAGCAGCAGCCAGGAAGGCCGTGATGGCGGCCAATTTCTGATACATGATGTTCAGCCTTTCGTTGCTAGAGATGATGTACACAAAGATGATGTGTAAGACTCTTGGAGTATCCGAGCTGATGGAGAGATGGAGAGAGAGATGGAGATGGTGGAAAGAGCTTGGACTATATATAATTTTCTTGCCACAGACATGAGAACAATGAGGCTATCTTCGCCGGCTATTATTCCTGCCTAAGCTTCTAATTCACATGGTCAATCGGCACTACAACCTGGTCATTTACCTGCAATATCCATTTTGCTGCACGGCAAAAGCAACAATGCACTCCTACCACACCGAATACCTTCCGATCACTAACTAGTTTGAAGGCCCGATTTCCTTAGGCAGATTAAGTTGGTTCAATTGCCTGTACAGAGAACCCCGGTATATTTCGAGTACATACTCCAGTGGTCACGGTCTAGCAAAGATTCACAGGTCTCGATACGAGACCTCATAAATTATTTTCTACTTCATTGCATGTTGGCTACCAAACTCCCTAGCCAATCAAATAGCTAACTGGATATAATGACACAGAATCCACTCAATGATTTATATTTTACTCAGCATCATCTGTCTTATTGTTGGTCCTGTTATTGGAACCTCTTCATACACTATTGCTGCAAAAGCAACAACGGCTCTCGGACAAAGTGAGATTAAAGATGAGCGGAAGAGAACAACGTGGGGAAGTGGGGCCTATCCTTTCTTCTGTAACCTTCTTAGTAGTTGCTAAATGTTTAGCCACTTAATTGGTGAATTTTTAGCCGCTAGTTTATAATATCTTTAGCCAATAGCCCATCTACTTTTAGCCACCGGTTTGTAGTCTTCCATAACGTTGCATTGAGTGACTAAAACACACGATGAAACCCAATTGAAGGCAAGGGCCCAAAGCATTTCCATGATTGAACACTTGTTATAAGTGGATATACGGGATACGTTATCCATTATGTTCGTATCAGTGAATCTCGTGAAAGTTTTACCTTGAAGCTCTATGCTCTGAAAGACTACCTAGGTAGGCTGGGGAGCATATGTCTAATGCAGGACGGATTGTCGCAACCCAAAGTAAGTGGTAGCGAAAATGGAGAAAGCATAATTACCCAGTAAGAGACCGTGGCTATTGGCTGTAAGGCGGGGTACAGCAATCTCCAGGCTGAGCATCCCGGCGTCGTAAACTCCATGGCCCTTATTGCCTATTTAATTATTCCGTTTCGTTCCTCACAGGAATATCCGAGCACAGTCACCTTGCATGGCTGTCGTCCGCCAATAGGAGGACTCCTGCTCCTGGATAAGATGAGGCTCGCCACTTATAGTTTCTGCCTCTATTGAGGCTGGTTAGCCTGATCTGTTACGGTTTGGCGTTTATTATAGCCGTTTTATAAAAGCTCTTCAGCGTCTCCATTATGCGGATTGGCCGAAAGTTTCGGGGTATTGTAAAGTCACATTTCATGAACGGATAAACCGACCTACCTCATGTCCACATGAGGCGTTATATTTGTATCAAGACACGCATGTCTGTGGACCTGTCTTAGCTTACCCGTTTCTGATCACCAACAAGCGGCTGAGCCGTTACCTATAGTCATATATATATTAAAGCAAAGATGGGCCGTCTACTAATTCGACATGTTCTTTATTTCTCATGCTGACCTTTATCATATTGCTTATCGGTATAAGCGACTGTACATCATTGACCACGTGTCAGAGGCTAGTCACAAAGGATATGCCTCCTTCTTATTTGAACCCGGATAGGAGCATCTGTGTTATCAACTAGCAAGCTAGGTGGCTGAAGAGATTGTACAAAGGATATAAGAAGGAGCCGCCGGCCCTTTATTCCTAGGGAGGTAAGAGATAAATACAGTCCTTTATGTAACCCTAGCCGCGTGATCCGTGAGAATGACCGTGCTGCCTTCAACCCTGACTCTCTCACTCTTCCTTTGAGCCGCCGTTCCTGACACCACGAGGTAATTTTACGGATGCATCCTTTATATCTCATGAAGTACACTTGGACATTCGGCAATCGATACACACTGACAGATGAGTCCGAGAAAAAACACCAAATTGTTGAACTATGAGCTGAAATTATCGGCAAAGAGAAATGACAAGGATATGTGACGTATTCGAGTGAAAATATGCATCGAAACATCATTGTAAGAGGATATTTGTTTTGCTCGTATATTGGCATTTTCCCATCTTATACTTTCATGTAGACTTCTTCCCATTGTCAAAGAATGTGGCACAACTTCATGCTCCTGCTTATACCAGCTTCAAAATACGTACATATTCGGTACTATTGAGTTGATCCATATCCAATCTAGAATATCAGAAACCAATAGGAAACATTCCTCCACTTACTTCATGGTAAATTTAAATACCGTGATACGTGGTACCATAAAGTTTGGGTCTCCATGTAAAATGTAAAATACACTTGTACACATGATATGAAATCTGCTGAGTTTCATGAACTTTATGAGGTAGTGTTTTCTACCATAATGATAGGTTTTTCACGTAGCTCTGACGCTCGTTCACGATAGTGGATTCAGGTAAAGCATCAAAAATAAGTATAATGACAAAGAAGCCCTCAAACTCCCTTTGTAAATGAACGTTATCTCTACGCTGCAACTATCTGTTCGACAAATACATTTGATAAGACACGTTTCACGTGGGTTTTCAAGCGCAGTCAAGATTTTGCATATCGATACCCTACAACGTGATTCTAGATGCTATCCCCAGCACTGCCGATGTCGTTATAGATGATGATCATTATCTTAAACGTCGTGTCAGTATAGATTCGGTACCGTACAGATATACTGTAGACTGAATGAAATAGTAGCTGAAGGCAGTATGAAGACTATGCGTATCCTTCTTCATATCTGGATTATTAGGAACATGCTTACATCGTTTAATGTATGTCTATCAGTAAATATGACACATATCTTTATATCTAAGCTTACTCAGCTAACATATATCCGTCTATTCAAAGAAATAATCGCATTTGTCGAACTCGAGGGAGTCGTAGGTCATTGGTAGAAAGTGTCTCACTTTCTGCCAAGAAGAAATGTCCCTCTGCAAAGGAAACCCCATTTTTCACCTACTATACAAGTAGTAATTTGGTACCATCAACTCATCTACTTATTGGCTGTATAAGTCTTTACATTTATAAGTTCAACAAAGATACTTGAGACGCTTGGGTAAATAGGTACCACCGTACGGATCATTCTGCCATACATCGACCATGTAGTCAATTTAATCTCACGCATGATGCACCGAGTTGATTGGAGACCAATAGAGGGAAAATGGAAGAACATTGAGGGAAAGACGTAGTTGGAGTTACTATGGACAATGAAGAGGTAAAGAAGATTGAGTATGACAAATGTAACACGCCTCTGTTCTCAATGTATAAAAAACGATTTGAATCTGAAAGACAAATACATTTACGACCTGGTAAATACGCAAGAACCAGATCGAACCAGACGATCTGCGGTCCTTGATCGAGACGCAACACAGGTGGGAAACGAAGGCGTACATATACCTTTTGCGGCGAGGTAGATGGACAGCTGGCTAATTTGATTTGCAATGCAAGCACAGCAAAGACAAACTATTTGTGTTGAGATCAACCAATGATGCACTTGTCGTCCAGCGCGTATGAGTCGATAAGAGGGAGGTGAAACTAGATGATGTCATGCCAGCAAATCCATGCTCAATGTTCAGCCATGGGCCTGATAGCTAGTAATCAATAATAAAAAAAGCTCTAGCCCTTATTGTTCCAAGTTGATAAGGCATCGCGGAAGCTACCAACTTAAGTAGGTAGCTATAAAACGAACACAGGATATTGAAACCAATCATCTGCTGTCAAGCCGCTTTCCTGTTTTGGACATGGAGAAATCGGAACATCGGCATCGAGTTTGGTGGTTGTCTGAACAAACTAGCCAGGATCGGGACCTAACCCGCGTAAATAAGGAAGGTGAATAGTCTCCGATAGCTACTCCGATAGGGCAAGATCGCCAAGCCACAATCTTATAAAAGAATGCTTAAACATTGAGTTATCTCCCCCAGTCGCGTAATAACCATAATCGTGATGTCCAAGATGAGCGTTATATATTCCGAGTAGAGACCAAAAAAGCTTGTGAAAGGTTTTCTTTGACAATCTCATCTTTCTCTGTATTGTCTCTCCATAAAAACTATGTCGTCAAATGCCAAGCCAAGCGAACATACGTAGCGAGGATGTACGGCTTCTCGGCACGTCTACATGGTCTTCCACTTGTCCCGGCGCCACTCCCCACCACCATTTCCTCTGTAGGGTGTGGTAGCATGTATACTGCATTTGGATTGTTCTCTGCGTAAAGAACTTATGTAGCAGCAAGCTTCGCGTTGGGCACTTCAACCTCATGGTGGCGTAAATGCAATGTTATTATCGCGTATGGGCCTCGTACTGGTCTTAATACGGAATCTCGTTTCCAATGATAGCTCGGAGATGTTTTTCAAGAGGGAAGGTGTACCGCAATTTGTTGCACGATACCAATGCATCTCGAATTGGAGCCTCCCAGCCTTGCAGTGGCCTGGAGATTAGGAAGAGATATCTCTTATTTACCTTGGTCGATGCAAATATAAATACAGCGCTGTTTCCTTCGTTGATATATCGTCCAACCTCATCACAGAGTCTTCACACAGCACACTTGATCTGCCAACTCTCCTCGAGAAAATCCTTGACATTCATCGCCCAACATGATGTTCATCGCTAGCATTGCCCTCTCGGCGCTTCTTTGCGCCGATGCCGCACTGGCCGGTGTTGCTCAAAACCGAGGCCTGGCTGCTCGTCTTGCTCGCCGTGCTGGTCGCCGCTCAGCTCCCATGAGGAACAACACCAGCCATGCTACTGTCCAGTCTAACTGGGGTGGTGCCATTCTTGGTGGCTCGGGCTTTACCGCAGCTTCAGCAACTGTCACTGTGCCCCGAGGCGGCGGTGGTTCAAGTGCCGCAGGTTCTGCTTGGGTCGGCATTGACGGTGCCACCTGTGACACCGCCATCTTGCAGACTGGTTTCGATTTCTACGGTGACGGCACATATGACGCTTGGTATGAGTGGTACCCTGAGTTTGCTGGTAAGTGCTCTTATCATGACTTCCAAAAAAGGATGGCGGTTTAACTTGCAACAGCCGATTTCTCCGGCATTGATATCAGCGAGGGCGACCAGATTGCCATGTCCGTCGTGGCTACATCCCTGACCGGCGGCTCTGCCACTCTTCAGAACCTGTCCACGGGTCAAAAGGTGACTCAAACCTTCAGCCGCGTCACTGCAGGCTCTCTTTGCGAAACCAGTGCCGAGTTCATCATTGAGGACTTTGAGGAATGCAACTCGAATGGTAGCAACTGCCAGCCAGTTCCATTTGCCTCTTTCAGCCCTGCTATTCAGTTCACCTCTGCTTCCGCTACAAAGAATGGACAGAAGGTCACTCTCAGCGGTGCTGAACTCAGCGAGGTCATTGTCAACAACAAGGATTTGACCAGGTGCTCTGTCTCTGGCAGCACTCTCTCTTGCTCTTACGTCTAAGGGATAGCTACGAGCAGAACGGAGAAATTGGGATGGGTCTAGCTGAGATGTTTCTTGATCAGCTGCTCTGTTCTATGATGTCTCCACAACAAAATTTAAAAAAAGATTTGTTGTTTACTACATACTAGTCAAGAATTGTAGATAGACAAATAAATCCTTCCATATACAAAAGCCCCATCGTAGCTGGGATATATATCTCTTACCATAACTATCAAAATGACCCACATCCATTCTCTTAATATCCCGAACATTATTCCCGAGGTTTCACATTACTCCGGTTACGATCAACCATGGTGTGTGTGAGTAGAGTTGCATAGATAATATTGATGGGCAAAAGTAATGTAACTATTGATCAGTCACCCGAGGTCGAAGCACCCCTTTGAGCTAGAATATAACGCCACATGAAAGTCGGACATTCATTTTGGGATACGAGCCCTTCATTTTAGCATAGTAATGACTTTGAACAGGCTTAATTTATTGTTGATATAAGCGGCTGCTTACGTGTAAGACAGCACATACGCTTCGCTCTTCCGCAACGGCCGAATTGTCTCCTTAACCTTTCCTAAAACCTCCATAAAATAACCATAAACTAAAATTGTACCCGGAATTTAATCTTGCATGTGTTTAAATGCGTTACGCAACCGAGGTGGTAGTAAAATACTATGGGTACAAAAACGGCCACAATAAAATGCAGGACAAATACGCAGCCTTGCGAATGTATAGTACTCTTCCCTCTTCCCAAAAACCGAGGTTCAGCACTAAGCAGTCTTACTTTGACTTAGTAAGGTTCTGATTGTAGTCTATCACCCGGTTTCTCTTAATACCTACATGAGGAAAATTATACATGGTGCTGTATCACCTACTGCGTATTATAGACTTTTGGCTTTAGACAGCATCCGCCCGCAACTCTCTTGACCTTATCATTTCAACAGTCAGAATTCTTCTATCGAACGATTGTGCTGCAGAAATAAATAGATATGGCGCGGCTTTGTGTGACTAGCCGTCAGCTTTCCGAGGTTGTGAATGAAGCTACCTGCGTACCGGATATGAAGTCTATAAATTGAGCTCCTGCTGTCTATTCCAACAAAGAGTTAATGATAAAGACTTATCTTGCTAATTGTTTCTAACATCTTAATAATTGCAAACCGGCTTGAATAAAATGGCTGCAACCGACGATTACGTGTTTGCGAGAGACTATGCAGAGGGATTGAGGTGAGTTAAATGATCTTCGCCCGGGTTTGAGCAGAAATGCAAGAACTTTTGAACTTGTAAGTCTAGTGCTGATCAATAGATGCCTGACCTTTCATCAGACTGGAAACTCAACACCTCTTATGGAACATTCACAATGGCTACACAATCAATCCCAAAATTCCAATTACTCCTCGGACAAAGATTGCAGATGTCGGGACAGGAACAGGGTAAACCTTCTTAATTGAGCTCTGTTGGAAATCCCTATGCTTATTTTGACGATAGCGTGTGGCTTCTGGATGTGGCTACTCAGGTTCCCCCAACCGTGCAGCTTGATGGCTTCGATATTTCGGACGGACAATTTCCGCACAAGTCGAACATACCCGATAACGTGGATTTTCGAATAATGGACGCTTTATCTGAAGTTCCAGACGATCTTGTTGAAAAATATGACGTCGTTCATATTCGATATCTCGGACCTATAGTGAAAAGAGGCAATGTGGAGCCAATAATTCAACACGCAATGCAATTGTTGAGTAAGTTGCTAAACTATGAGACTCATATTTAAGTGCCCTCATATAGTATAATAACTTCTAATCTGTTAAATCGATAGAAGTCGGCGGGTATCTACAGTGGGAGGAAGCTGACCTTACTCCCAACAAGCTGTGTATCAAAGGGCCCGAAGCGGAGGCTTTTTATGCTTTTGCTAGTCTTGGATACGACACTTTGGACTTTACTTTCTCGTAAGTCTTGAACACAGGTAACCATTTATTGATTTGATACATCTGCTAACCCACTATGTAGATGGGTAGAGGATCTTCCTATCCGCTTGAATCAGGCCGGTTTCGAAGTGCTGAAGTTTAGAAATGATCAATTGCCGCAGGCTATGGCTCCACTAGTGACTAGAACGTTTGTTTTGACTCACGTTGCGGGCATAGATGCTTTTTATAAGAGTGGTCATGAGTCTCTGCCACCTCGGCATGAAGCTGATGCTTTATTGGCAGCGCTAGTTGGGGCAGTTAAGAAGGGAGCGGCGATTTACCCAACACAAGTTAGTTTACTCGCCCGAAAGGCGGCTTGATCCAGGCCCTCCAGCATGGCTACTTGCTTCCAAGGGTTCATTTCGCTTGCAATTGCTGCTTCATGAGCAACTGATACCTAATCGTTACTTGGTCTATTCTACTACATATTCCACAATCTGAATGCAAATAATCCAGATTCATGATTGCCTATCACATTTTGAACCATGACTTCCTACTCTGAGCTGCTTCAACTGCCTGAACTTCCGTTTTTGGGGTGTGGGGGGTTTGCAATTTACCAGTACGGAGTACGAGTACATTGATTGCTAAGCCCCCTACAATCCTCCAGTCACCACTTTTATCAACTAGTTTATCTAATGCTGACATCCCTTAGTTGTCTTTGCATCGATCATTTTCTCAAGAGAAATTACATATTTGCTTCACTGTTAGTAGTATTTTGCTGCTGTCGTATTACATTGTTATATGGGATATTTATTTGCCGGCAGTGGGTATTGTACCCGGTGTTGATTGAGAAGCAAAGGACTGAGCACTTGGGCTAGTTTATTTCCATCAACGAAAGGAAGTTGCTAAGCCTCTTAGTCTGGATTCTGATGACGCGTATGACGCGTCAAACAGTGGAAGATACGTGGGATGAACCATGACAAATGCGCTCCGAGAGACTGAGAAACGAGCAACAGTAAACGGTTAAGACAACGACAGACAAAATAGAGCATTAAGATAGATGGAGTTTTGACGCTTTATTCACTAGAGTCGGAACTTCGAGCTTTTTTTTT